>JAOQMQ010000006.1:15061960-15084962 GCA_027563845.1 Erythroxylum subrotundum
ACAGACTCTTCTTACATCAAAGCTTTTAAGCCCCCAAACCCTCTCATTATATGGTATAATATTGTTTGGAAAGGGTCGTTAAAAGCAAAAGCTTCTTTTACTATTTGTCTTGCAACTAGGAGAAGATTGAAAAATAAAGACAGGATTGTGGGATCTCGTGACAAGATATATGAGCTATGTTGCTGTGAGCTTGAAAGTTCTTATCATCTTTACTTTAAATGTGATGACACATCCTCCATTTAGGACGACACCCAACACACCCTTAACCTGTAATGTCATAAATCAAATTGGAGCAAAATATTGAAATGGGTTGATAACAAATTCAAATTAATGGGGAAAGACAGAGTTTGCTTAAGTCTTAGTTTCAATTGTACAGTCTATATCATCTGTAGAAAAACGAACCAAAGATTGTTTAACAAGATCAATACTGTTAAGCATGTCATAATTCACAAGTTACATTGTTGGATAAGGGACATCACATTCAAGAAAAATTGAGTTCTTTCTTTAGAAGTCAATGAAATCTCTAAATTCTAGTTTCTTCCTAGAAATTTTGTAAAAAGCAATGTATTTCATTATGTTTGATCTAGCTTCGTAAAGACCATTTGATGCCTTTTATTGCTTTAATAAATTCTTTTATCTTTTAAAAAAACTTTAATCAAAATGCAGAATCCCATATTGCTATTGACAGCTCTAACAAAGCTTAGGTCTTGACGTTAACTATGTTAGATTTTGGGCAAAGATGAAAAACCATTGCATCTATAAGTAATGAAGCTTGATATCACGTCTATTACGTTCTAGGCTAAAACAACTGTATGGTTTTGAAATAAGGATTTTGTTTTCTAATTTATTCTTTGCCTACTTCTTACTCTGTTTGACTTACTCTTTTTGTTATTTAACCATTGGATCTTCTAATGTTCCTTGTGATAACATTATTGCTATAGTGAGTATAAGAAAAAAGAATAGTCGAACCATTTTATTTGTGATATGAAAATTTCTGCCTTACAAGTAACTCCGTTGATTACTTAATACAAAGTTGCAATTGATCTCCCAAATTTATTGAAGGCTTGAAATAGTAAATCACATATAATAAAATTGGAGAAAATGATAAAAATTTTGGATTCGTCTGTCATTTGTGTTAATAGGAAGCATGGTCGTCTTCATGATATTACTAATGGTACTTATCAATGAGACCTTTAAAATTTTAGAAAATTGAAATAGGGGTGATTATTTTGAGAATAAGAAAATTGAAAGAAATTAAGAGCTTTTTATAAGGATCTATAAATCGAGTCTCCTTGTTATATAAATAATAATAATAATAAAGAAAAACTTTATTTCATTATCCTAAAATGTATTTTTTATTTTTTATAGTTAATTATACTGCATTCTTCTATGATTTGAACCTCTTTTATTTTAGTTCTTGATTTTTAAAATTAATTTTTACTTTTTTGAAGTTATTTATTTATATCATTGGCACTTATAATATTATTCTTTGTTAGAAAAAGAAAAAAAAACACAGTATTACTTGTGATACATGACTCTACCAAAATAAATGTTATGTCACATAACACGATAAACGGTATTAGGGTTTAAGCGGTTAACAATATTAGGGTTTAAACGGTAAACGGTAAATGGTATTAGGGTTCTAAACGGTAAGCAATATGATATTTGTTTATTATTCTTCATTAGGTTTTCTAAAAAAATGACATTAGAGATATTGGTGAACAAAAACATAATTTTAAGTGTTAAATAATTTTTAAAATTAAAAAATAACATGGAAAATATCAAAATCATTGGAAGTTCAATGTAATTTACACATTATATTATTTAGCTACTGAAAAAGTATCTAACTAATATCACCTTGCCTTTAAAAAGGTCATCATAAGTATGTACTGCAAGAAATCCTCAACATGCCTCTAAACTCTCCTAAACGGATGTGTATACTATTATACACTCTATAATTTAATCAAAATAGTTTCAAATTGCTCCAAACTTGTCTAAATTTATTTCTTTTTTGCTTTAAGTGAGTGAATTAAATCTAGAAATAAAATTTGAACAACTTAAATAAAAAATAAAATTACTCAAATAAACAAACAAATGAACTATATATGGGGCTAAAATGTGACTAAATCACCATTTATCAACTTTCCCACACTTAAGCATTTTTTTGTCCTCAAGCAAATAGTAATTTTAATTCATCAATTATTCCTAATATCCCCCTCTTCTTCATCTCATCTCATCTATTCACATTTTAAATGTCATGCCTTAAAAACCAAATCAAAATACAATTAGAATTAAACAATCATGGAATAAATTTTCCAAAGGCCAACAATACAAATGAAAATTTGATAACCTTTTTGAAATCAAGTGCCATAAAATTTTAAATCCTCACACCAAAGATTCACTCAATCCACTCAAATTTTTTGTGAAGAATATCAATAAAACTCTCAAATTGATTCATAGATGGATTCTTAACCATAATATTGCTAACATATCACATATCCCCACTATAACATAAATTAAAGACAAAAATGAAAAGATACTTCAACAAAGGTGTAATACGGTTTAGCTAAGGTATGGAAAAGGATAAAATTTAGGTTAATCAAATGAAGGAAATTGCATAAACAAGATTTAATAAAAAAATTTGATTAAACCAATTCAAATCTCCACAAAAAATGTAAATAAGTTATAAAACATATCAAATTTCTTCTTTTTCTTCTTCTCATAATTTCAACATCTTAAATCTAACTTTTTTTGAATGATAAGGAAAATGTATGAATTATTGATATGTACATATGAGAAGATATAGCATAACGGTCGTGGCCTACGTCGGCACATAGACACTCACAAACTCTAAGTTTAGAGGGATTTTTTGGACTTTTCAGAACCCGAAAAAACCTTAGGGTTACCCAAAACACAAGAGGATATAAAAAGAGGAGAGAAAGAGGAGCTTCTGTACAGCCACTATTGAAACTCTAAGCAAGAATACCAAGAGAGAGAAAGAGAAGAAGGAAGAGGAAGAAGAGAAAGACAAAGCTGACTTGACGTGCTTCCCGAATCAGGAGGTTTCCGACGTCACTGCCTTCCATCATCTATTTCAAGTTGTATTTCCTTTTTCGTTTCAATTTTATTGATGTATAGAATTGAGATGGAAAGTGTGATGATAGGATTTGGAATATTGATGATGTTCTAAACTCTCCTTCTGGATTTTATTTTGATTTAATCATAATTTAGTTGATTGTGTTATTTAGATGAATGTCGTGATTTAATTACGTTCTTGCATAATTCGGTAATAAACTAAGAGGGTGAACTGAATGAAAAATGATTAAATCATATTAATAAGAGTTAGGTGATTTAATATAAACTGTAATAAATCATATTGGTAATTGTGCAGAGAGAGATCATTTGTGATGTTCAAATAGTTTATTAGAGTGCTTCAGATCTAATTAGTTTTGGATAATTTGTGAATTGAGAGATTGCGAATTTCATAATTTGATTAGGGTTCATACTTTAGGGTTTAATGGTTATAACTCGAGAGAGAGTAATCAGCCTTCGGATAGTCTAGAACCGACACTCCATTGACACACAATCGACTAGGTTAGCATTAATGATAAGTAAAATCCCCTTTCTCATAAATTGGTAAATCCCTTAGGTTGATTTCTGTTATGATTGCATATTGCTAAATTGTTGATTCGTTTGTGTTTAATTTCAGACTTAAGTGATTGAATTCAATTATCGTGATTACTTTTTGTGCATTGTTTATTTTGAGTTTTAAATATATTTTTGGCCTTAGATTTTAGGATTAGATTAGTCCCTCTCCTCGTGGGATCAACACCTCTTATGCTACAATCGTGACTTGTGCGCTTGCAGTATTTGAGGGCTTATAAATTTTAAAGCTCAAAAACACGATCAAGTTTTTGGCGTCGTTATCATGGAGGTGTAGATTACTTTAATTATATAGTCTAAGGCTTTTTCACTATCTTTTGTAAAAGAGAAAGAGAGAGAGAGAGAGAGAGAGAGAGTTGGGTATAAAGTAGACGACACGTCAACTTGGATATCACCAGAAAACAATGGGGAATCTTAAAAGTTGAATGCCAAAAAGAGAAAGAAAGAACAATCATGGAGGATATATATTATAGGGAGCAAAGGACTCTTGTTGATTTCAATGAGCCCCAATTTAGTTGGGGAAATCATCATCCTTAGTTGAGCACGTACACTTCGGGGTGGCAGAACTACCCAGATTTCTATTGGTTCTAACAATGAGAGGATTCCCATCGAACATCAAGACTTATTAGGATTTCAGCAAGACGAATCCAGTTCAGGGGATTCCAAGTTGGACAAAATCATGGATAAGCTCACGGATATGGAAGACACCCAGAAGAGATTTGAAGAGAAGTTTGAGCAAGTAGTAGAAGATCATGCATCTTCTATTCATAACCCAGAGGTTTGAATGAGCCAGCTTTCTAGGGAATTCTGTAAGCAAAGTGTGAAAAACTGTCTGCGCAGCATGAAAGTAAATTCAATAGATCCATGTTAGGCTATCACACTTAGGAATGGGGTAAAGCTAGAAGAACTATCCAGAAATCAAGCTGAACTCCACCTTATAGAAGACTAAGAAATCAAGAAAGAGGATGAAGGAAAGGATCAAAACCCCTATATTATCCACCAGATCTTGGTATACCTTGCTTGAACATCGAAAAACTTTAGTAGATGTTTATAAAGGCAACATTATCCTTTGGATTAGTAATGATCAAGTGACATCCAACATGAACGATGTATTAAAGAATCCAAAGGAGGGTGATCCATTAAGGCAAATTGATGTGTTCGAATCTTTAAAAGAGCAAAAGGAAGAAGAACAGATGATAACGAACATTGAGTTTGAAGAAGCTATAAAAGTCTCTGTTCGTGAAGCAAAAGAAGAAAAAGAAAAGGGAGTAACTAAGGAAGAACAAAACAGCTGACCTTTTTACCAAACAAACTACTGGACTTAATAGAAGATTCAGGGAGTTTCATTATTCCCTATTTTGTTAACAGTTTTTTAGTGAAAAGGACATTACTGAAATTAATTGGTTTTCTCAACTTTATCAATATTGTCCTTCTGATCATTTTGTAATTTGTAGCTTACTCATAGGCTACAAAATTGATGAACAAGAAGGGTGGAAGCAAGCCACTCATAATTGATCCGGGTTTAGCTTCCAAGGATGCAAGGTCAAGCTAATGACCCTAAATTAGCACGTTTAGTAGTTAGATATAAATTGTTGTGTAGTTAGATTCGTTTTAAATTATAAAATAAGTTTTGAATGATTTGGATTGCTAATTCTCTTACTCTCTTAAATCACTTATAATATAGGGTACACTCTCGACGTCAAGCGGATTTGGTCTCAACATTATCGTCATCACCACCTCCATCACTATAAACAGTTTCGTGTTCTAACCCTTCTCTTTTCCTTTTTTTAGTATTTTCTTTTTATGTTTTCGTATATTATGTTTTATTTCCCCTGGTGTGTTTGTTACCCTTCTTATATTGAAGACAATGTGTTGTTCAAGTGTGGGGAGGATTGTGTGTTTTTACTTTGAGTGTTAATTTTGCATATTGTTATGTTAGTATGTTTAGGTTGTATATTATGAATTGTGCAGATGTATCGATGGCTTAGATGGAACAAAATCTATTTTAATTTTTAACATAATCTATTAGGTTGTGAAGAGTCATTAGCTCGCGAAATTAGTGATCTGGGTTCTTTGGCTAAAATATGTAAGTTAATTAGGATTAAGTGTTAGTTTATCACCCTATAAGTTGTCACATTCATTCATAATTTTAGGTCTTTTGACTAAAGCTAGTATTTTTCATAAAAAAAGTAGCTAAAGCAACAAGGTAGGCAGTAAAAAAAGTTTGTAAATTTTAAATAAATAACTATTATAATGGCCTTCGGGTTATGAATAGAACCAGCAGTCAGTTGAGAACATGATGTAGCCGAGTAACCAGATTGACACGCATCACAAATGTGTGCCTTCACGTCAAAAGGCTATAATGACGTTCCAACCAAGCAACTTAATACAAACATTACTTAGTCAAGTAACCGGATCAACATTGATTACCAATGTTTGTCTCTGTGTAAAAGACTAGGTCCATGTCCATAAAAAACTAAAAAAAAAGGAATGTTTTATAATAAAAACCTACCGAACTTGTAAGTAGCGTAACTTTTCATGAAAACGTACTAGGTTTAGTTATAAAGTTTGATTGGATAAATAATTACTAATGTGTGTATACAATTGAAAGGGTGAATTAACTTGACATTTGGGTCTTGATTAATATGTATATTTAGTCCAGAGCTCTGATACATGGATTTTGCATGTTAAATGATTTAGAATAACTTAAATGATTGTGTTTATAATTAAATTTGTTTCATGAAGTTGAAGCCATTGCCTCATTATTGCATTGTATGCTTCGTGGTTTTATGTTGTTTGTTGTTTTGTTTATATGAGGACAAGAAAACATTTAAGTGTGGGTGTTTTAGTGTATAGTTTGATATGTGTTTAGTAGTTAATTCAATCAATTAGTATGTGTTTAGGTTAGAATTGTGTTAGCTTGTTAATTATTTATGTTTTAAGTGCTTTATGGGTTAGTACAAGTCACTGAGCTTAAATATTATATTTTTTAGGTACCTTGATGTGTTTGCTAGTATTTTAGGGTCAACATCGAAGAACGGAGGAGTTTCGGATACATTTGGGTTGAAACAACGACCCACGATCGTGGCAGGCAGGCCACGATCATGACAGAAGCTCCATAGTTGGCCCGCGATCGTGGCCAACATGCCACGATCGGGATAGAAGGCTTAAATGTGAGACACAATAGTGGCCTGCGTCAGGCAGACACGCAGATACTCATTAACGTCAAGTTTCGGAGGATTTTTTGGACCTTTCGTGTCTAGAATTAAGATGGGAAAGTATGATGATAGGATTTGGAATATTGATGATGTTCTAGACTCTCCTTTAGGATTTTATTTTGATTTAAGATAATTTAGTTTATTTTGCTATTTGGATGAATGTTGTGATTTAATTACATTATTGCATAATTCGGTAATAAACTGAGAGGGCGAACTAAATGAAAAATGATTAAATCAAATTAATGAGAGTTAGGAGATTTAATAGAAACCGTAATAAATCATGTTGGTAATTGTGCGGAGAGAGATCTCGTATGATGTTCCAATAGTTTATTAGAGTGCTTAAGATCTAATTAGGTTTTGGATAATTTGTGAATTGAGAGATTGCAAATTCCATAATTTGATTAGGGTTTATAATTTGGGATTTAATGGTTATAACTCGGGAGAGTAATCAACTCTATTACAGTTTAGAACCAACACTCCATTGACACATAATCGACTATGTTAGCATTAATTATAAGTAAAATCCCTTTTTCTCATAAATTGGTAAATCCCTTAGGTTTATTTCTATTGTGATTGCATATTGCTAGATTATTGAATCGTTTGTGTTTAATTTCAGACTTAAGTGATTGAATTCAATTATCGTGATTACTTTCCGTGCATTGTTTATTTTGAGTTTTATATATATTGTTGGCCTTAGAATTTAGGATTAGATTAGTCCCCCTCCTCGTGGGATCAACACCTCTTATACTACAATTGTAACCTGTGGGTTTGCGATATTTGAGGGCTTATAAATTTTAAAGCTTTTACAACACGATCAAAGAGGAAGAAAAGTGCCCTAATGTATAGGAGTTATGCAATCGATTACAACACTTGTTTTCAACCACCCTACACCGCTCTCAACACCATATTTATTTTACAAGAAATGTTTGGGTAACTTTTTTATATTCCATGGGGATTTCTGAATGCATCTAATGAAAACATTCTTTCACACAATCATGTTTGTTTTTCCTTTCATGTTCTTACTTAATTCTTTAATTTGTATTAACTCAAAACACTTAAAGATAACAATCCAACATCTTTATAAATAAAATTCAATAAATAAAAATTAGCATAAGCTTGAGTCAACATTAAATCTATGAAATTACTATACCCCTTCTCCACACTTAAGGATGTACATTATCTCCAATGTACACAACAAATCACAGAAAAGAATAAATGTATAAAGAAAAAGTAAAGAAAAATTGTACTTCCCTAATTTATAATCTAGAAGTTTACACTTGATGTATGATTCACATTCATTATCATCCTTAAAAAGATAAAATAAAACAAACTGAACATTAAACAATGGAAAAAGAATAATTGTAACACAAATCAATTATCCTTATGAACAAAAAGTGTGGTTTAACATATTCACAATAAAAAGAATAAAAAAATAATTAGCATAATAAGAGTTTAATAGCACTAATCCTTTGCTAACTACTAAGAAAAATAAACAAAATACATGAAAAATAAAAATAAATTAAATTTAAAGTTAAAATAAAAAAAGCCTTGTCAAGCATCTTAAGTCAATGCAATCGAGCTATCCGTGTCCTGGGCATTGTAAGATACTTCCTCCGCAGTAGCTTAAGCATCTAGTTACTAAAGGGTCGATGATGTTGTGGAATCTCCCGTTAGTGGAGATGGTACTGTTACTCCAAGGTGTCCTAAGATCTTGACAAATATCTCCTCCATTTATTAACCTCATATGTCCAACCGTGTCACATGCTCTATTAGTCCTACTGTCCCTCTCAAATGGTGTGCTACACTCCTAAGATTTGCTCTCTATATATCTCTTTAATAAGGCAGTCTTTAGTTGATCTCAATATTGAGGTGTTTTCTGTCTCCTAAATGTGCTCATTTGAGGAATCATCTTGATGTTCAAGCTCTCCTGTGGACTATTATAGGTCGTCATGCATCTACAATTATTCCTATATATTGAGGGGATTCCCTTCTATTCTAGTCACAACTACAGGCTCCTAAGCTTCCACTAGGATGTAGACCTGTCCTTATTGACCCAAAATCCTCTTTACTCTAAGAGTGATGGGTACCGTCTACCTCTGTTGTGTCGTCCTATGTAGTCTATCCAATACTTATATACCTCATATTAATCTAGTCATGTACAGAGTTAACAAAATGGAACCTACTCAGGTGTCGTAAGGACGATGCTTAAAAAACAAGCAAAGGCATACTTAGGAGGATGGGGGTCTTCTTTACCATCTTATAAAGGTAGAACATGTCTACAGTCCTCACCACTTTGATACTGTCTCCTCTCCTAGCTATGTGTGATAAACCAATGTGTGGATGTATCTCAACAAAAGAGATATCAGTTGTGTTGCTTTAGACCTCGTAACCTGGTATGACCACTCTTTATTAATAGTTCACCAAATTGACTTCTCATTAACTCCTCATGGGAAGTGTATTGTTAGAACCACTTACTTCTCTATAGTGATGAAGTCCTTTATGTATAGTCCCTTCACAACAAGAACCAGATGTAGCTCATGTTGTGTATCTCCCGAGTACCCAAAACTGAATTATGTTCTCTACATCCCAGCTATAATATTACATCTCAATTATAAATGTGGTGTGGACCTGCAAGGTAAGTTTTTGATATACAGGCTCCTCAATAGCAAAGAAGCATTCCCATCCTCCAACGCCAATAAGCTCTTGAGCTCCTTTACTAAGTGTGATCTGCTCTAGCCATGCCTAGTTTATGGTTTGACTCTCTTTAAAAGGTTTTCTCTTAACCTCTCGAACCTTGCAATATGGGCTAGTGCTAAGAAGTGTAGCATAAGTTGCATAGCAGTCATATTATGTTGTTGAAATCAGTTATCGAGGTAACTGTTGGGAACTACACTCGTTTCACTACTCTTCCTCAAAACCTTTTTTCACACCTTTATTACAATGTGTGTGATCTCTTGGTTATTATTCTAGAATTTTTAAATAATAGACCAAACAATGGAATAATAAATCAATTAAATAAACACCAAGATAATATCCCACAACTAATTAGTTACAAATTGATAAAAATACAAACAAATTCAATAAACTGCACCATATTCTATAATAATCATAATTGTGACAGTATTAAGACCAAAACATTTCAAACTAATCAATAAACATAACCCCATGTATCAATTAATCACAAAATTTGGAATTAAATTATTTATACACCCTAATTGACTTAAATAAACCAACAATATCAAATTTTCTCAAATATTATACAATTAAATAAAATTTTAAAATATGCAAAACAAGTGCACTTGCACAATTTTATTTATGAAAAAGCAATATAATAGACATAGGGATTTAATTTCATAAAGATAAACCTTAATAGCTCAATAAATCCTTAAAAAAGTTTTAACTTTATTATGCATATATCCCGTGAATGTCAACTAAACTTCATAAAACCTTCCAAATTCTTAGGTAATCTAAAACAACCTAAAAAATAAACGAAACCATAGAATCCTACACCTATTCCCTAAAAATATGCTAAACAATCTATAAAGAAATGAAATAATGCAAGAAACATACCTTAAATTGATGAAATCTCAAAGAAAATAGTTTGGGTAAGGGTTTTCGTATAGTGAACAGATGAAGGAGCATCACCTAGATGAGGGAAGTGACAGAGAAAATGAAAAATGCAGTTTTGGATGGTGAAAGGGCAATTTTAAATTGCTTTTGTTTAACACAAACAACAACAAAGCTATATAGCTAGCCCATGTTGAACACATTAGACATGAGCAAGGTAAGTTTTTTATGTGTTTATAACCTAAACACATTTTGACAATGTTTTACATGGGCAAGAATATGAGTGTATATCTTAGTCGTGTTAAAAACAAAAATAAGATAACAAATACATGGGCATATTGGAACTTAACACGATCATTTTAACACTAAAATTAAAAAATAAAATCAATATGGCCACTAATCGGGCGTGTTAAGGGGCATGTATCTTTTTGTAACTTTGACAAAAATAAGAAGGCAGAATAAAATTCAACATTGGCATCAACATTGGTGTGTGTATCTTTCTGTCTCTCAAAAAACTACTTACAGACCATCCAATATGCCCATGTTGCCAAAGCTAGGTAAATTTTTTAAGAAACAAAAAGATACATGCTCACAATGAATCTTTAACAACCCAACCCCCAACACAAGTGTTCTAGTTCTTGTATATCTTTTGTAACTTTTTGGCACTCTTGTCAAGGTTAAACATGGTTGTGTATCTCCTTAACAGGGGTATATTAGTGTAGACGGTCATCAATATGAGCATGTTGATGGGGAAGTAAATTTTTTTACCTTTTTAACTCAGCCAATTTTCCACCCACTTCTCAATCTATAAATCTACACAGACACCCAAAGCATAAAAAAGGAAATAACACCTATAAAGACATTAACGAAAAACAAATATAAGATTAAACTAAAAAATTAATATACATATAAATGAAATTGTGGAAATTAAAAACTAAAATTTTGGAATAAAAATTAATTGAAATGAAATAACCAAGTTAAAAAGCTTGGTTTACCTATTAAGAAGCACAATGTCATTATCTTGATTTTTTCACTCCATTTTATTCTCTTATCATTATAAAGATTCAACTCCTCTTCTTCAAGCTTGTCAAACTCCCCTCCAAGTTAATACTTTAATCGATGGTCATTTACCTTAAACATAACTTTTTTTTAAATGAGTTACCCTTATGGCTCGATAAAGAAAAACTCTCTTGCCTATAAACGGTCTAGAACAGTTAGATTTCAATTTGCCTAGGAATAGTTAAAGTTGAAAGTTGTACAAAAGAACTTGATCTCCTTCATTGAATTGCTTAACTTGCTTAATCCTCCCATTATGATACCTTTTAAATAGCTCCTAGTAAAGCCTTGAATTTTTTTAAGCCATCATATGCCATTCATTTAATGCATTCTCTTGGAGCATCCTTTTCTCTCTTCTAAGATTAAGATTGAAATTAATGAACTTAATTATCAAATATGCCTTCTGCTCAAATTCTATAGGCAAATGACACATCTTATTATACACTAATTTATAAAGTGTAGCGCCTATTGGTGTCTTAAATGTTGTTTTATAGGCCTAAAGTAGCATTATCTAACTTGTCATACCAACATTTCTTATGATGTTTTACTCTCTTTTCCAATATTCGCTTTCTTATTAGCTACCTCTAATTGGCCACTAGTTTGAAGGTGATAAGCCCTATTAGTAACTCCCTATTTCCTAGTAACCTTTTAAAATTGGGCATTATAAAAATGAGTGCCCCTATAATTGATAATTGCTCTTGGTGTGTTGAAACAAGAAAATAGTTTCTTAATGAACTTTACTACAACCTTAGCAACATTTGTAGGCAAAACTCAATCTCCAACCCATTTTGAGCTATAATCTATAGCTACTAGGATGTATTCATTTCTGTTGAAAATTGAAAATGGACCCAAAAATTGATTCCTTAAACATCAAACACTTCACAAATGAAAATAAGATTATGTCATTTCATCTAGATAGGAAATGTTACTTGTCTATTAAAACTTATCACAAAGTTGAACTTACCTTTAGGCATCACTAAATAATGTAGGCCAATAGAAACCTAATTGAACCTTTTTTACCATTCTATTTTCATGATAATATCCTCTAGCTGGACTAGTATGGTAGTGACCTTAAACCTTCCACCCTTTTGTCTGAAAAACAAATCAATGAACTATCTAGTCTACATAAATCTTAAACAAATAGGGTCTTCCTAAAGGAAATTATTTGAGTTAGAGAAGAATTTCTTCTTTTGCTAATGAGAATTCCTCTAGAAATCATCCTAGCAGCCAAATAATTAGCAATATCGGCAAACTATGGATATTCAAATTTACTAACCTCTTCAATATTGTATAAACTCTCTTTAGGAAATCAATCATTAATATTATTTTCTTAAAATCTTTCCAAGTTTTCCAAATTTGAGGCCAAGTTTTTGGCCCCGTTTTATCCTTAATCTCTAAATCAAATTGCTATAACAAAAAAATCCATCTAATTAATCTTGGCTTCGAATTTGACTTATTTAACAAATATTTCAACTCAGAGTAAATAGTGTTAACAACAACTTTAGATGAAATCCCAAGTTCAATTAGAATAGCGAACCTGAAAAGCTTAGTAGTTAGCCAGTAAAGCTAGAATAGAACATAAACTAGAAGAGCAAAAAAACTCATTTTATCACAAATTCTAAGTGATCATAAAGGGCTACACTAAACCTTTGAATGCAATGAAAAGATCTATGGTAGAAAATAGCTTAAAGAAATTCTCGTCAAATAAGATATAAATTTATCAAATGCAAAAACCACTACTAGCAACTCCTTTTTTATATAGTTATATAGTTTTCTTAAGCATCTGTCGAAGTCCTACTAGCATAGTAGATAGGTAGAAATTGCTTATCCCTCATTTGTCTAAGAATTACACCTACAGTAAAATCACTCACATCATTCAAATAAAAGATTCCAACCTAGGCCAACCATAATTGAGGCATTAGTCAATTTTTTTATAAGAAAAGTGAATGCATCCAAACATTCTTATGTGAAAATAAAAGGTGTATCCTTCTTAAGTAATTTGGTTAATGTCCTAGCAATTTTAGAAAAGTTAGTGATGAATCTTCTATAGAAACTTGCATGTCCTAGGAAAATACTAATTCCTTATAGCCTTAACTGTGGTAGGGAGTATTAATTTTTTAATAGGTTCTACTTTTCTTAATAAATTTAATAATAATATAAGCAAATGAATAAAATAAAAATTCAAATTGTTTAGGTGAAATTGAATCCAAATAAATATTCCATTTTAAGTAAGTCAAGTTAACTTGTTAACTAAATTAAAATCCAAGATCATTCAAATCCTTAAGTACCTAAATCATTAAACCCTAGGCATTCCCCTTTTCCAAATCAAATTCTAAAATTCGTTCAAATCCTTTGTCCAACTTCTGAGCATTTTTATCCTCTATTTAAGTGGTAAATTCTATATTATCTTTATTGCAAGCCCCAAAAATCATTTTAAATATTTTTCTTTTTTAAACCTTAAATCTATTTCTGGAAATATTATCTACTTTTCAAACTATCTAACTTATTTTAGGCATTTTATCATTATTTTAAGTTCTAAGACTCAATTATAAACATTTTATCTTAATTCTAAGTCCTAAGATTTACTTTGGAAATCCTTTTCCTTTTTCAAAATGGAAAGAAATATTTAAAAAAGAAAGGGATATATAGAGTATACCTTAGGGATTGAAAATAGAGATGCTACAATCAATTAAAAATGTTAAGAATTTTAGGGATAAGTTCCTTAAATGAATATTCAGTAATATTGGATAAAATACACCACAATAAATCCTCTATAAATCTCCTCATTTTTTAGAGATAATCCCACCATCCCTAATGTAACCCAATCATCACTATTATTTAATTTGAAAGGTTAGGTTTTAATATAGACATATATTTTACAAAAATATGGCTTTTCAAAGATGAAAATTGGATGTTTAGTTAGAGTTGTTTCCTATGGTTGTGTTTAGTACTTAATCCACCTTAAATGGCTTGAGCCTTCTTTTCTTTTTCTTGTGGATGGTTGTGAACTTATGTTCATAGTTAGATTGAGTGTTGAAAAGTGAAAATAAGAAAGTACTAATCTAAAATTCGAAAATCCCAAAAAATGAGTTTAAAGTCCTAAAATCTAATAAATCTAAATTTAAAAGTGAAAATTTTGGTGAATCATTTCAAATCAAAGGGAAATCTCAGAAAGTGTAAGGGTTTTTCCAGAGAACTTGATTTGTGTATTGGTTGTTTGTGTGACACCCTGCATACCCCCCTGGGAGGATATGTAAAGTGTCACACACACAGAACATACAGAATACCAAAACATTCCAAAACATACGAAACATTTCATACATGCATTTCCAGAATCTCAAGCAAACATACATTACATAACATATCATTTTATAATGTGCCTATCATATTACATACCATAAATTCAAAGACCAACATATATTAAGGTTATTACAAACCTTCAAACAAATTCAAAAGTCATATACATCAGATACAAGCCCAAAACAAACTTAGAATACATTTTTTTCAAAACAAGACTCAGACTCCATTAGCCATTGCGGTTGATTTGTCCCAGTCTTTATAATCCTCGCTCTGAACCTACACAGGGCAAATCCACCGTGCTAAGTATATAGCTTAATGAGTAATAACTAATCTATACATAAAGTGACAACTCATCATACGAAATCATGTAACAGCATCATCATGCATTAAAAGATTGCCTAACATTAAATCAAACATAATGCATTTTAGAACAGATTTTTATAATTATCATAACTGAATATCACAAGAGGGTATAAACCCTTCAGAATCAGAAAACAGTTTTTGTTTATGTAAGAATCAAACATATATCATGTTACAAAATCAGATGACTACAAATCCATTTACAGAAGCGGGTAATGAGACTTATACAGGAGAGACCGAAGTCTCGACACAGAAGTGTCCAGGAGAGACCGAAGTCTCGACACCGAAGTGTCATAGGAGAGACCGAAGTCTCGACACTGGAGTGTCACAGGAGCAGCTGCAAACCATTTTAGGCATGCCTATTTACCCACAACTAGGACTCAACAGTTTTAAAACAAATAAAGTCATTTCAAACATTTCATGTGCAAAGCAAATAATCAATCATATTCACATGCAAGTAGCACTTCCAATGATATAACATGTACCAAACGCCTCGGACAATCATTGTCCAGTATTCAGAACACAATCAATGACCGCGCGTCGTTACTCTAGTCAAAATAAAATAACTAGACTACTACTATAGTAGTGGTGAGTCTAGTTCGATCCCACAGAGAGTGTATGTAAAGTTTATGAAATGAAATTAACCGGTGTTTAGACTTAATAGGGGTTTAGATTTTTTAAAGAAGAAAATAAAATGAAACTTGTTGGGCCCCGATTCCGAAGCCCAACTATTCTTGAACCATAGAGCGTGAGCGGTCTTTCTTATAGGGTTAAGCCATTGTACCCTAATTAGCCATACTCGGGTTCTTATCATTCTTGTTTCATCTCTAGTCACAAAGGTGAGCTCACACAACAAAACACAATAATCATAATTGACTTCTTCAAAAATTGTAACTCATAATCTCTAATTTATTTCGAGGCAAGAAAAAACTAAATCGCAGTTCTATAGATGAAGATATGCTTCATAAACCAAAGTATAATCATACCCCAACACGCTCTCCAAACCGACCCCTCACTTCCTTCCAATCAATCTGATTGAATTCGAAACCAATGGCTATAAATTTTTATGGGAAGGTAGAACAATGAGTTAGAAATATAATGCCTTAAGAATCACCTTAATCGGAGGTCGGACGAAGAAGTTATGACTAAACGAATTCAACATGTTCATGTTCTTACTCACCTTGAATATGTCTTGGCGCAAATGCCATAACTCTCACTACGGATGTCAGATTGACTTCATTTTTGGATGTTTGAAAGTAGACATCTAGGGCTACAACTTTCATGAAGGCCAAAAATTTTAAATCTGCCCGTTTAGAGGGTCAAAAACACGGATCGTGTAAAATAACACGGGCAGGCCGTGTAACCTTCGAGTGAAAATGGTACCCTGCTCCAGAAAAACACGGGCTGTGTTAATTTTACACTGGCTGTGTGAATTTTACACGGGCTGTGTGAATTTACACGATCAGCCCGTGTAACTTTCGGGTGGAAAATGGCACTCCTGCACCCAAAAAACACGATCCGTGTGAATTCACACGGTCTGGCCATGTAACCTTCGGGTGACATTTCCTGCACGACATCCCTTACTCAAACGGTCATATCTTTCAACTCCAACATCGAAAAATCGCAAACTTTATATCGTTGGAAAGATAAAAGGACAAGCTATAACTTCTATGAAGATAACTTGGTCAAATTCTCCCTAGATTAGCGCAGAATTTCTCTCAAAGCCAGGACACAATTTCCTACCCACATGAAAACTTAAGATTTGCAATGTAAAAGCATGAAATGCCATAATCAACCATAAGTATTTCATTTACATCAAAATAAGAGTTTTTACAATGCTTTAGGGGGCATTTCGAGCCACTTTACAATATAATCCAAAAATACAAACGTGACAAGAGATACAATTTCTCAAAATGCGACTAAAGCATTGTTTACAAAATTTAGCTTCAAAAGATTAAAACATGCAAATTGGAGTGATGCCTTGACGATTGACTCGATCACTCGAATTGTTGCTCATCGCCTGCGGATGGGAAGGAATGGGGGTGAGCTTGACGCTCGTAGGTAACAGTCTTATAATCGATAACAAGCAAAACTGTTTACAAAAATCATGATCAAGGCAATTTATATGAAATCCATGAAACATGTATTTCCAAAATTCCCAACATATCAAGTCAATTCACAACTCACATAATTCAAGCATTCATCAAACTTGTCAATGCAAGTAACACATAAATCACATAATAATGGTTTGGGCAGATCCATAAACATGACAAACTACACAATTCCATATAATGGTCATGTGTAGTCGTAAACTTGAGGGTGTCCATAAAAGAGCTCCGTGCCACTAGCGGGCAGGCGGAAGAAGCCTATACTTGGTCAACGTGCACGTGACAATTCTTCGATGGACTACGCCAAACCCATATAACATGTAATTAATGAACTGAAAATTTGTTGGCCCATATGGCATATTTTAAAACTTGCTTTTCATGAGCATAACATATTTCATAACATATTTCATATGTCTTACTATCTCATCAATATACCTCTTTGCTAGCACATGCAAAGAATCAGTCTGTTTGATTGCTAGAAAATAGGCTGACTTCGTCAACCGATCAACAATAACCCATATAGCGTCATGCTTCCTACTGATCTTGGGCAAACCCATCAGAAATTCCATGGTCACCCGTTGCCACTTCCACTCAAGAATGGACGATGGCCTTAACTTGTCCGAAGGTGCCTGGTGTTCAGCTTTGACTTGCTGACACACTAGACATTTGCTCACATATTAAGTTTTAAGCAAAAAGTTGATAATGATATATATATATATATATACATATATATATATAAAGATTCTGTTTTTCCTCTTCACTAGTCACATACGGGTTTATATTGGAAAATTAGTCGATGAGTTATTGTTATCAAAGTACCAAAGGATTGAGGTTGTGATTTAAAGAATTGATCAGTGATTAAGTTATAAAGTTGGTAAAGTACTCGGGATTGTCATTGAGCATGCATTGCACATAGTCCATATAACTATTTGTGCATAAATGAGTTTTGTAATGTGTGTGAATTGTGTATTGCATAAATGGGATGTGTAGGATAAACGTCCGCATATAGGCGTATCCAGAATTTGGAAGCAAATGCTATTTTGGAGCGTACTGTGAGTAGACCTAGATGGTCTCATTTCATTCTTTGTTTTATTTGAATTTTTGTATTGATTGACTACTAAATGCTTATATGAATGTGATTGATTGTGTTGGATGTCAAACTAAGGTCCGATGATATGTGAAAGTGATTGAGTGTGAATGATGCATGAAATATAATGGTAGTTGTGACTTGAGTAGCCACCGATCAAAGCTTAAAGCTCAAAGTGTGAAATGAGCCTCGAGCTCAGAAAGTGATTAAGAGCCTAAGGCTCACTATGTATAATGAGCCCTATCCCCATCGGATAAGGGACAATTAGTAATAAGCTCAGTATCTAATGGATATGGGATAGTTTAGGCACTTGGTCACAATAAATTAACAAATGGAAAGTGGGTCTCATGTGCACTGCATATGCATAATATGAATGATTAAATTGTATTAAATGTGAAATGTGAATGTGAATTATGTGTTATGTGACTGGGTGAGCCATCGATGATGGTTTCTCATTGAGTTCATAAAACTCACCCAAAATTTGCAAATATTTTTCAGGATCAGAAGAATACCCCGTTAGGCAAACGGGAGTATCCCTACAGCATACAAGTAAGGGATAGAGGTTGGGATCAGTTCGTGTCTACATTTGTGTTTTCCTATTTTTGTATAAATTTGTATATTTCGAAACTATTGTACAAATGATTTATGTTGTAATGTAAAGACATTATGACTAAAGTTTTTTTGTATTTGTAATGGGCCCCACTGGCCATTGAAATTCTGTTGATTGTGTTGTTATGATTGAAAATGTTTATGAATGAAAGTGGGCCCAATTTGAATTGTTGATTTCCGCAAAAAGGTGTGTATGTTTGTTATTCAAAAAAAAATTTATACCAATTTTTGATTGACTGAGTGCTCTAGCATGCCACCCTTGTGGGGCTCGGACTCGGATATCACTCATAGATGTCGGGCACGTGCCAAATGGAAGTAGGGTGCTACATTTATGTGCTATCAGAGCCCAGAATTACTATCTTCTATGGGCATTTTCAAACTATATGTCAAGTTACATGCATTTTTGTCATGTCATAGCAGAAGTAGCAACTGATCCCTAGTCTGAGTCACATTTACATAAGACACATGCATGAGCATTCCTTAAGACTTTGAGCTGTGAGAAGCATTGAGAAGAAGGATGATCTGTCAGAATGTGAGGAAATGAAGGTTTATGGACATTTAGACATGAGAAATAGTATCTCATTTTGTATGATAGATAAAGGTTCACTACATTTATATATGTGATTGTATCATTAAGCATGATATCCATGTTGTACCGTGATGACATATCCTCAAAATGTGATATAGATGTGAATGTATTTTCATGAATTGTTTGAGGAAAATAGTGATATAAGTATAAATGACGAGATTAAAGTGTACAAGTAGAATGTAATGAAAACATAAATCGTTTTGATCTTAAAAAGAGGAACTTGGAATTGAACTAGTTGTTGATTAATGTGACAAAAGCTATGATCCTCCGTAAGAATATATATATATTAGTGGAGCTTGAGATTGAAATTTCAGGATGATTATGCATTTATAACTCTGAATGGATTGCGAGTATATATATGTAAGATGAATAAATGACAATAGGAAAATGAGATAGAAATGAGGAAAGAGTAAAAGGGGAACAAAATAGTCATAAATGACTTTACAAGAGATGAATGATGTGTATGTGTAGTAAGGAGAAAGTTAGAAATGCATATAGGAGAGGATTTTGTGTATGAATGAGATAAAGAAAAAGATGAAGAATCAAATGAGAAGAATTGATGCACTGTATATGGTAGTTGACTCATTATGAAATGAGGTAGCCTCGGAAAAGGTAAATTTTGGAAAATTTGAGTGAAATTTGTGGTAGTATATTTGATAATGAGAAGGAAAAGTGCAGGGCACGATAGTGGCCTGAAAAAAATAGGTTTTGTTCACGATCGTGTTGGGATACCCTGATCGTGGGCAAGAACAAAGAGAGAAATGTTGTCTAGAGTAAATTGGGATTCAAGTGTCATTAGCGAATGTTATTAATTGATTAATAGGCATAAATACATCTCTAGATAAGATGTAATGATTTTGATGGTATATACCAAGGTGTTAGAATAAACGAATTTGCTTAAAGCCTTATTGAGCCTTATTATAAAAGATGTTTTAATCATATAAGTTAGGGCATAAATTGATACTATTGAGATATCATGAAAAGTTGAAATTGATCTTCTTGAGGTATTAAGAATGGTTGATAATGTAATGATGATAACATTTGATTGATAAATATTGCATGAATAGTATCGATGATAGTAGCAAGAAATTCAAAGAAGAATTTCGCTGAATTAGGTTGAGTTGATCAGATGATTCAACTTAAAAATGATAAATGAAGGAACAAATCAGAAATGAATAGGTAATGAATCAAAGGTGAATAGTGGAGTTATATCCCTAGCGGAGACTCAGACATTAGAGATAGAATATGCTATTGAGAGTATACACATTTTGTTTGATGTGAAGTATTCAACTCTATGATTGGATTACTGACTTTGAGGAGGATTTAGGTCCATATTACATTATATGTAAATATGTTCGGGAGATACAAATATATTTGATGAATGTGTTACTAACACAAGAAGATATGATTGCAAATAAATTGAAATGTGTGGAGAAACTAGTATAAATGAACAGACGGTAGAATAAGTCAATGTGAAATTGGAGGAAATCGAATGAAAAGAGAAAACCATTCGAGAAAAGAAGTCAATTAGGAGACTGAAAATAACGTGTGATAAAATTACCTCATTTAAGGAATTAGTTACTTAAGAAATTACTAGAACTAATCATGGGCTCAAGGGAAGTTGGGGTGTATCTGTTGGAGTTAACCATGCCCCGAAAGTATTATCATAATGAAGATTAAAGTGATCCAAGAAAAAAAAATTGTATCAATTGGTAACTAGGATCATAGAGGATATTTGGAGCATATTCGAAAAGTGGAGAGAATACTTTTTTTTTCAGTTGAGGAAATCTTACATACCATGAGGGTAGAAACAAGTATATGCCAAGTTTAATAAAAGTGCATCTAAGCTTGATCAAATAAATTGTGGATGTGATAGTATTTGAACATGGCCCATTGGGAGACCCAAAGGAAATAGAGGTGATGATAAAGTGAGTTTATATACATAGAGGCAATTAAGCCTCATGAGTTGATTATTGATATATGAGTTAGAACTTACTGCAATGGTAATTACTTTGCAAGCTTGGAGACATTATAGGTACAAAAACATTTTGGATAGATGAATATATAGATTAGTAAAGATTGAGTTAATTATTGAGTTTGAAAGGAATGTACAAATGAGTACTATACTGGTAAAGGTAGTGTGAAATCTGATGCATTGAACAAACAATTCTATAATGGAATAGTTCAAATTCAGATATTGAGATTACCAAGCCTAGTGCAATAAAGAGCATAGAATGTCAAGTTAAATTTTGGGCGATTCAAAGTACTATTAGCTATTGAAATTTAAGATCAGTTTCACATGAAAGAAGTAACAAAGCCTAAAAGCTAAGGATTTAGGATTGTGAATCTCATAGATAAATTGAAAACGAATCTGAATTTTTGAGTTTGAATTGGAAGAATGATATTTTGTGATTGAAATAAGAAGTATGTGCACCTGATAAAGATGATTGAGCAAAGAGATTGTTAGAAAAGCCTAAGAAACAACCTAAGCTAGACATCCTAGTGGGAATACACCGAAATAGTATTTAGCTGCTAAGGATGTAGAAACAAGTGGTTGAATGTTTGAATTACCAACAGTTCTAACTGTTTGGGATGTGCTTAGAGCTTATATTTTGGAGTTCATAGGAATATGAGATTGATGTATAGTTTCAATTGACTACAGGAATAACAATTGTTATCATAGTGACATCATTATGATACTCTATGAGTTGTTGTATGGCAAAAAGGGGTTGTTCACCCTTACATTGAAATGAAGAGTGCCTAAAAATGGTCAAAGACCAGAATTGATTCGAGATACTGGTGATGAGTGAAGTGAATCTATAATAGGAGTTAAGTGATTCAAGAAAGACAAATGAGTTAGGTGGATCAACACCGGATATATGGAATATAGTGAAATAAACATAAGAGTTGAAAGTATTAACACTAAAGAGAAATGAATTATCAAAGGAGAAATGAAGTGTTTTTGTGAGTACCACCTGTTGGATTGCCTATGGCCTGGGTATTCACAATACGCAACAGAATGGACCATATTATACAACAAGAAGTATAACCAAAAATCATAACACGTACGAAATTACCTCTTGACGCGGATTGGTATTTGTTTCTTTTTCAGATTTGTAGACATTGCAATGCGCGAATGTCCTCTACCGGTATCCACATAAGGATGCACGATCTAGGCAGTGGCTAGTGTGTGCTTGCACGTCCAAAAACCTTTTTGAACGCCGCACAATCTTTCTCTCGAAAGAAGAACGAAGAATTACGTGGCTAGGGTTTTTCGTCTCTCTTTAATAAGACATAAGTTTCTCTATTTATAGAGAAAACCTAATCCCTATTCTTATTAGGAATTATTGAAGCCCAATAAGTTTCGACCCATATTATATCTCATATAATAAAAGCCCGACAACTTAATTCAATCTAGCCCAATAAATATATCCACATATATTTA
>JAOQMQ010000006.1:15092409-15105031 GCA_027563845.1 Erythroxylum subrotundum
CAAATTTAATTTCCAATCCACTTTCCAATTCCAAAATGCAAAATGCCAAAATCCAATTCCAAAATCTAATTCCAAATTTCCAATTTCGGTTGAATTTCATAACTCACAAATGACAAATGACAAAACACAATCAACCGAAATCCACTTCCATTCCATTCGGATTTTCCAAATTTCCATTCCATTCGGATTTCTCATTTTCATCCGAAATCCACTCCCAAATTTCTCCCCAAATCCAACACAATAACACCAATTTTTAACCCCAAATCCACCATAATCCAATAACCAACACAATCATAGAAGCAATTATTTTCAAAATGCATGAAAAATAAAACAAAAATAAATAACATACACCTCAAAAATAATCGAGTCTTTGGTGCCAATCCGGGTCGACGTCGAGTCGTGTGCCCCGGCTGAGCTGAGATGGTCGTGTCGTCGTGTGGTGCGTCGAAGACTCGAGGAGGACGAAGGAGAAGGCTGAAGCCGGCGTGGAAGACGCGAAGGAGAAGACTCAACAGACGGACGAACAAGAAGAGGAAGACTCAAGGAGACCACCAGAGTCCAGATCTAGACCAGGGAGGGGCGACGACGCGGCGTGAGAGAGACAAACGGCGAGGATCAGGTAGCGGAGAGCGGTGGAGACGGACGGACGACTGAGAGAAGAGAGTGAGGCAGGAGGACGAAGGTCGAGTGGGGGGGGGGGTAGATTTTTAGGGTAAAAATTTTTTTATTTGCAAATAGGTCCCTAGGAATTTTAGAATTAAGGGAATTACCCGGAATTTTCCGGTATCTGTGGTACCGGACGAAATTTTTGACCGGTACTTTTTGTACCCGTAACAGTACTGGTTTCCATCCGGTACCGGCCGGTACGGTAGAAAATTCGTACCACTGCTTTTAATATATTTTTATTTCTTATGTAACAATATTAAAAGATAAAATGATCAATTTCTTATTTTTATTTATAATTGATAATTTCATTTGATTATTTTTATTAATATATTTGACCATCTTACTTTTTAATATTATTACATAAGAAATTTTATTTTACTAAATTAATAAATATAAAAATAAAATATGTAAATATGATAAAAATAGATCAATATATTCGATATATATTATGCAAGGAATTTCCATGATTGTTTTTAAAATAAATACATCACATGTGATCCTTTTATCCTTAATAATAAGCGTGCACCAGCTAAGGGCATGTATAGGTCTAGCGTAAGCCAACGTCAACAGCAGATATTAGCTTAAACCCTTCCGCCACCTAAACCCTTCTACGGTAACCTATTTACTGCTTAAGACTATATGATCGTCGGTAATGGCGATTCTTGTTAGAAGATTAGAAGCCCATCGAGCTCTTAAGGCAACCTTTTTGGCTCGCAACTCTTCGTTCCTGTGAGTACTAAATCTATCTCTTTATTGGGCTGTTTAGTTTTTCCGTTAAATTTCCTGTTTTGAATGTAAAGCATCAAACGTTTGTTTATGGACGACTTAAATTTCTCTGTTAAGAATATTTTTGGTTGCTGCAGTTAGAGTTCAAGAGCTTCAATTTGGACTATAACGTTATCGTCCTTTGATCAGCTGAGAATTAATGCGAAATATTTCTAGTTGTTTTGTAAAAAGCCAAACATGACTGAGTACAAATAACGAATTGCCAATATAATAAAAATCTTAATTACTGCCAAAAGAACATAATATTTTGTATTATTCTGTCACCATTTGACTAGCTACTTATTTTGAAAGTCGTTTAGATTAAAAGTTCCCTCTTTCTCTACTTCAGGTTTGACAGCTCAAGAAGCTTACTTCATACTTTTTCAAATGGTAAATTGTTTATCGGAGCATTTATTCGTTTGGCCTTTAGTATTATAGTCAGGTTTTATTTTAATATTCAATATTTAACTGAGAACATTTTGTTGTCATAAAGTATGCTGCTTTCTATGTCAATAGGGCGTGAACTTGACTCCCAGGAATCTTCATCTTGCTTATGTAAGGAACAGCACTTTTTTCCTTGGACTCATGGCCGTACAATGACCCTTCGTTCTACAATGGTAAATCTTGGAACAACAGGCCTTCCATTCATGATTGCATCCATCCATTAGTTTGGTAGTTTGGTGTCCATGGTTCAAATTTGAATTATTTCGCGTACTCTTCTTCAATTTCTTAAAATGTTTACTTTTCAAAATCAGGCCATTGAGTTGTCAATTTACTTCAATAACAAGAGGTTGGTGACAACTCATACAAGAGCCCCACCACAAGCACGGATGATGGTATGCTACCTTTACCCCTCTGTTACTTTGTACTTTACTGTTTGAATAGAATAAGCTTCTTTACTTTTTGGTTATTGATGTTGATAATGAAAAGTACTAGTGCAATGTGTGGTTGAAGCATGGGACAAGGGAAGAGAATTGATGAGCCTTATAATTTTTGTTTGCAATGAAGATTAGTAGATCACAAGTTAGACCTTTCATATATTCTTTCTAAATCCAAGGACGATTTGTGATTCGTAAGAATAAACTTACAGATCTAGAGGGAAAAGAAAGACTTAGTCATAGGAGTTTAGTTTTGTAGTTCTCATATAAAAAATCAACTCCAGGTATAATGTTCTTTCGCTTATGACAGTTTCCATACCCTGAGTGTATTCCCCCTTTTTTCGAAAATCTTTAATTCAAAGAGCTTAAGCATATATGGTATGTCCACTATAAAACATGTGGGAAAGAATTTTCATATATTCTCATATATTGAATAGGAAGTATACAACCATATATAGGACATTACAAGTAGGAATTTAAATCTAGAACGTCATCTAAAGCTATCTAATGTATCCCTTAATTTAAGGGATTTTAAACTTATTCTATCTTATCTATTTACAGCCTATTATATCTTAGTATAATCTATTTACAATTGTTTAGTATCTCAACACTCCCCCTCAAGCTGAGGAATATATGTCTTCCATTCCCAGCTTGTATACAAGATCATGAAAACTTGAACTGTTTAGCCCCTTTGTTAAAATATCAGCTACTTGATGTTCTGATGGAATATAGGACATACACACTAACCCTTCTTCCAATTTTTCTTTAATGAAATGTCTATCAATCTCAATATGCTTTGTCTTATCGTGTTGTATAGGATTATGAGCAATATTGATGGTTGACTTGTTGTCACAATAGAGCTTCATAGCGCCGTCCCATTTGACTTTCAAATCATCTAGAATAATCTTCAGCCAGAGTAGTTCACACAATCCTTTCTAAATTTTGATTCTGCAGATGACCTTGCCACCACATTCGGCTTCTTGCTCCTCCACGTTACCAAATTTCCTCCAAGAAACGTACAGTACCCTGTAGTTGATATTCTATCCACTATGGAACCTGCATAGTCAGCATCAGTGTAAGCTTCTAGAGCAAGAGGACTATTTTTCTTGAACAAAATTCCTTTTCCCGGATTGCCTTTTAAGTAATGTAGCACCCTATAAGCAGCTTGAAGATGAGGCTCTCTTGGATCATGCATGAATTGATTGATTATACTTATCAAGTATGCTATGTTTGGCCGAGTGTGAGCAAGATATATGAGTCTACCAACCAGTCTTTGATACATCCTTTTATCAACAACTGGTTCTTCTTTAGCTTCTCCCAACTTGTGGTTTGGATCCATTAGTGTAGAGACTAACTTACACCCAATCTTCCTTGTTTCTACCAACAAGTCAATCACATACTTCTGTTGAGATATAAAAATCCCTTGTGTGGAATATGCTACCTTAATACTGAGGAAGTACCCTAGTTTTCCAAGTTCTTTTATCTCAAATTCTTTGACTAGTCTCTGCTTCAATTTATGCTTCTCTTTCTCATCATTTCCAGTCACTATGATGTCATCCACATAGACTAAAAGTGCAAAAACTCCCCCTATAGCCGAATGTTTAATGAAAAGAGTGTGATCACCTTGTCTTTGTTTATACCCAGACTCCCTCATGACTTTTTCAAATCTCCCAAACCAAGCTCTAGGAGATTGTTTTAACCCATAAAGGGCCTTCCTCAACTTGCAAACTGTGTTACCCGTGTCTCCCTCAAATCCTGGTGGGATGTTCATATAGATTTCTTCATCTAAGTCTCCATGGAGAAATGCATTCTTAACATCATATTGTAAGAGCTGCCAATTAAAGTGGGCAGCCAATGAGAACAGAATTCTCACAATGTTCATCTTTGCAACTGGGGCAAAAGTCTCTTAATAATCAATACCATAGGTCTGAGTGTACCCTTTGGCCCCTAATCTAGCTTTATATCTCTCAAGAGATCCATCAACCTTATATTCGGGTGTGAAAATCCACTCACAATCAACATTGTTTTTCCCTTTCGGTTTATCAATAATCTCCCATGTTCTATTCTTTGCCAATGCATTCATCTCCTTGCTCATAGCATCCCTCCATTCCCTTTTTGACAAAGCCTCAGAAACGGTGGTAACGGTGATAGGGATAGTAATGGTATTTAAACTCACAATGAAGTTTTGGTAGGTTGGTGACAGGCGCTTAAGAGAAACATAGTGAGATAGAGGATAAAGTGGTCGTTTAGTGCATTCTCTAGTTCCTTTCCTAACAGCAATAGGTTCAAAAAATTATGTATGTAAAGGTGAGTCAGATCTTACCATGATTTCAGTTCTAGAGTTTGAGTTGGATTCTTGGACTTGTGTCAGTTCTAGAATGACCTTTCTCCTTCAATACACCTGAATAACTTTGGTTGGGACATGTGATGACATAGGTTTAGTAGTAGAATTGGGGAACTCATATCTATTTGGTTTACAGGGCTCGGATGTTTCAACAATACTAGTTGGAGCAGGAGAAAGGTCAAGGGTTTTAAGTGGTTCGAAGGACTCACAAGTGCTATCTTCCATCATTGAAATCTCCCCCTGAAGATAGGAATTGGAGAAAAAAGTTGTATTTTCTGTGAAGGTGACATCTGTAGAGATATAAAATTTCCTAGATGACGGATTGTAGCATTGTCTGTCTATAATCTTTTTATTTTAACCCCAAATTGGTTTTGAATCATAGAGTGAAAATTACGTATAACAAGGCTAACATCATATTTTTGTTTAAGAAGAAAGAGCCATGTTACCCGAGTGCAATCATCAATAAAGGATACAATCCGAGCCCCAGAAACATTAGGTATAGTAGAGGGACCCCATATGTCACTATGAAACAAATGCAAAGGATGAGAGCTTCTTTTATTGCTAATATGAAAAGATACTCGAGTATGTTTTACAAATTCACAAACATCACAATGAAATTCAGAAATATCTAATCCTTGAAACAAATGAGGAAACATGACCTTCAAAATTTTAAAAGTTGGATGACCTAGGCGTAGATGATACAACCAAATTTGAGGAACTGAGAAATGAAAAGGATAGGTTGCTCCAAACTCTTTGAGACAATTCAAGTAGGTAGAGGCCAGCCCTTTCCTTAGCAAGTCTAATCCTCCTCCTCGAGACCTGATGCTGAAAAACACAGTGAGAAGGAAAGAAAGTAGCATAACATTTAAGATCATGGGTAAGCTTTTGAATAGAAAGTAGGCTAGCCGACAATTTTGGAATATGGAGAACCCTTTTCAGAACAGTGATGTGTATATCTCTTAAACCTGCAATAATAACTAGAGAGCGATTGGCCACTACAATCTATTTGTTACTTGGGCATGGGGTATAAGTGTGAAATAGTTGAGATGTGGGTGTCATATGGTCTGTGGCATCCGAGTCTATTATCTAAGAATTGGTATGAAGATTTTCTGAGGCATTTATGCAAATATGGAGTAAAGGTTTACCTGAAAGAGCCAAAGAACAAGTCTTAGAAGGTTTTTCAATAGTCCCCAACAAGCTTCTCAACTTCTCAATTTCTTCACTGTTTAATTCTATTGTGCCTGAATTTTCCTCTACTTTGGGCTAATCTACCATATGTGCTTAGGACCTTTGCTGTCCTCCACGATTTCCCCATGCTCGGCTTGGTGTTTACCGTGTATTTTCCAACATGTTTCCTTTGTGTGCCTCGGTTTCTTGCAGTGGGTGCACCAAAGGTTGTCCTTATTCTCCTTCCCTTGGTTTTCTCTACCAGAATGCTTAGATAGATCACTTTTTCCTTTGTCCTGATGATCAGTTTTTGCTAATAAGGCTGACCCGTCCATGGTTTGTGGTTCAAGCATAACACTCCTTCGACTTTCTTCTGCTGGAATCAATGAGATTGTCTCTTCTAAAGACAGAGTGTCCTCTTTTCCAAGGATTTGGATCCTGACCTGATCAAATTCAGCATTCAATCCAGCCAAAAAATCATACACACGGTCTTTTTCAATGTTTTTCAAAATGATAGCATCCTCAGGGCATTTCATCTCAAAAACTTGACAATGATCGAGTTCTTGCCATAGATTCTGCAGCAAGTTTGCATATTTTGTGACATGTTTATCTCCTTGCTTAGTAGCTGCAGTTTTGATCTTGATCTCATACACTTGAGCAGCATCACGAGCCTTCGAGTATGTGCGACGAATGTAGTCCCAAATCTACTTTGCAGTGACAAAAAACATGCATGTGTCACTAATCATGGGATCCATAGAATCCCATAGCTAGGACATTATCTGGAATCCTCCTCAACCCACGCTTCAAACATTGGGTTATCCTTAGTCCGCCCTATTCCAAGAAGGTGACTAAGTCTCCCTTTGCCCTTGAGGTATGTACGGACAAATTGAGACCATTTGAGATAATTCTTCCCATTAAGCCTATAGGAAGCCCGAATATTTTGTAAATCTCCAATTTTCTGAATGGTACCAAATTCTTCTGGAGAGTTAGATCTGGTGGAGATAGAGGTTTGAGAGGTTGACATGATTAAGAAGAAAATACTGCAGTGAAGTAGAAGATACTGCAGCAATTAAGGCTACCCTAATGAGAATCACACAAGAGAGGTAAGGAGGAATGCAGGGATGAAGGCTGGAACACACAAGAGAAGAACCAAAAAATAGGGTTTCGGTAGTGCATCAATGAAGGCTGCTCAAAGGACAAATCCCAGAAAAAGAAGCCCTACGACTCTGATACCATGTGGGAAAGAATTTTCATATATTCTCATATATTGAATAGGAAGTATACAGCCATATATAAGATATTACAAGTAGGAATTTAAATCTGGAAAGTTATGTAAAGCTATCTAATGTAATCCCTTAATTTAAGGGATTTTAAACTTATTTTATCTTATCTATATACAGCTTATCTATATCTTAGTATAATTTATTTACAGCTGTTTAATATCTCAACAAAACAGGCGCCAACTTTGAACATCTTACTGACGGAAATGCCTTAGTGGAGTAGAAATGCTTTGCACACCATGCTTTTAGTTATATTTTCACTTCTTTGAAGATCTCCATGTGCCAAATCATAAAGGTCCATGGTCAAAGGACCTTATCCACACTTTGCATGAGGCAAATCTCTTGGGGTTAACTCTCTCTCTCTCTCTTTTTAATTGTGATTCTCCAATATCTCTTCATCAGGGTATCCTTTGTGTTTGCCTTGGTGGAGATACAACATGCATTGCAAATTATACTTTAATTTAGGTATATTTTCTCTTCTTTGAAGATCTCCACTTGCCAAATCATAAACGTCCACGTTCTATGGACATTACCATGCTTATATGAGGCAAATCTATAGGGCTCAACTCTTTTTTTTCCCCTACTATGATTCTCCAATTTCTCTTCATTAGAGTATCTTCTGTTTTGTCTTTTACTTTGTTAAAAATACTCTTTGCACTTATCTCTAGAATATGATTGAAAATTGAGAATACTATGTCTTTCTAAACCTTTTGAAACGTTCCTTCTTTCTTCCACCAGCCCCTCTTGTTTAGAAATTTTAGTTTTGGCCATTATTTTATCATGTTAGAGATTTCATCTTGTATCAGGATCTAAAGCTTTTCAAAGACACTAAGACTGAAGTATTACTTGATCTTATGCTTGTTGAATCTTTTTGCAGGGGGCTGCTAAAGTTTCCATTTCTAGTCCTGGATTCATTTATGAACCTTATTCACGTCGCGAACGAATTCCATTTTGGAAGAGGTTAGATTTGGAGTTTTGTGCCTTCTCTAGGCCTGTTGTTCTAGATAATTTAATTAATTCAATTTATTTGATTCCTTAAGGTTAGTATGCAGAGCTTTCCTTTAGTAGTCCTCAAGGAGCTATCCTTAGACAAAGAAATATTGTTCCAAGACCCTTTTCTTGTTGCAAAAGTTGTATTAAATATTGCTTCATTTGGGTCTTGAATAAAAGAACTGAAGCGCATTTTTAATATATACATATGTTTCAGAAATCTGATGGATTGCTCCGGCTTTCATTGTTTTCAAATTTCATCTTCATCTACAATTTTCTTCTATTGTCAAACAACCTTTTTTAAATGGATTTTCCATCTTAGGTTAACAATTTATTCAGGAAGGCAAACAATTCTACCTAGAGGAAAGGAACATTGGTGCTAGACATTCACTTTTGAATTAAAGTTCATTCTTAGACTATCTAGAATGGATTTGTCAAGATGATTTGTGCCCTGGGAGGAAGGTTCTTAACTTACTCCCCAATAAGGATTCCTTTTACTGGTTCTGTTACATATATCATGTGTAGGGTAATGAGCTTTAATGATCTATGATTGTGCTTTTTGCTCGCCATTGATCTTGAAAGTTTGACCTTTTGAGGTAGTGTGAATTTTTTAATAGATTGTAATTGCACTCTCTGCTACTGCTATAAGCAATTTAAACAGTATTTCTATGCTTTTATTAACTTATCAGATGGTTCACCAAGAATGGGTGGAAGAGAACAAAAGAAGATCTTATTCTAGAGGTGACAGTCTTCTTTATCATTGTGTTAGGATTCATTTATCCTAATTAATATACTAATTGGATGTCATGTCAATACTCTAGCCAGATATGGTTGCTGTTCTTTTTTATGTATCTCAATGTCAAAATGATATAGTGTCTGTTATTTGTTCAGATGAAAAATGCTTATGCCATTGCTAAGTTAAGAAAAACTGGATACTCAAAACATCAATTCTACCAAGAAGCTATTGAGTTATATAAGGAGGTGTGCTGTTCCTTGTTTTGACTAAATGTGGTAACTGTATTCATTAACGTAATTGCTTAGTTTTATACGTACATCTGTCCCTAATTCTTGAGCTTTGTTTCCAGATAAACACACTAGTGGCGAACGGTGACAAAACAACAATAAGGAAAGCAGTGACAGAGAAAATGTTTTCTGTATTTTCTCTTTGTTTTATTTATTGTCTCTGTTATCCTTCTACTTGGAATCATTACATTATTAGATTCGAATCTGCTACATTTTCTCTTGATTCATCCTTTAGTGATCTGATTTGCAGGAGCTGAAGAATGAAATTAAGCAAAGAGAGTCAATGTGGTATAAAGTTTATTGGGAAATGCTAGAACCTGTTGTTAAAATTCGAACTTTACGGGCTCGACTAGTAAGTATTGTGCACGACTTTGATATACAACATGGAAGAATTATGTATTAGGCCTTGGAGACAGTTACCACATTATACATTTTGCTTTTACTTTAACTTTCAAAAGTTGGAAGGGTGTTTGATACCCCAAGCTCATGTCTTTAACTTCTGACGGCAACTTGTTATATACTTTTTCTTTTCATTTGTCGTTCTAGATTGGTGTTGATCGAAATGACCTAAGTAAAGTTTTCATACAGTTAACACTCGAGTTCCTAACAAAGCAGGTAAGGCCACTTTGAAGATAGTTCTAAAGGTTTTATTTTCCATCTGGTCTTGTTACTGAGATGCTGCTTTAATCTAGAGAATGCATTGATAATAACTGGTTCACCTTGTGGGTGATTTATTCTTTATCAGAAGTTTGAAGCATATGATACTAAAGGCACTGTTGTTGCTGGAGATAAAAATAAGGAGGTAAGATCAGTTAGCATACCTTTTCTGGCTTGTGCAATCAAATTTTGTGTTGCCATGCATGTACTTAGACTTGTCCTCCTAAGGGATGTCTTCACAAATAACATAAGAAAGTTTTCAACCATGCATTGGCTTTCTTCTTTGTATTTTGTGCAGGTGGTGGGTTTTAGATGTAACTCTATCTGATATTTGGTAAAAAATAAAGCTTGAGAGTCACGCAGAACTCTTGGAGGATGTTATACCTTCCTCCATTTCATTGTAGTTATGAATCAAGTCTTTCAACGTATATGCAATGCACAAAGTATAAATTATTTTTCCTCTTTTCCAGCATATGATGTGTATATAACTTCACCAACTTGACGTTTACCAAGTGCTTCAAATTATATCTTAATCTCTTATCAAAACTCTCCAGGTCCTTGTCCGTGACATCTGGGTATTTGAGAAATCCCTGTTTCAAGCTGGCGCTTTCTGGCGTCTCTGTGGGCGAATTCCTGTGTAATTGTTAATCCCCAATAAGAATGAATTTTGCCACGTTATTGTTGGTTGATCATTCTTAATACGATTTTGTAAGCTAAAGAAGATTTCAGGTGTATCCAGTTAATTGACAGATGTAGTTCATTTGTCTGTTAATGGACCATAACCAATGAAATGATGTTTCTGTGGACGTATCACTACATGACAGAAGTTGAAGGATGTTGGATAAGCTTTTGGGTTCATCTTGTCATTTTTGCATTTAATTTGTCAATGAAGTAGTAGGGTTGCGCCTGGCAGCATTTAATTTGTCTTTTTCTTCTGTGGTCTGGAACCCTCGAGCTTTTGATATTCTTTATTGAGGGGATTAGATCTTAGGTTATAGTATTCCTATCATGTTTTATTAAAATTCTTTTACATATTTACGTGAATTTTACATAAATATATGGATGAGATTTAATGGAACAGATTGGAACAAAGGATTTGATGCGATTACGTTGTCTTGTTTCAAAAGAGAATCATTATTATTTAACAAGAAACCTATGTTTTGGAGTTGGTAAAAAGAAAAGGATTTATTCCTAAAAATTCCTTTTTGTCCATTTTTCCTCGACTTGCAAGAAAAGCAACTTCTCTACCAACTTGCCATAAGTTGGTATTTTAAATCATTAAGGATCACGAAATGGACCATATGGAGCACCAAAACCAATCCTTGAGCATTTGCAATAGGCTTTACAACTTCATAGCCAGAAGCCTATGGACACATGCTCTCAAGACGGTAACTTTAGGCCATCCTGTGCATGATATACCGCATGATGCTAAACCAAAATCGCCCTCCGAAGACCCTTTTGCCTCTCTTAGTTCTGTTAGCAAAGATCACGACAATAATTGTCACAGCCTCTCCGCAGTTGAAGGCACTGATATCGAGATCCATGGTGAGGAAGGAAATGTGTCAGTTGCAGCTCAATCAAGAACTTTAAAGAAAGCTGTTAGCATCAATGATAGTGTAGAGAAGATAGATACAAGGAAGAAGAAGCTGAAAGGGAAAAAATCGTGCGAAAAAATCACCTCATTTGAACAAGAAGACGAGCCAAAACCATTAAGATCGATTCTCAAGGTGGGTTCTAACTTGGGTGGAAAGCCAAATTCTTTGGTTAACTTATTAGGGATGGACGAACCATAGAGGCCCATTTCCTTGTTCTTCAAGGTACCTTGTTAAACTGATCCTTGAACACAATAAAATTCTCACCAAATACTTGTGTCATGCTTCAAACCAAAAATCATTAAACCTGAGATTCCAAATTTTTAATCTTTTGAACGTCAAATTAAAAGGCCTCTGGGGTGGGAAAGGATGAGCAAAATTCAATGGAATCATTAACATATTACAGGATTCCCTTATAATTTAAGTAATTTAAAGAAAAGCATACAATCTTTTGTTAAAAATAACCACAAAATATACGTTATATGATAAAAAATATAAACTAATCAAATGTTGCTGATATAACCATTCAATTAAGTTTTTAAACCTGACTTAAACCAATTAAACTAATAATAAATTATTAGTTTGAGATGTATTTAATTAGTTCTTAAGAACTATATTAGATGTGATATCACTAACATTATTAGTTTATATATGATATTCATGTTATGTGTATTTTGCCATTATTTTTAACAGAAGTTTAAGAGAAAAAATTTTTAAAATGCATTGAACTTTTCCAAAAATTATAAAAACTATTTTTTATAAAATCACTTAAACCACATGAAAATCTCATATCTTTAACCATTTATTTATAGTCATATTTTCAAATACCAGGAATTCTAATTCTAATTATATTAATAGAAAAGATATTCGGTTTAATTTATTGCCATAGTATGTTATATCAAGATGAAAATGAAAGGATCATTTTTATAATGTATATTCTTATATAGAGGCTTTGCTTTATATGTTCGTTCAATTTGTACTTAATCGACACTTAACTTTGAAATTTGCACATCCAATTAGAAAACAATAACGTGCTTAAACAATTAGTGAAACCCAATTGTATTAACTTTTGGGTTTGAATGTATTATTTTGTTACACTTTGTTATTGAGGTGATTATAAAACTTTAAAAAATACTATTAAATTTTATGATACAATAAATATAAATAGAATCGTCGTATAAATAAAAATACCTTAACTTTTCATAAACTACAATAATGAAAATTACAAAATAATTCAATTTTGGTAGGAATTTACTTTCC
>JAOQMQ010000006.1:15130376-15151633 GCA_027563845.1 Erythroxylum subrotundum
AAATATTGTTATTAATTAATTAAAATATTATATTAATTAATTAGTTACAATATAATTAATTGAAATATAATTTATTCATTAGTTAAAATACTCTAATTAATTAATTATGATATTTTAATTAATATATTATAATTAATTAATTACATTATTTTTTACAAACCAACCACTATCAATGGTAATGGTAATAATTCCTTACTCTTAACCAACCATCATAATTATAATGATAATATCCATTCACATTCCTCGCTATATTCATTCTCATTCCTTTTACCATTCCCCTATACAAACCAACCGCCCCTAAATGGAGGGTATAGAGAATTTTTCAAAAGTGGGATATCAAACTATTGCCCCTATAATGATAATTAACAACCAACCACTCACTTTTCATTCCTTACCCATTAACCCCTTCCCAAACCCATCAACCAAGCAACCCCCTAATATTTTTAAAAGATTAAAATTTATGATATTTTAAAATATTATTCATAACAGATTAATTATTAGTAAAATTTTAATCATTTTTATTTTAATAGCTTAAAATAAATTAGTTCATATGCCCCAAAAGGCAAGCTCAGTAAATGCTTAACTTAGGAACGTTAGAAGAAATGTATTGAATTTGTAGAAATCTAGAATATGGAAGTTGAAAAAATGGTGGAACACAATTAGTAAAGACATTGCTAAGTGGACTGAAAGTTAGGAAATTACTTGAGACAGAAGTCTCTAACGTGGACGTTAAGTAGTTGCAGGTAGTCTAGAACATGAAAGTTTAAGAAATAGTGACTGATAATTAGCTAAAATATAGAGAAGTGTGCCGTTATAATAAAAAATTGTTTAAGAATGAGAGGATTATAAATTCACCAGCACCATGAGAATGGAGAGGACAATTGCAATTCCAATACCAACAAAATCACAACAAACAAAAATCACGCTATGAGAAATCAATCAACTTATTTCTATCACATTTTGTTATTTTTCTAACTTATTTTACTTTGCGAATTCAACTTTGTTATATAGCTTGTGATTCTTTTTTACAATAATTAATTACTTCCTTTGCTTCACATTTTGGTAGCTTAGAATTCTATTTTTTATGTTTTCCTGAGCCTACTTATAACGTTGATAAGAAGTTAGGTAAAAGTTCTTGTTGACACACCCGAATTTCATATTAGCACCAAATAATTTGGCATACCCAGGGCAAAGAAGATGTTTAGAATGCGGAATGGAAAAGAAATCGTTTTACCTTTAGTCCTAAAGGGAGAAGTCCGTACAACCATAGGGAATGACAACTTTGTATCTCAAATGGTAGAGAATCTTGAGAAGGCAGCGTTGCCTTCAACTAACTTTTCTACTGGTGAGAATCCAAAATCATTGCAATGAAATAACATTATTTTCACAAACAAAATTACTGAATTGAAACCTAACACGACCTCCACAATAAGCCCGATCAAAATATTAATAGAGAAGGTTGAAAAACTACCTATTGCTTTTATACAATTTGTTGGGCAGAATTAGCCTGCTGTAGGAAAGTAACACTTTGAACTATTCGAGAGGCATCTTGCTCCTATCGTAATGGAAGTCAAAGAATGTGGTCATCTTTCAGCTACTTCTTCTGCAGATGAAAGATATGTCCCTCCACACTAAATAGAGGATATCCTTATAGCGCCTCCTTGCATTGATCTTAGTAATAGTCGATATGTAGTAAGGCCCCAAATTCCCGGTACACATGGACTTATTGGGAAGGCTGAAGCTAACGGACCACAATACAGTTTAAGAGGTAATAATGCAGTTGCAAACCACAATCCCACTATTCACCCACCATAAATGAGATTATAAGTTGTTATGGAAGTCGTCATAGAAGCACTTCAGGAATTGTACAGGCCTGGTTTAAGGCAACTTATCCATCCAAAATTTCTTAAGCCTTATTAGGAATAAATTGATTAGGAGAATTCTTACCCTCGTGACTACAAAATTTTCAAATTAAACTTGTCTTATGGTGAATATGGTCAATCCACCATTGAGTAAATAGCCAAATTTACTATGTAATATGGAGAACTAGAAAATGATATAAACTTCGACCACTTCAAGCTTAAGTTATTTCTAAATTCATTAACAGGAACTACCTTTTCTTGGTATTCATTGTTAGCTACGAATTCTATCCTTTCTTGGGCTAAATAGAAAGATTTTTTCATATTAAGTTTTTTAGGACTAAACTCAAAGTTAGCATAGCTAAGTTGTCAAGGGTCACTCAAAAGAATGGTGAGAATGCTAACATATTCATGACTCGTTTCAAGAAAATGAAAAGTCAATGTTGGATCACACTTCTACAAATTGAATATGTGAAATTAACTCAAAGAGGGTGTGGACGTTGACTTATGAAAGAAATTCTAATGCATGGAATTTTGTGATTTCTATGAATTAGCAACAAAAGTCTCCAAATATGAAAATTTCCTTAAGGAAGAGCATCACCAAAAAAAGAATTTGCCAACACTTATGCTACTGAGACAAATTTTTATAATCCCAAGAACTTGCGTTTACCCTTCTCTAGACTACAAATACCTAAAAGTCAAAAAGAAAATGTAAGCTCTGTCAACTCAAGTTCAGTATACCTTTAATACCTCTAATACAAAGCCGAATTTTGGTTAATTATTGCAAGAAAAATTTATCCATATGATTCAAAATATCCAGATGGCTAAAAGAATTTAGAGTCTCTTTAATAATAAGGAGGCTCTTTGGAGCAAATGGATGAATGAATACTTTCTAAAGGAATCTAGCTTGTGGCAAATTAATGAAAAGAAAAACATTCTTGGCTTTTCATACAAATGTGTAGGAAAAGACAGATTGTTTATCCCTTTATCAGAATTCAAGTTAGGAATACATGGTTTTGGATTGACAATTAGACCAATCAAAGCCCTCTACTCATGAGAGGAGATATCTCTTTCTTCATAACTAGAATTCCAATCCAAGCTCGAGTAATGAAGGTCATAATTCAGAACACATGACTAGTAACTGGTACGGGTGCTGAAAGATTGCATAATGACTTTCCCAAATACTTTCCTAACGGCACCTTGATTGATAAACCCATATAGTTCATTAATGGAAATGGAGAGTTCTCTAACTCCTTCTGTCTTAAAGCCCTTAGGTCTCACACTTCTCTCATTCCTTGGTGCAACGTTATATGGAAAGGTTCTTTAATCCTAAAGCATCTTTTATCACATGGTTAGTAGCTAGGAGAAGACTAAAAACTAAGGACATAATTAAGGGGTCTAGTGATTAGCTATGTACTTTATGCTGCCTCGAAGTTAAAACTATTGATCATCTTTTCTTCTAATGTAATTACACAACCACTATTTAGGCTAGAATGTAACACATTATGAATCTATTTTTTCTAGTTGTTGATTGAGGTAACATATTGGTATGGGCTGAGAATCAACACCAAAAATTGGGAAAAGACCAAAAATATCTAAGCCTAAGCCTAAACTGCTAAGTGTATGCAATATGGATAGAAATGAATCAAAGATTGTTCAACAATTGTAAAACTGAAAATCATGCCTTAGCTCATAGGATATATTCCTTGATTAGAGAAATCATTGTTGCCCACCAAGTTGCAGAAAATATGAGTCCCTCTCTTAGAAGAAGATGGAATTTGTAATATCTTAGTTTTTGATTTCTAATAGCCCTTACGGATTATAAGGTGTAAAGATTGTTGCAATTTCTTTAACTAGTTTAGCACAACCTTGTAATGTGTCCTTTTGTTGCCTTTCATGGATTATCAATTAATTCTTTTTAATTTTCAAAAAAAGGCTGTTAAGGATTTCTTCGTTAAGTTTATTTTAATTTCAAAAGAAAACATTTGTTATTATACTTTTGACTTTGTTGTTTGGTGGAACCATCCAATTAATGACATAAAATTAAGTACAATTGTACAACAAAATTAAATATAGCCTTTAACGACTTTGTTTATGTATGTGAATCAATTGTTAATGGTTTCAAATGATCATATTTGTAGTACATGTAGCATTATCTTTTGGAGCTTTTATCCAAGTCCATAAGATATGAAATAAGATAGTTTCTAATAATTATTTATCTTGATATTTTTGTATCATAGCATAGGATCAAAATTTATCGATTGTTCCAAATTTGACTAATGGAATTATGTAAATATTTCAATTATTTATTACTAGTAATTGACGACTTGAGTCAACAAAATATTGAATATGCGGTTCAGTTTATTTAAATTGTTAATAATTTGATCATTAATTCAGCCTATATGACATTATAGTGAAACAATATGGACTCACCAAATACTAACATGATAGTCAAAAGTGTAATCAAATCTCATAAAAGAACTCTTACTATTATTTCTAATACAATTTTGCAATTTATAAAAAGAATAGTGAGTCATGTTTTTACTAACATTAAAATATCAAGTGGTATCAGAAATAATGATATTAATTTACTTAGTTATTTTGAAAAATGAAAAACAACAATCTCACCCTAATTTTAGGCGGACATATATAGTTTCACACAAAAAGCGGTTGGTACTCAAAAGTTAAAAGTCCTTTATGTTTGTTTTTATTCTCCCAGTCCTTCCTACCTTTTTGTGTCTACTTCACAGGAAATGGTACTTCTAATCAGCTTATGGTCTCATGTAATGACGGTGGTTAATCATGTACATGGCATACCTAACAGATCCATCCATCTATAGTCTTGTCTCAGTGGGCAAAAATGAAAGACTGACCAATATAGCCAAGCCACTTGGCCAGATATCCATTACACATTTTCACGTAACTTGGGGAAAAAGGATGATCAGCTCCACCATTGAGGAGAGAAGGTTAAATTAAGTGTCTTTCTTCATTATAATTCCAAATTTGTCAAGTGTTTATAAGGCTTTCCGTTATTATAAAGAAAGGATTATATTACACTCCAAAATGAATGAAGTTAAAACTTAAAACAAAAACAGATAAGTTTACATACAATAGCTTAATGATTAAATCTACAAGTACAAGCCAAACTTCTAAATTTGGAAACTACTGACAACTCTTGTGTCTCTCTTAGCTTGAGTACATCAGCAATTGCTGTCAACCCCAAGATTTAAGCAGTTTAAATATATCCACCCCCTTCAATTTTGGTTCAGACACATCAGCCATTCCCTCATCTTTTGGCCTAATCCACCACACGTATCACCACCACCGCACATAAACAACAAAACAGGTTCCTAGAGCATACATAGCAGATCATTCTTTCTCTTTTAAGAAATAAATCACACGCGACTTTTCACAATCACTTGCTTGCTAGTCTCACCTGGTTGTCACACAATGCTGGCTCCTCCATACATTCAGATCATGCTGGTGGTTGCCATGGTGGTGCGTAGCAAGATCGTGGCACCACCTAATGCCTTCTCCATTCAACACCGGAAGCATCCATTTTTCTTCTCCTCCTCCTCTAATCTTTTCTGATGTATTAGTCTCTTCTTCTTCTTGTTGTTCTTCGTTCAACTTCAACGTTTCTTGCTCTTGCTCCCATTCTCGATTATCCCCAACCTTAGGTTCTACTACTTCTTCTTCTTCTTCATCATCATTTACAATGTTATCGAAGTTTTGGTCTCGAATGAGCTGCAATCTCAATCTGCCATGTTCACGGGAGGCTCGTAAAATGTCAGGCCTATCGATTCTGACCTCCGTCAGCTCCAGTCTGCCATCTTTCCTAGCCGGCCGGAGAAAGAAACTTGGCTGACCATTGTGGTTCAATGAAGAAAGAGGCGGGGGAAACTTCTTCAATTCTCTCATTCTCCCACCATTACCACCATCCTTCCTCCATTGAGTAACTTTTCGAGGGTTGGAGAAAATGGTTTTCCTAGAGCACAACTTAATCTCATCATCACCCCTTCTCTCATCACAGCTCTCAAACCCTAAACTCTCTGTACAAGACATCAACCCATCAATACCCCCACCAATATCATCAATAAAACCAATCCCTCCAGGGTCTACCTTGTTCTTATTAACCTCCATAAGTAACGACGATGATCGCCACGATGAAAATGAAGAAGAAGAAGAAGAAAAGGATGGTTTAACCGTTGCAGACTCGACAACATTGGGTGTTTTGTGAGTATCCTCAGTGACAGTCATCAAACCAATCCCATCACCGCCAGCGCCAGGAATAGCACTACACACGGAACTAGGTTCACCAGGATTATTGCTATCATGGCCATCCATTAGAACAATGGGGTTTACAAGGCCTAGAAAGGAGTTTACGCTCTTCTTACAAAAGCTCATCATCATCATCTGCTATCATATAGGCTAAATCACATAATCTGTAGAGAGATAATGGTAAAAAGAGAGAGAAGTCGGGAGCTGTAAAATACCTAGAGAATAATAATAAGAAATGTTACAGGGAGAGGGAAGAGGACAGGTGGGGCATTAATAATGTCTCAACTCTCGAGGCAAACATAAAGCAGAGCGTCCAGATATTTTGTTCAACATTATGGTGTCTTATTGTGTTTAATAAATTTCAGCTATTTATTTATGTGAGGTCCACATGAGATCTGTGTGGATCCCGTAAAATAAATGACTGAAATTTTATGAGATAGAATAAGACAGAGTAAAACTGAACAGAGGATCTGGTTTCAAAGGAGGGGCATGGTAGCAAAACAAGGAGTTCAAATTCTCTGTTCAATTTTTATGGTATTTTATTGTGTTCAGTAAATCTCACCCATTTATTTATACGAACTTCACGTTTATTTATGTGAAATCTACGCGAGACCCATATAAATAAATAACTGAAATTTACTGAACACAATAAAACACCATAAAATTGGAAAGAAGATTTTGTCCCGAAACAAGAAAGTTGCGAATATGTGATCTGTAGTACGTAGTGATAGAGTAAACGGCGCCGGTCCCACGTCTTTTTGCCCTTCTACTCCGCTCGCAATCGCATTCTTCAACTCCTCACAATTATTTTTGTTTTTCTTCAATAGTAACTAATTGTTTTCCTCAACTTATCGCCTTTATCCCAGCTCATGTTGACGAGTCGTATGATTAATTTACGTTTGTATAGATGAATTGAAACTGTTTTTAACCGATTAAATTGGCTATTTCCACGTAATAGAATATCATAGTTTTTAAATGTCAGTTATTAATACTTGCAGATGTTCCACTTTAAGCGCATTTTGTTACCTTGTGAAGTAATTATGCAACTTTTTAAAATTGCTTTCACTATACAAAAAATAGGCTTTAGTGCTTTATTTTTTTGGGAAATAAATTTGGCGATAAAAATTACTGACGAAAAAAGTCGTCAGAAAAAGGTCATTAGAAAATTTTAGCCATAGAATATTGTATCGTTAGTAAATTTAGCGATGAATTCTGTTGCTATTTTTGCGACGGATACACAATATTTTGTCGGTAAATTTAGCGACGGTAAATTGTAAATCCATTGCTAAATTTTCTGATTGAAATACAAATTTTCGTCGCTAAATTTAACGACGGATGACATCATCCATTGCTAAATTTTTCCCGATGGAATATGTCATTTTGTCGGTAAGTTATTGACAGAATATGTCATTTTGTCGGTAATTTACTGACGAAATATTGTAATTATATCGGAAAATTTAACTATGACAAATTTCAACAACCATTTCTCACTTCCTACCCGAGTTTTTCTGTTCATAATCTTTTGAATTATTTGTACATTTAATTTCTGTAATTAATATAATATTGATTGATAATATAAAGTAAAAATTATCCTAATTGGTAATAAAATAAAAAAAATTATAATCTACACCAATAAGTATCTTGAAAATGACTGTAAATTAAGAATTCAACAAAAACTTAAGAGTAGCAAAACATCAAATACAATTACTTATCCATTTAAGCTATGCAATTGGTGAAGGTGGATGCTCTAATTGCTACGATGAGGTCTTATCCCTTCTCTTCAACTTATCCACCTCATTATAAAGTTGGGTTATGCATTCCATTAGATTCTGTACTGTGCTCTCAAGTTGAACAACTCTCTCATTTGATGTGGACCTCCTATTAGATCCAGTTGTAGTGGATATGGAAGATTACGAATAGCATGTGTTTGCAAATAAACTTAAGCCGAAAATTCTTCCACGACGGTCCTTACCACCCACTGCATCAAGATATGTATGACTCTCATTAACAATTTCAGAGTTCTGAGACTGTCGTTCAATGTTTTCTTGTATTTTTTCATATCACTATAATTGTTTACGTTAATAAGTGGTAATTTTTAAAAATTAATATTAAAGTATATATTTTACATATATAAAGTTGTCTACATCAAGTGTTGACAAAGGTCATACTATCATGCTTCTTAGTGTGAGTGTGCAATAAGAGCTGGCGTAGTGTAGACTTCCTACCCATAGACTTTTCCTGCATCAGAATATAACTGTTATGTGTGAACTACAATTTACAAAAATTTTGGCAAAGTTTTCTTTATTTTTATGATATTTACCCCTTGTTAAACAAAAAAAATCTACTTAACAACACAGTCATTAATGGCACCAGACATTTATAACATTATTATTCTCCATAATACACATATTTTTTTTCAAAATTTCATACATCAAATTACATTGAAATCAAATTTCATACATCAAGTACAAAAATCAAAATGTAAGTGTAAAGTTTTGATACTTACAAGTTTCTCCACATTCTTGTGGTGGGTCATAGATCCTCTAGTGTATACAGATAGACTCTCTCCCTCCAGTCTTCCACGTCTGTTTGCAAAATTGCACTCTGAAATAGACATTGCCCGGGTGATGCGCAATACTGCTGTCAATGACTTCATATATATAAGGAGGTCGTACACTATTCTTGTGTATCAAACCAAGAAAGTCTCTATAACGTTTATGAGCTCACCTCTCCCATAAATTATAAATTACAACATCAAATTTTGAATCCTAAAAAAGTTCTTTATGAAAAAAGAAAAACATACTACAAATACTTATAAACTACAATATTTATCTAATTAATGTATAATATTATATAAAATAAAAAGATTAAAGAATATTTTTTTGTACATCAAACTCTAGATAATAATTTTTTTTTTGTCTCCTGAGAGAAATTCTTCTATATATAACCCTTGACATATATCTTCTCTTTGAACTTTGATGACATATTTCTAGAGCACGTTATAGACGAAACCAACCTAATATATAAGCTATTTTAGATCATTCTCAAATTAAGGCCTATAACTTCAATATAAACTTATAGTGTTATCATGTATTACAAATTGTTTTTAATTTCACTTACAAATTGTTGACAATTGTGATGTAAGTTCTTCCATCAACCTCCTTAGATCCAGGCTAGAGGCCGCCTCTGTCATCTACAACGTTTACCCATGATATCTCTATTGGCATAGGACTGGTGGATGGTGTAGCAGGGCTGGTGGATGGCGTAGTAGCTGGTACAAAAGGTGATTGTACAAGGATTGTAAGTCGAGAAGGTGATGCCTCATTTGGGTGTCTAGTAACTGGACGTACAACACTTGATTCTGTAGCATCTGTAGAATGTGATGCTTCACTTGGAAATGCACTGACTCCTCCAAATCGTGGTAACCTTAACCTTGACCGAATCATATCCTATTTTCTCTTTTGTGACATATTTTTAACTTGAAATTAACATTTTATTGAATATTCTAGTAATAGAACAATATAAATTAAACGCAAATAACATTATATTGTTGATGCAATAATAGATTTATTCATATAATATTCTATTATAAACATAAATTAATCGCTATCATCACTTAATTGTAAATCAAAATTAACATCAACTTTTCTTTCTGAAGAATTAAAATTAAAATCAGGCTTCTCTTCAGATCTCTCTCCCTCCTCATCCTCTCCAGAAGAAATTTCAACATATTCATTATTTGGATCGTTCAAAGGTTCATTCTCTTCATATGTTACACACGTATTTATTTCATAAACATCTTTCTGAAATGCTTCACTTTCAATTCTCTTATTTTATCATTTTCCATGTAATTCAAAAACACCTCTAAGTTTTACTTTGCAAACGGTCAACCAATCTAACTTATCTCATCGTAAACTGGAAAAAAATGACATAATACACCTGGATCGCTTGCATAGCCAACACAAAAGGTTCAAATTGTCTAAATCTTCTTCGCTAGTTGATTTCAACTAGATTGTATCGGCAGTGCAATTTTGTTCCAACATTAGGAGTTGGATCAAACCATTTACACTTAAATATCACACTCTATTTTATTGGCAATGTAGGGTACTTAATTTCAAGTATCTCAATAATTTTAGCATAGTAATCTATCAATTCTTCTTGTATGCAAACCCCACTATTTATTGTTGCCATGCTATGATTATGATATTTTGTATAAATTTTGTATCTATTAATAAAATACACCAGATATGATTTAACAGTTCACAAAGGTCCTTTCGCAAGATCATATATAAAATTGTTCTTTATTGGATTTTTTGAGGTCTACAAATTTTTTTTCATATTAAATAGTATAATGTCATTTAAACATTTTGATAGAATAGTTCAACCATTTCAATTATTGCAAGTGAAATTTTACATATTCTGGAACCATCGAGGAAAATGCCTTTCAACTTCTTTATTGATATCACTCTCTATTGTTTTGCGCATTAGATCGTGTAACCATTCCCCATATAATCTAAAAGCATTATTATGTATTTTAGTTATGAACAACACTAACTTCAAAAACTCAAATAATCAGTTTCAAAATTGTACTCAGACAAGGAGGACATGTCTTAGTACAATTTTGGGTGTTTCCCACCTTAAGATCTGGTACTAGAGAGATCTTTATTTCAATTGGATATGATATTCATCTTATCTGGGCATTCTATCTCCTCTGCTTTTTTATTTGATCTCTAGGTCTCCTATCGCGGCATTCTCTCAAACTCTTCCTCGCAATCACTAAATTAGCTAAAGTTGGTGCTATCTTATCATAGAACACCAAGGGTTGTAGGATTATAATCTTGACATTTAGACAGGACTTTAAGGCCATAAATCTAAATGCATTTAAGATTTTTGCAGCTAATAAGCTTGGAGGAGGGAGATTGTTTAGGTATGAAAGTTGGGATATTTATTAGATCAACATTTAGGAAATTGCATCCAAAGCAAAGGTAACGAGATGTATAGGAGCACCAAAGGAGACTACTGCAAGTGTCCATGATGAATTTGAGAGGCTATGAAGGAGTGCCAAAACTGAGAGAGATAAAGTAGCCATCATAGGTTCGTGAATAAAGAGAGGTGTCACCAAGAGACGAGGAGTGTTTTGTGGGTGACTTAGAGTTGGCGAGCTCTAGACAAGGAGAGGGAAGATAGGTGTTGAAGGAAGACAAACAAAGTATTTGAAGAGTCAAATCTTATTAATTAATTTAAAATAAACATATTATTTATATACATGTCAATTGTCATGTTGAAAATCGACCTATTTATCGAGAGTAATAGATGCGTCGACTGACAATTTTTTGTTAAATGTTAAAAAGGAAAATTGGAACTTTCATCTTTTTTGAGCTTCCTCTTGTATTTTCTTTCAAACTTTTTATTTATCAATTTAAACTTATAATTATTAATGAGGATGAGAGTGATCTATAAGATATTAATCTATCACTAATATAAACTAACTTCTTCAAGTAACATTGATTAACTTCCTATACAAATTTATTAAAAGATATCAATATAAGTCTTATCCAAGTCTAGTTCAAATAAATGGTTAAATCCTAAGAATTATTAAGTGAATTAGAGTTTAAATTAAAGTCTTATTTCGCGAAAAGGGCAAATTCATTTAGATTTTGCCCTTTGATAATTAGATTCATAAGAAGATATTATGTAAATAAATAATTAATAGAATTATTGAACCAATCAAAGCCTAGATTAAATTATAAATTCTTACACTTGATGAAGAATTACATAAGTAGAATATCTGATATTAAAAATAAAAATGGTAATAGTAATTTATATATAAGAAAAAATGATATTTAATGCATTAATTTTCATTTACTACGAAGAGCCTTTAACCTAGCTAATAATTAAAATAAAAGTTACATTAGAAATAAAATCAAATGTATTATATAAAAAGAAGAATAGATTATGTTAAAAATTTTAATTATGTTATGAGGAATTAACTTATGACTTACATGTTATATATAATAAAGATATACCTAAGTTTTAAATTTTTAGTGCTAGCAGACCGTCAATCTCTAAACAACGGGTGAGCGATTAATGTATATAATTATTTCTCTTCAATTTAGGCTGTTAGCCCATTGGATTTGGACCATAAAAGTGTTTACTCTGCATGAACCGTTTTTGCAGCCACGGAAAGGATAAGTATCAAAATATGGATAAGCGTGTTGTCCACCCTCACCTTGAACTGACCAGGTGGAAAGTAAGAACCTTACTAGCTATCCGATGGCATTTCGATACTATTTTGAGACATGGAAAAATGGGTCCAACTCCACCCATAGAAGGGTATACATGACGCAGTCATCGGAGAAGAAGAGTTCCCAGGAAGTAATAAGAAAGGCTCCGGCGGAACAATTTGCACCGTTGGCTTCAACGTTTAGGAGGAGACTGCTAGCTGGAGTTGGTTCAGCTTCTCTAGTCGCTGTTGGCGCAAACTTCGCTGGACTTACCAGCTTTTTTCTGGGGTTATCCCCAGAAAGCGCTCGAAATCTCAAACTTGATGTGCTTTACCCCATTAGAGGGTATAGTCGTTGTATTGACACAAACGAAGGATTCGGTTAGTAAGTTCGATAACATGTCCTTGAAACCAGAGTGAAGTTCTTATAGGACGCACAGTTGTATATTCATTGTAGTTTTTAAGATTGTGTTTTGGACTAAAGAAGAGTTTTGGTTCATTTTTAAGGATAGAATTCATATACCCAGCAAGCTGGGTTGGCGATCAAAGGCTACTGTATCGTGCAGCTGAGAGAGAAGAATACGATAGGTCACTTGACCCTCCTCCCATAACTGCTCAGAAACCCGATGGCCGGCGGCGAAAGAATGTAAATGAGCCAGTTGTTGCATTTGGTCCACCAGGTTCAAGTGGCGAGCTCAATGTCAGTGTCATTGTTTCACCTGTTCCTATTGATTTCTCGTGAGTAACTATATTCGTATTGTCAAGGCACGTGAACAGGAAAAAATATATATATATACTTGGAAACAGAATCTTCGTCCCTGGATTTTAACAGCTTGACATTGCCTTTCTAGGTTTGAAGCATTTGGAGGCGCTAGGGAAGTGGGTGAGGTCATAATTAAAACGGTCACAGGATCTGGACAACGATCTGACTTGAAAAAAGGAACACTGATAGGAAGCAGTTCAAGGGTAGGATCAGTAGGCTCTAGGCGGAATGTGAGGTATTACGAGCTAGAGTTCACAGTTGAAAGCCCCAGATTTAGACGTCATAATGTGGCAGTTTGTTGTGCTAATGGTGGTAGGCTTTACACTTTAAACGCACAATCACCAGAGTCGGCTTGGCCAAATGTCAAGTCAGACTTCCGAAGAATCGCAGATTCTTTTAGTCTTAGGGAAAATTAGATGTGCCTTGGGCAGTTTGTATGCAAATCCTTTCCCCAAATGTATTCAACACATGCTTTAAAGAGATGGGAATGTAGAAAAGAAGATTTCCAAGACTTATTGCAAACCTGTCAAGACATTATACGAATAACTTCAAACTCGTTCGTTATTTATCATCTAATGATTTTACAATTCCTGGCAACCAACCAAGTCACTGATCTTGAGAATCATACAAATATATAAATTCTAAGCACTACGCTTACAAGATTAAAGAGACATGACAACCTTTTATAAATTATCTTTTCTATTTAGTTATATACAGTAATTCTAATTCAGGCGCAACTTATCTGTCTTCGCTTGGTAATCTTTTCCAAGTTCTCCAAATTCTCGAAAACTGCCGCAGTTAAATTATGATCCTCAAATCCGATCTCTGCACCAAGTCTGAAATATGAACATATTTAATTCATTAGTCCCACCATAGAAATGCACTTGGAAAACCCGAGCAGCTAACTCCCAAGGGGAAAAGAACATTTTTATTTTATTTTTCTAATGTTTCGATATAAAGTCCTCGATCACAATCCTCTTATGTCAGTAGCCAATGAGGGAAAAGGATTGCATGGACAGAAATTTGACAAGTTAATATTAGCTTACTTTGGATCAAGCACCAATTTCTGGACCTCCTTAATGGCTGAACTGGCAGCGTACAGTGATATTTTCCCAACCTGTACCAAACCCAAAAAAGAAATATAAAAACCCAATCTTAAATGCATAAATAATATGAAAAAGTGATAAACGAAAATGTGCAAATACAAATAGTTACAAATAAACAAATGCTTGACATTCTTGAGCAACGATTCTTTGCCTCACCTCCAACACTTGAAGTTTTGCTTCGTGGTCATTTGGTAAACAGCGGATTTCTTCAGCTAACCGAACAGCCTCCCCAACACTTTCAGGAGATAAGAAATCAAGTCCCACCTGAACATTGGACTGCAAAATTCGACAGAAATACAAATTATACTTCCTTCTACTTCCCTTTCACCAAACTGTCCAAACTTCCGTCTACATGACCAGGTCATCAAATAACACACAAAAAATTGCTGTATGGTGGAAGATAATTTTTGTCCAACAAACACTATTTATTTCTATACAGAAGTTTTATTCTCTCATGATCAAGATTTCTCCGATCAAAACCAATTAAGTTCCTTTTGAGCAGAAATACACAAAAGATATTTCATTCCATTTCCGAAGAATGACCATTCTAATGCAGACAAATAAGCACAAGACAGTCATGGAGATTCTTTTCATGAGTAATCCATAAAATCTAAAAGCCAAATATTCAAGACAGATATGTTTGACAAAGTGATCATTTAGGATCAAGAATTTATCTTTGTTTTTCACTGAAATATCACTTCGGACATGTAATCTTATAGTTAACCTGATGGAAAGCAAATGAATCACCATCAGCTTACCATAAGGTTCCTTGTTTGAAAAGGGCATCCAGCAGGGACAAACACCGCTTGCCCCAAATGTTGATCAAATGACCATGGCTCAACTCCTGAAGACAAGGAATAGGTTCCAATATCAAATCAATTTTCCATGCAGGTACATTTTCTAAAGACAGCAAACTTCAAAGCGAACAGCATAGGTGCACTTATGCTACTCACACGAGAAGCCTAATTTCCCAACATATAAACACTATCTTGAAAAGTGAATATTTGCAAATTTTCATACCATATTCTTCCTTCAATTTTCTCTTATGGTGCCCATCAAGGAAAAATGCTGCATCATAAAGTGGTCTTGTTGACTGGGAGCCAAGATAATAAGATCAGTGGCATTATTTTCTATAAAAAGGGCCAATATTTTGATGCTAAAGGGATAACTTACAAAATCTTTAGCTAGATTGTCAGCATGCCCAAATTCCTGACAGTGTCTTTGCAGAAAAATGGCCAACTTTGGAACATCCTGCCGGCGGAAGACATCCCAGTGAATTCCAGCACAGGTTTCCATAGAGGTGTCACCCCCATTATTTTGTAAATGTGGGTCCTCCAACCTATCACCCTCTTCAATGGTGTTTTGAACCTGTTGATTTTCATTTGTCTCGAACTTTTCAAGAATGGTAGTTGTTCCTGAATCCTCCAATTTTACATTGTTATCAGTAGCTATCTTCAGTCCATGCAGTATGTTATGTTTACCAAGAGAAAAATCAGGTAACCTTCCCTCATTCAAGCTTGTCTGAGTGCCATCTGAGTCACTATCATCCTCGCCCTTTTGCTTTATTTCGCAAGTGTGCACCAATAAATATACCTGCCACAGCCAATGTTAGAGCACAGTATTCTCTCACCACAAAGATACATCTTTAATCTCTAATATTTTCAAATCTCAATAACTAAGAAAAGAACCTAAAAGAATTTTGTTGTGAAACTTAAAAGAAATAAGTTACCATGTCATGCATTTTGAAATGAAGATTGGTCACTGAATCACCACCACCGAGCTCTTGATAGGTCCCATAAGATAAATAGATCTTAGGTCCCACATCATTCTGCAAGGAGTAATTAGGCAACTTTGCAGCAACATTTAGAAGACCCAATCTTGAATGAATAAACTCAAGTAGAGGCAATTGACTAATAAAATCAGGTTTCTGGTAAAACAAGAACTCCTCCGAAGCACTGGGGGAAGGCCAATCCTTCAACTTTAACATTTCTGGTAAACCATTTTCACGGATTCGTCCTTTTTTGTATCCCTTCATAAACTGATCAAGTTTGATTTCAACCTGCTATCACAAAGATTCACATTTGTAAGAGATAGAATTCAGTATAAACAATTAACAGAAATCAGGATAAAAATAAATTTCACGGGTTCAAATACAAGGAACAGTCAGGAGCTCACCTCAGACCCATTTAAGCAATCTATAGCCTTCACTATTCTGTTCTCATCTTTCATTTTCTCATCAGATGTTTCCCGAATCCCTCTCAGTATAACCACTGGGTCCCAGCTTGAAAATGATGAGATATCAAATATCTGCTTCACAATGACAGGTTCTCCCTTGACCCAGTGCTGTCTGAAGTAACTTATTCCTTCTACCTTAATGTCTTTAGATGATGGACAATACAAGAAATTATCTTCACTGTCCTCTCTGTAAGAAAACTGGGAGAGTACAGAATCACCTAACCCAGACTTCTGTAAAGCATTAGTATCATAGACCTTACAGCCACTGACCATTTCCTCCACATTCTTTACCAGTTTTGCAACCCAATTCATCTTGAAGATGCGACTAAGATTCAATGACAATAAATTACAACCACAATATTCCTTTGGTGGGCATGGAACACTGCCATCACTGTTTGCTTTCCAGCCAGGATACTTATCTGACAGATGAAGTCTTAGTCTGGCTTTTTGCCCTAGCTCTAAAGAGGTCTTATTTTCTTGACTTCCTCCATCAGCATGATCTTCGGTCACATGACTTTTAAGATCAAGTGTTGCTGACCCCCGGAGATCTTGACAGCAATGAAGGCAAAGATCATACGAGCAATTTGTGCAATGCCAATGGTAATCGATAACAGGTATTCTACAAATATTACTGTAGAAAGGCATTTCATAGTTAGTTTTCTAGAGAAAAAAAAAAGCCTAAGAATGACCAAGACATCCTCACAAAGTAGCCACTTAGGAACATAAGAAATTGGCCATAAAAACAATTCAATTGAATATAAATCACCAATATATTCAGAGACACATCATTTAGCACAGAAGGACCAACTGGATGGACGAGCTAACTCTTCTCATTATGGCAATACTGATTAACTATACACAGGACATGGTAAAACAGCAAGCAGTAAGCTTCTCATCATACCAGCACATCTGCTCATCTGCATTCAGCTTTATCCGAGCAAGATCAATATCACTTCCTGAAAAAAGTTCAAAAAATCAATTCAAAGAATAATTATGGGGGGAAATTAATTCCATATGTGACAGGAATATCAACAAAATCTTACCCCGGAGGCTTTTCTCCAATTCTACCTCAGAGCATTGTTCACTGTGGATCTGCTGAATTACAGGAAGGACAGAAGATAATAGGCAGTAGAGATATTGCAATTTGTCTAGGACTGGTATCTCCCGTATTCTTACCTGCAGCTCATAAAAAGTATTACGCTCAACATCTGGAATGAATCATCCTGCAAGTTATCCATGGTTTATTCAAACACTAAGTACCAATATGTAAAAGTTTACCTTTATCATATTATCTCCTCGTAGGCACACCCTACAATTGCATATACCTCGACATGCAGGACAAATTTTCTCAATTTCTTCCAATGAAATGTCTGGATACCTAGATATAGTAACTAACAAACTGAGTATCATATAATGAAAAATAATAGGCATCTGGCCAAGTAATCTACTCTTACCATGCAGCAGCACAACTATCACAGAAACCTCTTTTATCACATCTTTGACACCAAATAACTCTGTTTCTATCATTTCTTCGGCACTGGTGGCAAGTTTGCCCACCAGTCTCTTCAGATGAATCCGTGCTTCTATCAGAGTACTCCTGAAAATAAGTTGGACATCTCAGCACCCATAGGATCAGACAGCAGAAAGAGGAGCAAAAAGGAATACAATGTGCCATTAAAGTAGCCAAATAAATAAAAATAGAACACGATATTATTATAGCTGATCTAAAACCTCGTAAAGGCTGTCAAGATATACTCACTGTCATAGCACTAGCATCATAACTTCTCTGTGATCTACTCTTGGATGAATCCACCGCAGAAAGGGGTGGTGTTCTATAAGGTTCCCAGTTCTCTTCAAACTCAACATCTCTTTGATAATCAACATTTGTATTTAGAGAGTTGCGAACAGACAAACTCCTAACAGGTGTTTCAGGTGAATACTGAACCTGACCCTTTGACGCCTTCTCCTTGTGCTTCTTTGTTGATGCTAAGAGAGGATAGTCTTCAGATTTCTTGTTCACTAAGGGTATGTCAAATTCATCACTCTTACTCTCCAAATAAATATCACAATCACCTATTAATTTGTTTTTCTTCCTGAGACTAGCCCTCATTGCAGAATTAGCTGCCCTCTTCTTAGCTTGGATGTAATGCTTCTCACAAACTGTTTTATCCGGCATAGACATGGCAGTGCATCTCCATTGTTTCCCATCTGACCTTTTGCAACGTAAATCATCTGGAATCCCAACATTGTCCTCACCATTACCTGAGGAGGATCGCAGGCGATCCATTGAAGTCGAGTGCCAAATTTTAGACGGAGACGAGCACTCCCAGATATTTGTTACTAAGCCACCTGTTACAGGACATCAATTGCCCATGATAAGAAGAGAATTAAGACAGCAGATCTACCTAACCAAACAAAAACATAAAATTGCAACCAGTGACAAAATTAAAGAATTCATACTGAAAAGAAGAAACTAAGATCAAGAAATCATTGAAAGTACATGAGATTGATCAACCAGCAATTCATGAAGAATTTCTGTGAAAAAAACATCACGTCAATGAAGCTAACCAAAAAAAGAAGACTCAAATTAGAAGATCCCAAAAAGAAAGGTCCTGCCAAGCCGTTCAATTTCCCCCCAAAAAAAAAAAAAACTTCCCTTGATGAAATTCTGCGACTTTAACAAGAACACATCCACATGCTCATTAAACAACAATAGAAAGCCAACGGTAGAAAGATAGCATTGATCCATAACCTAACAACACACAAAGAGTCACAAAGCAGATATGATATCAAAGCTGGGAACAATTAGCTATGCTGCCACTAAGAGAGAAAACGTGCCCTTTTTGTCTTTTTATCTGCAGATGCATTGGAAATTGCAGTTCTAAGCATTAACATGCTATTATATGCACAGACTTGTATATGTACAAAAAGAAGAAGTCCCAACACCGAAATTACCAGTAATGTTAATAGTGCCAGCCAGAAACAACGCAGTCTATCTTTGGCTTACAGCCTACCTAGGCAGTAAAGAGACAAGTACAAATCCATTCCAAGGAACTAGACACAAGCAGAGAATGAAGTTAAACAATTTCCAGCAAGAAGTGGAGAAAGATTAGTAAACCAATTATAATAGACTCAATTATAATAGTGTCCTTCTTTAGTTTTAAAACAAACCCTTTGGTCACGTTCTAAACAACCAGAAAAAGAAACACCTAAGATCAAAGGGGAATAACAAAAGCAAAAGAAAGCAGAACAAGTGGGTAATACAAGTCTTGAGGGAAGAAAGAAGGGAAATAATTGCGGTAAGAAAACCCAGATCCAAAACAACCAATGCTAGCGGAAAAGATCAAGAAAGCATAAAAGTTGAAACGAATAAGAGAGGAAGGAAAGAAGGGGTTTTACCTGAGAATTGGAGTTTGATTGATGAGCTATAACTAGGTAATGCAAGGGGACAATACTAAAAGGAAACAACAGATCATGGGATTTCTTATAATGATAATCCGCGAAATCGAAGAGCTGGTTCCGTGTATATTTTCCGAGTCCAACTCCAACTCGAAGAAAAGAGATCGCCTCTCGCTCCTCGCCGAAATCCCCTTTTCTGTGTTTCTTTGTCTTTGTTTTGGCTTTTTCCATAATTTTTCTTTTTAAGAAAAGGAGTTTTTAAAGTCTCTGTTTTTTTTTTAAGGTCTTTCAGATCAGACAACTGCGGCCCGAGGAATGATGTTCCAGTCACCCAGCAAACTCAACTCTGTTACCCTCTGCAATGTATGTACTTTTGTATTGTATGTTCTGCGTATGTACTTTGGGCATACATATGAATGACTATATACTCTCCACGACTGCGTATGCAACCGTCTCTATACACAAACCGTATACATTCTTTCAGAAAATCAATAAGAAAAAAAAAACATCTCGCTTACAACATAACAAAATGAAAACTAAAGGATAGTACAAGTTTTATTTAAAAAAAAAAAAACAAATTTATAAAATAATATAAGAAGTAGTTTCCTCTGTAACGGTTAAATATTCATGTAGTCCTTGTAGAAACTTCAATGACAGAATAAGTGGCTAACTCAATCATGTATCTTGTAAAATATAAATGACACAACATCATTAATATATTAAAGACTAACCATAAAAATTATAACAAAGTGAAATCTTATATAAGTAAAATTTTACATTAAAATGGAATATTATCCTTTTTAGGAGATAAAAAACCATTTAAACTTGAATAGAATATAATTTAAAATTTAAAACTATCCAAAAGAATGTTAAAATTGTTTGGTTATGCCCTTGCACCTAATCGATTGGGTGCAATTTGATGTATGACGTTATTATTCAATTAATAAAAAGGTATTCTTTATTTTTTGTATTAATTTAATTACATTTGATTTTTTAATACGAAAGGTAAAATCCCTAGAATAATTACTATGTAATTGAAATTATGATGAGACCATAATTGTGAAATTTAATTTACATTTACGTATTATTCCTAAATTTTTATAGTTGTAGCAATGTTATGAATACCGTACCGGGTTCGGTACCGGATTGAGCTCTGGAACGGAATGGTACCGGTACCGGTCGGTACCGGTTACCATTTCGGAAAATTTCTTAAATTTATAAAACAGTTCCTAAAATTTTTAAAATTTGCAAAATAGTTCATATTGATATATTATACAGTTGTACTGTATACTTTACTAGTTTATTGTTTACATTAACCATGCTTTCAAAAATCTTAATAATAAATAATAATGATAATTAATTTGAAATAACAATAATTTTTAAATATTTTA
>JAOQMQ010000006.1:15190269-15205766 GCA_027563845.1 Erythroxylum subrotundum
AACTTTCAAGTGGTAAAGGTTTACATCAAGAAACTTCTCTTCAAAGACCAGGTGACACACGTTGGGGCACACATTATAGATCATTATCAAGCTTAATCGTGATGTTTGACTCCATAGTTGATATTCTAGAGATCATTATGGAAGAAGGCATAACTTCAGAGCAAAAAGGTGAAGCATATGCTTTGCTTGATTTTATCCAATCTTATGAATTTGTCTTTAGCTTGCATTTGATGAAAAAAATCTTGGGCATCATAAATGAATTATCTCAAGCATTGCAAAGGAAGGATCAAGACATTAGCAATGCAATTTCTTTGATTAAAGTTTCCAAAAAATGACTACAAATGATGAGGGATGATGAGTGGTAGTCCTTATTTGATGAAACATCTTTATTTTGTGAGAACCATGATATTGCCATTCCATATGGATGAAAATTTTGTACATCGGGAAGGTAAGGTGAAATGCACAAAAAATGACAAATTTGCATCATTAGCAAGTGGAATTATTTTACACTGTGATTGATATGCAACTTTAAGAGCTCAATAATCGCTTTAATGAGGTAAATACCAAGTTGCTTATTTGTGTGGCATGCTTGATTCCAAGTGACTCTTTTTATACTTTTGATAAGCAAAAAATGATTCAACTTGCTGAATTTTATCCTTCTGATTTCTCTAAGTAGAGCTTATTACTCCTGGTGATCAACTTGATAATTATATTGTTGATGTGCAATCTGATGATCAATTTTCGATATTAAATGGGATTAGTGATCTTGCCAAGAACCTAGTTGAAACATAAAAGGTTGTTGTATACCCTTTGGTATTTTTACTTGTGAGATTAGCTTTGATTTTGCCTATTGTACTGCATCCGTGAAAAGAGTATTTTCTGCAATGAAGATAATGAAAAATTGCTTGCGCAATCAGATGGGAGATTCTTGGATGAATGATTGTTTGATCAAATATATTGAGAAAGATATCTTCAATAGTATTGACAATGGGAAAATTTTACAGTGATATCAAAATATGAGGACTCGTAGGGAACGATTGTAATAGGTTATATACTTATATGTAAGAAGTTCAAGACAATGATGTAATTTTTTGTTTATTAATGTACAAATATTTGTATCTTTTTAGTAATATAAGAGAACTTTAAATATTTTGCCCCCACTCAAAAAAATTTCTGGATCCGTCCCTGGGCCTAAGTACGCAAAGTTCCTTAAAGATGTATTATCTGACAAGCAGGCATGGTAAGATGACCAGATGGTAGTCATGACGGAAATTTGTAACTCCTTAATTACCAACCATATGCCCTCAAAGTTGAAAGATCCAAAGAGTTTTACGATACCATGTGTAGTTAGTAATTTATAGATTTTGAAATATTTATACGAATTAGGTGCAAGTATAAACCTTATGCCTTTGTTTATTTTTAGGAAACAAAGGCTAAAAGATATAAAGCCAAATTTTATGCTTGTTCAATTGGTGGACCTTAGGCTTAGTGGAGGATATACCTGTAAAAGTAAATAAGTTTTTCATTCTTGTAGTTTTTGTCATGCTAGACTTTGAAGAGGATCGAAACTATCCGTTAATACTTGGTATACCATTTTTTAACACCGAAAAAGCTTTGGTAGATGTCCATAAAAATAACCTCATCTTTCAGATTGGAGATAAACAAGTGAAATTCAACATGAACAAGGTATTGAAAAATTCAAAGGAGGGTAGCTCGTTCATGAGAATTGATAAAGTCGAATCTTTAAAGGAGCAAGAGGAAGAAGAATAGATTAAAACGGAGATTGGGTTTGAAAAATATAAGGAAGTCTCTGTTCAAGAAGCTGATGAAGAAGAGAATGACGAACAGATGATATCGGAGATAGAGGTTGAAGAAGATACAAATGTCTCTATTCACAAAGCGAAAGAAGAAGAGGAGACGAAGGTGATTAAAGAAGAAAGAGAACAGTTCACCTTCTTAGAAGTCAAGCTGTTGAATTTGATAAATGACTCAGGGAGTTTTATTATTCCTTATTTTATTGATAGCTTATTACTTAAAAGGCATTATTGAACTTACTTGATTTTCTTGATTTGATTAATTATGTTCTTTTGATTATCTCACAACATGTAGCTTATTTACAAGCTACTAAACTGACATTGACCAAAATGGGTAGAAGCAAGCCACCCATAATTAATCCAGGCTAAGTTTTGAAGGATGCAAGGTCAAGCTAATAACCATAACTTAGCACATTCAGTAGTTAGATTGAAATTGTTATGTAGTTAAATTTATTTTAAATTACAAAAATAAGTTTTTAGTGATTTGAAATGGTTTAGATTGCTAATTCTTTTATTCTTTTTGAAGCAATTATAAGATAGCGAAGCAAGCTCGAGGGTCAAGCGAATTTGGTTTCAAACAACAAATTGTTGAAGGAGATAGTGTAAGAACCACAACAGTAGCACCACGACATCAAGAGGATCTATAAATACTTTGTTTCTCAAGGCTTTCAGATCCAATCTCCAACACCGTCACCACCTCAATCACTGTAACGGGTTTCATGTTCTAACCTTTTTCTTTTAATTTTTGCTTTTCTTGTCATTTTTAGTTTCCTTTATATGATGTTAGTTCTCCTCACATTGAATACAATGTGTTGTCCAAGTTTGGGAAGGTTTGTATTGTTATTGTCATCATGAGTGTGAATTTTTCATGTCATATTGTTAGTTTTTATTAGGTTGACATGGTGTGAGCATAAGTGTGAACTGTGTTAATGTGTCAATGGCTATAACTTGATGGAAGTAGTTTAGCTTTGAACATAGTCATTGAAGTTGTAAAGGCATATTAGCTTGTGGAATTTGTGTTCTAAGTATCTTTGGTTAAAGATGCATGTTAATTAGGTATGATGTCAGTTTATTCACCTTAGAAAACTGTCATACACATTTATAATTATAAGTCAATTGAATTAGTAACATCATTAGTCATCTTTCATGAGGACGATTAGCTAAAATAAATAAGGTAGGCTATATGAAATGTGAAAAAAAAAGTTTGTATCTTTAGTAAATAACTACTATGTTAGCCTTCGGGTTATGAATAGAGCTAGTACCCAGTTGAGAATGTGATATAGCTGAGTAATCAGGGAAATTTACTACAAAATGTTTGTCTTTGCGTCAAAAGGCTATAATGACATTTCAATCAATCCAATTAATAAAACATGAACTAGTTGAGTAACCGGGGGATATTATAACAAAACATTTGCCTTCGCGTCAAAAGAATAGATCAACGTTAAAGAAAATTAAAAAAAGTGTTGTTTCGATAAATAAATCCTACCAATTGTTGAAAATGACAAGAATATTTATGAAAAGTTACTTAGTGATAGTTGCAATTTTAATTGACTACTAATTATCATTGTGTGTCTATATGTGCTTTAGGTAAATGAATATGATGTTAATGTCTTGATTAGTATGTATATTCGATCCAAAGTGATTAGCAATAAATTGCATAAGTTAATATGTTGGAACAACTAGAATGATTGTTGTTTGAGATTAAATTGGTTTCGTGAAGTTAGATGTCATTGTGTCAAGAATGCATATGCATTAATGTATATGTTATTGTTTGGAGTGTTTGAGTTTGTTTGTTTGTTTGTTTTTTTTTGCTTGAGGACAAGAAAAAGTTTAAGTGTGGAGATGTGCATGCACTAGTGTTAGCTCTTCCTAATTTCAGTCAACCATTTGAATTCAAATGTGATGCACCTAGAACTGATTTAGGTTGCATTCTTATGCAAAATAAGAGACCAATTGCTCTCTACAGCCATGCCTTACAAGGTAGAAACTTACAACTATCAACCTATGATAAAGAAATGTTAGCACTAATCCTTGCAGTTCAAAAATGGAGGTCGTATTTGATGGAGAGACAATTCATTGTTCGCACTGATCAAAGAAGTTTGAAGCATTTATGGGAGCACAGGATCACCACTCCAGCTTAAGAAAAGTGGTTGGCCAAACTAACGGGGTATGATTTTGTCATAAAATACAAGAATGGTAAGGATATCCTGAATTCATGAGAAAGAGTTAATGGCTATCTCAATGCCAACTCCAAGTTGGCTGAACTCAATAAAAGAGGAAGTTCGAAGCAATCCAAAATTGCAAAAAATTTGTTCAACTTTGTCAATAAGGAGAGGTTGTGGATCCATGGGAATATAAGAAAGGAATTCTTTACTTCAAGAATAGAATTTATTTACCAATTGATTCCTCGTAAATTGCTATTATCGTTAAGGAAATACATTTCAGCACTTATAAAGGGTACCATAAAACTCTTTATCGAGTAAGATCAATATTTTATTGGCAAGGCATGAGAAAAAGTCTCCTTGAAGCCATATGTCAGTGTGAAACCTGCTAGTGACAAAAAGAAATTATTAAGCCACCAGGATTGTTGCAACTACTTCCAATTATCACTCAAGTTTGGTCACATATTTCAATGGATTTTGTGGAGAGTCTTCCTAAGTCAAAAGGAAAGTCAGTTATTTATGTTGTTGTTGATCATCTTTCAAACTTTGCTCACTTCATTCGTATTTCCCATCCTTACTTTCCTGTGATCGTAGCATAAGTGTTTTTTGGGCAAAGATTCAAGTTGTATGGAATGCCTGAAAGTATAATATATGATAAAGACCCCACTTTTACTAGTATATTTTAGAAGGAGTTGTTCAATTTACAGGGGACCACCTTTAATTTCAGCTCATCCTATCACCCCCAAATTAATGGACAGATAGAAGCGGTCAATCGAACAATGGAGATGTACCTTGCTGTTTTAGTAGCCATAAGCCACATGAGTGGGTCAAGTGGATTCCTTGGGTTGCTTATTGTTAAAACACCAGCATCCATTCTTCTACACAAAGAGACACTGTATGAGGTTATTTATGGTAGGCCTCTTCCTTCACTTTTAAAATACATATCAGGCACTTCAAAAGCAGAAGTTGTGGATCAAGAATTGCGAGCTAAAGACGATTATAAAGGAGCTTAGAGATCATCTAGCGTTGGCTCGACAATGTATGAAGAAATTCTATAATGGTCAAAGAAGTGAGAGAAGTTTTGACATTGGAGATTTTCTGTACTTGAGATTGTAATCATATAGGCAAATGTCCTTGGCTATTTGTAGGAACCTTAAGTTGTCACCAAGGTATTATGGCCCATTTGAAGTTATTGAAAAAATTGGTCTTGTAGCTTATAAGTTGAAGCTTCTAACAAACTCTAAATTTCATCCGATGTTTCATTTGTCTTGGATTAAGAAGAAAATTGGAGCTAATGTGAAGGTTTAAGAAGATTTTCCAATCATTATTACAAATGAAGAGTCCCTCATTGTTGTTCCTCACGCTATTCTTTTAAAGAGAAGAAATAGAAACAAGGAAGAGGGTTTAGTTCATTGGCAAGGTCTTTCTCTAGCGGAGCAGCTTAGGAGGATTATGGAAAGATTATCAAGAATTACATATTAGAGTTCTTGAATTATTCCTTAAGGAAAAGGAAAAAAATCTAGGGGGAGGAATGTCAGGTAGCTTATGGGAGTGGACACCTGTTAAATCCACTAGTCACTTATCTTGATTCTAGTTTGAATAAGTCTTAGTTGTCATTTGAATTAGTCAATGTTACTATTATTGTTTTGAAATGTAGTTGTTGAAATATTGGAGGAGTGGTTGAACTATTCCCCTAAATATTGCCCAACGAATCAAATGGATAAAGAGAAGCATTCTTTCATAACCTAAACTAGCTCTTTGAGTTCCTTAGGAGGTCTTAGTTCCCTCAAAGTAATCAACTATTATTTTTATTTTCAGCTACTACTTATTTTGTTTTCCAACTTAATAAAAATTGGGAAGCTTAAGCGTTATCAATTTAAGATAGATACTTCTTCTCTTAACCGACCAATTATGAGATCTCACACACACAATAAACTTCCATGGAGACTGTGAGAGTGAAAGATTCTCCATTTGAACTACTTGAATCATCACTAATACCCTAACCGCAGCACTAATACCCTAACCTCTTTTTGCAGTACAGGCAATAATGCAAGACAGGTATTTGGAGGTAACGGTGGTAGGGCAACATCTAGAATTCATGTTAAAGTAGGGAAGATAGTATTTGCAAAGAGCAATTGATGGGTGGTATTAGAGATGATTTTACTAACAATGCTAGTTTTGTTGATGGTGTGTTACAAAAATGTTTTATTATTAATGGATATAGATTATGAAGAGATTTTGGATGATGCAGATCATAGCAGGTGGATATCAATTCTAAAAGTGAGAAGATTGATATATCATTCCTACATAGATATAATATTTTATTAGTTATGTTGTAGTTAAATTCTGTAAAATAGAATCTTATTTAGACGGAGATATCATATAAAGGTTAGCATTGATCGAAGATCATGTAAAAAAGTTGAGTCTTACTTAAACGGATTTAAGTGGAATTGTCGAGGAAAAGCGTAAATACAATTTGGTGTTTAAAGATCTTTTTGTAACAACTAGCATTGAGAAAATTTTACCACCTTTGGGAATCCCAGTAATCCACTTCCTACTGAACTAGCATAATTTTGATAATTCCAATGCTGTGCCCAGGAGCACGGATGTTTCTCAAAAGATGCCGAGGCTCTTGACAAAATGCAACGATATTGTAACCTAAGTAACAGGCATGCTGGGCTATGCACCTCTATAATGAAAATTTTTGGCTACTGTTGGACTGGACTCCAAAATATGTAATCGATATGGATTAAAGCAATATCTCTCTTTTGTTTGTTTGACTGGTTGAATTGCATGTGTAGAAGTTGGGTGAAACTGAGAACGAGGAGATAAGGGTTGAACTCACAATACAAGATGGCAAGCCATTCTTGGAAGTTACTGAATAGGTCTCAACGCTAATAAATTATTTATAGGCTCTTCTAAATGACTAAAAATCCGACTAAAACTCTACTAACAAAAGGTATCGAATTGCTTGCATATGACATCAAGACCAGTGGAAGGGTCAACTACTCGGTTGCTACTTTGTTCCTCACCGAGTGGATGAAAACGCGTTGCCATTAATTTAAAATTTAATGGCCAAGACTTGAGTTTTAATATAAAAGGAATCTTATTTTTTACGCGTTAGGCCTTGTTTCTAATTTAATGGAGAAGTAAACCCTCTCGCTGTTCACTCTTCTCGAAGGCGGTTATAAGCAACCTCTGTTTCCTCGAATCTCGCTCTTTCCTTGACATGTACACAAATTTTGTCAAAAACCTTATCTGTTTATATAGCCAAACAACCACCCACCTCTCTTGCTAAATCTCATCCAAAAATATCCGTTAAATTCATCCAACTATTCTTTTTCTGCAACACCCCAGTTCTTCATATCTTCCAAAAGCCAATCTTTTTGGGTTTTCTGTTGTCTTCTCATCTTTCCATCCACAAGAGCCAACCATGGAGTGTAGGCCGTTGGAGATCACGATTGCATCTGCCAAAGACCTCAAAGACGTCAATCTTTTCACTAAGATGGACGTTTACGCAGTGGTTTCAATCAAAGGGGATCCATATTCAACCCAAAAGCAGAAGACCCATGTGCACAAGGATTGTGGCCCCAACCCCAATTGGAATTTCACCATGAAATTCAACCTCGACGAGGCTTCTCTCCAACAAAACCGCCTCACCCTCGACATCAAACTCAAATCCGATCGCAGCCTAGGAGACAAAGACATCGGAGAAGTCTATGTACCAATCAAAGAGCTCCTGGACAGCGCCGGAGATCCCAAAGAATACAGGCACATGAGTTACAGTGTCAGCACACCAACTGGCAAAGCTAAAGGAACTCTTAACTTTTCTTACAAGTTTGGAGACAAACACAACGCCCCACCACCAAAACAAAAGGCCAAGAAAGTTGAGGAGCCCGTTATGGCTTATCCGCCTGCCGGATATCCCAACGGTGCCGGAGCAAGTTATCCATTACCGGGAGGACACCCACCACCTCCACCCCCACCTCATCATATGGACACTGGGAAAGCTCACGCGCAGCCTTATCCGCCGCAATACGCCTACCCTCCACAGGGTGGTTATCCACCTCAACAGTATCCACCGTACAGTGGGTATCCGCCGCAACAAGGATATGGCTACAGTGGGTATCCGCCGCAACAAGGGTATGGGTACGGAGGCCATCCAGGTGTACAAAAGCCGCAGAAGAGTGGGAAAGGCAAGTTAGCGCTGGGATTGGGTGCTGGGCTGCTTGGTGGGTTGCTGGTTGGAGACATGGTGTCGGACATCGGTGACGCTGTATCTTACGACGCCGGATTCGATGATGGTTTTGATTTTTAAGCATCTTTATGTTGAACCTGCTGTGTTGGTACTCAAGAGAGTTTATATATATGAATTATGGACATTGTTTAACCCGTGATCTGACTCCGTTCCACCGATACACAATGATATAGGATTCTTCTGTTGAATTTGCATTGTTTTAATTAATGAGGTTAACTTTTTTTCGTGACAAATAAAATTTAGAGGCCGAAGGCCTCCAATCCTTCCTTTCTCATTTGTTTTGCACCAAAGCTTTAAAAAGTTTGAGTATTACAGTCCTTCCTATTTTCCAAAACCGACTGATGATCAATTAGTTTTACTTTTTAGATTATACAGGATGAGAATGTAAGCATTAGCATTCATTGGAACAAAAGGATAGGAATTTATGGCGCTGGTTACAAGTTTCTTATGATAAACTAAATGGGTTCCCAAAAACAAGGTGTTACATGTCCGGATGCATCCCCATCTCCTCTGGAATAACGATCAGACTCACTCGACTATCATATGATCTTTTCACATCCACCTTGATACGCTCTCCAACTCTATCCCCCACGATTTCGATGATCTAAATAAGAAATGGAATTGGCGAGTTGATTATTTCATTTGCAAGCCTGAATGCTTGAGAGCTGGAAACTCCATCCACCCCGTCCTTCAAATAAATAAATATGCACATCAATCTCATGCAAACACGGACACTTACCTCGTCGATGCTTTTGACAGGCTTCCCGTCAAACTTGATGACCACATCACCAGAAATAAACCCAGCACGATAAGCAGGAGAACCCGGAGTTACCTGCATTTAAACATCAAACATCAAACGGACTCATTATAAAACATGCATACCAGACGAGAAAACAAGGGTCACTTCAAAAGGCCTACCATAGGCACAAGTACACCTCTGTCAACATTGGGGAATGCAGCGTCTCTTTCTCTCAATTGAGCAATGATTTTCTCATTAAGCTCAATCATTCTCAACCCAAGCCATGGCCGTACAACTCGCCTGAACAAAAATAACTTCAGAGAAAACTCCAGAGATTTTAGATATTGAACGAAATCCACAATTTGGCCATCACTACTGCCCTCAAATGCATATCAGGTAACGTCCATCAAACCAAACTACCAAGGTTATTTTCATCTTCTCTTAGGCATGCTTTTCTTTATTCAACTTGACTAAACCCTCTTAGCATTTAACAACCTAAGAATGTCTACTGGACAATAAGTAGAAAATATTTGTATTTTATGCGTCAGACTTCATTTTCAAAACTCAAAATATACTTGCCCACTCTTCTTAAACTGCTCTATTATTTTGGCAACTGAATCAATAGGTACTGCAAAGCCCAAACCATCTGCAGCCAATACTTTCATGATGTTGATGCCAACAATTTCACCATCAACATTGATAAGTGGTCCACCTGAATTTCCCTATACCACAAATATAGGAAAACAAATGCACATCAACCTACACTGTTGTGCACTGAAATATGGATGCCATGTCCAAAGTAGTGATGACTTCCACAATGAAGGAGAGACTACCTCATTTATTGCACAATCTGTCTGCAAAAACTCTCTCCCCACTCCTCCAAGACCCAAGTCACGGCTTTTCCGATCAACACAGCTGGCAGAAGGAAGAGAAAAGAAATTCAGAAAGCATCAGGAATAATCACCTAGCCATTTAAAACAGAATATATTATGATAAAAATTACCAATGTCCATGACAAGAACATTAGCCAAAAGTATGCAGGAAAATTGTAAAATGATTACATTAATTAACCGCAGACAACTAAACACCAACCATTATATTTGTTATTGCTAATATTACCTTACAATCCCAGCCGTTACAGTATTTTGAAGGGAAAGTGGACAGCCCATAGCTATCACCCAGTCCCCAGGGCGAAGCTTACTTGATGAACCAAGTTTAGCTGTTGGCAATGGAGTTTTTGACTTGATCTTCACAATAGCAATGTCAGAATGCAAATCTGCATTGACCAGTGTACCTTCAAATGTCCGACCATCTTGCAAAGTAACATCAACCTGATTGAAGCAGTTTATTAAGTAGTCAAAGTTCTGTACCTTCACATTTGAGGGGGGGAAAAAAAGGCTAAATTTTGGATCATAAGATTGCACATGCTTCTCAATAATAAGGGTAAATCCATTCCTCAAATTAGGAACACCACATTAAGTAATAAGAAATATTCAAGACCAGCAAACACTTCACGCAGACAAACCAGTTGCCAAAATACTTGGCTATCAACAAGTGGAAACTTCTAGGACTTTAGATGGATGATCCAATTACTACATAGTAATTTTTATTAGAGCTTCGTGCAAATTACCCTAAAAGATGACACTCAAACAGAATAATCAATATGCTCATTGTGGCTTGATCACTAACCTTCCCTTTGGATAAAGGTCTTGTTCCTTGAAAGTTAGCCACAACATGAGCACATGTTAAGATAGTACCATCAGAATCAACAATAGTTCCAGATCCCACACTCTTTCCAGCAGCAATGCTATAGAAACCTATAAAAGTGAATTGGAAACAACCCCTTGGTCAAAATTTTGATTAGTTTATGCGTGAAACTTAACATTTTTAAAAATTTTTATAAAAAAAAATTAAGATTTTTAAAAGCTATACCCAGTGGAACTGATATATTGACAACAGCAGGACTGACACTAGCAGCAGCATTGGCAAGACTGTCTCTGCCAAGACATCCACAACTTGGTTTTGAACCATCCCCGTCGACCCCAGAACTTAATTTCCCAAAGTCATGTGATGAAATTGGGCTAACTGTACACGAGAACAATGAAAGAGTCCCTACAAATTGTAAAGTTGAAATTCATTACTTTAAAACAAATAAAAAGAAAATCAAGTAGATAAAAACATTTCCTAAAATAAAACAAGATACCGAATGGGCACCGATCCAGTAAATTAAACGGAGGGACCAAGTCCCTTGACATTTTCCATGGCAGTGAGGGTGGCTGGCGCAATTGTGCAGGAATTGAAAAAGATATGCTTCCACCTAAAGCATTGAATCGATAATTGTTAACTTCAAACGAACCGAACGTCAGTCGGGTGTCAAATTATGTACAGAAATGAATTGCCAACTTCAAGCTGTCGTCAAAGTTGGTTGACAACCACATTCATAAACACCATCATTTAATGTACCCCGAAACTTAATTCCAACTTTTCACCCACACGAATTAAGAGAGAAGGGGGAAAATCTTACTGAAATCAGAGTCGCTGCATAAACACAAAACTGTCGATCCAGTGGCAGCAATTGACACAATTCGCAAGACAGAACTTCTAGCGCATGCAGCTGAAACCCTTTTCTAGTCATCAAAGGAGGTAAAATGATAACACCAATTGTTTCCAAGAGGGGGGAAAAAAAAACTTGTTTGTGATGCGAAGAAAGCGCACCTACCAGAAACTGGTTCATTTGTTCGAGAGGCAATACTTATCTCAATTGTCTAAAACCCTAGTCCAGTTAAACCTCCACCTCCTATCAGATTCCTCAAAACAACACTTGCAGAAATTTTGGATCAGCCCAAGTGACAGAAGCCTAATCAATGACTATTTGGATACTTTATATGAATTCAGATCTTTTGTTCAATATCACTCTGTCTTATTCTGTCTCATAAAATCTCAGCTATTTATTTTGTGGGATCCACACGGGACTCATGCAAAACCCACATAAATAAATGACTGAAATTTATTGGACACAATAAGACATCATAATATTGAACAGAGGATCTGAACTCACTTTATATGCTTTGACATCTTTTGACCAAACGAAGTACAATTCACATGAAATCGTTGTTTTTAATTTTATTGGCACGGGAAGCCTAAAACTCATTTAACATCTTTCGGCCGGACCCAAACCAGAGTTAGAAATTAAACATGATTTAATACATAATCCTAGATTATCAGTTGTAAAGTGTAATATTTGACTTGATCAAAATATTAAGCTAAATTGTTTTTGAACTCCTTTAGACAACTTTATTGAAGCTGGCATTATAGTCGGTTATTATCAACTTTCAGTTGTTTTTACATTACATGCAATGTAAAAACAAAAATCAAAATAAAAGTGAGTGCAAAAAAGGTGTGAAAGCTTTGTAAGGTACCCAGCTCTAACGAATTGCATAGTGTAAAGTATTAACAAAATTTTTAGTGTGTAATTTGTTAACTAGTTTATTTTAGGCAATTATAATTGTCCAACATCTGGTATCAGAGCTCAGTTAAAGTGCTCAAGTAGATCAAGATGGCTTTAAGTAAGGATGTCAATGGGTCAGGCCCGAGCCCTTGCCGCTCTTAGCTCAGCTTGGCCCAACCCACGGGCTGGTGGCCAGTGGCTCGATGAGCCAGGACTGACCGGCCAACACCTTATATATTTTTTAAAAAATTAAAAACAACGTCGATTTTGACAAAACGATATCATTTTTGATGTTACAGTCGGGTCAGGTTGGGTTGACCTGCGCTTGAGCCGACCTTGACCTGTGGCCCAATTGGGTAGAACAATTTTGGCCCGTGGCCTAGTCAACCCGAGCCAAAATTGACATTCCTAGCTTTAAGTCCAATAAGTTCAACCAATGCAATTATCAATTTTCAAGTTCAATGGCAAAAACAATTTGGTGATGTGGAAATGCTTGATGGAGTTATATTTGAGAAGTAACGGGTATGGTGAAATTTTGGAGAAAGACTTAGTAGAAAAAGAAAAACCTACAATCGAAGAATCATAACAACTGGTTAGTAATCATTCATTAAATGAAAAGGCCTTGTTTTTAATTTGTCAATCTGTTAAGTTGCAGATTCTTAAAAAAATATTCTATGCTAAACCAGCAAGGGAGGCTTAGAATATTTTGCTCAAAATGTATGAAGAAGCAGGCACAGTTAAACGAACAAGACTACAATGTTTGAAAAGGCAATACGAGTTGATGGAGCAAGACAAAGATGAAAGTATTTGTGATTATTTTTCACAAATGGAAAAATTGATCAATGAGATGAAAAATAATGGTCATGAAATTACGGAAAAAGACATCTTGTAGAAGATCATGTTCACGTTGACAAGTCGATTTGATTATGTTATCATAGCCATTAAATAGTCTAAAGGTTTGGAGTCTATGACTCTCAATGATTTGCAAGCCTTATTAGAGTCCCATGAAATGCAATGAATGAAAGATCACCAAACACAACAAAACAAGTTCTAAAAGCCCAAGTAAATTTGAGAAATGAAAAGGAAACTACAATAGGCAAAACAGAACATACTCAAAGAAGTTCAAATTTCATAGGTAGAGGAGGCAAAAATTTCAGAACCAAATCTAGACCAAGAGTACGAAAGAATGAAACTCCTCACGATAAATCCATTATTCAATGTTACAATTGCAAAAAGTTTGGTCAATGTCAATTTGAGTGCGAGTCAAATATTCAGTGCCATAATTGCAAAAAATATAGCCACTATAATAAAGAATATCGTGCCTAAAGACAAGAACATAAAGATAATCGACCTGGAATCGCTAAGAATAATAACCCAAAGACCTTGTTGATGGTCACTCATGAAACCAGTAATAGTGATAATTGTCAATGGTTGGTAAATTCAGGTTGCAACAATCACTTCAGTGGAAGTAAGGAAGTTTTTTCCGAATTACATGAATCCTTTCATTCTTTAGTAAAACTTGTCAATAACTACCAGATTCCAGTTTTGAAAAAAGGAAAGATTGCTATAAAATTGAAGAACAGGTCTTTAAATTGTATTTCTGATATGTACTATGCTCCTATTATTTGCCAAAATCTATTAAGCGTTAGACAACTATTAGAAAAGGGTTATGATTTACACTTTAATAAAGATGGATGCATCGTGAATGATATAAAAACGGAATGATTCTAAAGACAATAATGACATCCAATCGTCTATTTCCAAAATACCTTAATTAAGATAATACTTCTAGCTGTAATACTATGACCATCAATGATAATTAGTTATGGCATATGCGAATTGGACACTTAAATTTTGGAAGCATTAAGTTTCTTGCAAACAAATAGTGGGTTTCAGGCTTGCTAACCATTTAAGTTCCTGACCAGATTTGTGAGCCATATGTAATGGGGGAAAAGCGTAGAGATCCATTTCCTACAAAGTAGGCTTGGAGAGCCAAACGTCCACTAGAGCTCGCGCATTTAGATATATGTTATGTGGAGGTTTCATCAAAATAAAGGTATTAAATACTTTATTACATTTATTGATGATTATAGTAGAAAGGCATGGGTTTATTTTTGAAGTAGAAATATGAGGCATATGAAGTACTTAAGAATCTTGTAGCGTATATTGAATGTGGTTATTCTTTCAAGACTTTGAGAACGAATAGAAGCACATGTTTGTGATGACTTCTTAAGAAAGCATGAAGTTAAGCATCATTTGAAAGCTAGGTACACTCCTCAACAAAATGAAGTGGCAGAAAGGAAAAACTGAACTGTAATGGATATGGTGAAAACTATGTTATTTTGTAAGAAGTTACCTAAAAATTTTTGGGTAGAGGTCGTGGCTTGTGTGGTCTATATTTTGAATAGGCGTCATGTTAAAAATGTTCGTGATAAATCTCCACAAGAAGCATGGAGTGGACGAAAGCCTAATCTTAGTCATATGAGAGTGTTTGGTTGTATAGCATATTCACATATGTCTGATGAGTTGAGAAAGAAGCTAAATGACAAGGCAAAAAAAGTATGTATCTTTGTTACAACGTGGAAACAAAAGGTTATAAACTTTATAATACAAAGACTTAAAAAGTGATAATTAGTTCAAATGTTAATTTTAAAGAAGATGGTGTTAGCCCCAAAAATTTTTTTTAATGTTAATTAAGCATGATTATGTTAATTAAGCATGATTAGAGTAGTTTGAGTTTTTAATGAACTAAATTAAGTGTTAATTAATTAAATAGCATGAATTAAATGAAATTATGTTAGGTAGTATAAGTAGATGAAATTAAATGTGTTAGTTGGGTTTAAATGTTTAGAATTTATTTGGGCCTAAATGAAATGAATGACTTAAGTGAGAAAGAAGGGAAATAAGTCATGGGGCCTAAGGCAATTGGGCTTGAGTGATTTAAGTAAGAGTATAAAAGGAAGATTGAAAGAAGAGGATGAAATGTTGTCTTGCAAAGTGAGAGACTTACGAAAATTATAAGGAGAAGAGAGGGAGAGTTCGTGGAAGAGGGGAGAAGAAGAAGAAAAGAAAAGGC
>JAOQMQ010000006.1:15205866-15219812 GCA_027563845.1 Erythroxylum subrotundum
TTTCCCAATTAATTTTCAATAACCATAGCTCACAATTTTCAAAACAATCCCATTTATTACCAATTATACCCGAAAAATGTCAATTGAGTGCATGATCAAAGATTTTAATGTGTGCAATAAGCCAATTCACAAATGTGTATCCAAATATGATGCATTTGTATCTTAATCTTGCTTAAGACCACATGTACCAAATTCAAAACGGTCAAAAATGCAATTTACCAATATTGGCCCGAGGATGTCCGTTAAACGGACTCACATGTCCATTAAACGGACATAGACTGGCCAAGCAATCCGAATTCACCAGAGAAGGTCCGTTAAACGGACCTACATGTCCGTTAAACGGACATGAATCACCCAACTTGTTCCAATTCACCCGAGGCTGTCCGTTAAACGGACTTCCATGTCCGTTAAACGGACATGAGTCACACAAACCCTTTTCAAAGCCTCTTCCAAGGTCTCACACTCATTTTATCAACACACTATGTTCTTTGAGCTTACTCATATCACATTTTTGGATTCCAACCCTTCACAAGAGAGCGGGATGTTACAAATAGTCATTATATAGATAAACTAATTATTACAACAAATAATTTTTAGGCAGGATCAACTATTATATCACATATCTTTAGTTCGTTGGACACCCTTCGATTGGACTACGACTAGCTAGACTCTTTGCCAGATAAAAGGTCCCCTAGATAAGTTTTTAGACACCATTGACTAATTGATCATACCTCTCTGACTAGTCAGTAAATAATGCTTCAGCTAATAAACAATATAACTAATGTACATTATTTAGACAATGAACAGTCTAACCTATATATAGTGCAAAATAGTGACTATATATAGGTTATCCAAACTTAATTTTTCATCTTTTTGAGATCTTTCAAAAACTGAAATCTCTTTTCTTTGACAAAAACTTGATTAAGAAAACATTCTTAAAAATTTTCTAACTTTATTTGAAAATTAAGAGAGTTTTCTTAAAATTATTTTTAAATTTTCTATTGATTATGATAAAGCATATGCAATGTACCATACATTTAAATAATCATGTAATGATTGATTCTCTGATTCAATGAAGTGATTAAGATAAGATAATAAGAAATATTACAATCATTTGTTACATAAGGTGCTTTCCTCATTATTATTAGTTCTTCACTTGAATTTTCTTGAATCTCTTTTTAAGTGTATATGTACTCCAATTATTTTTTTGGTCTTTTTATCGCTAAATTGATTCAATTAGTTCTTCTACTCACTTTACGCTTCTATTGAACTTGATATTTTACACATTACTAAGTCTCATTATAATAGAGTTACTCATATTACTAAAAGTAAATTCATTAATACCCATATATTTTGTTATTATAAAAAATATGGGATAAGACCTTACTTAGTATAATAAGAACTTTTATAGTTAGTAGTAAAAACTCTTTTCAACTGCAATTATCTATAACCACAACAAATGTTGAACTAAGAGATGGTAAAATCTATGTTTTAATGATAACAAAATATATTTGCCACTAATCTTTTTAAACCAACCACTTCTCTTTTTTTCCTGCATATTTGTTAGTTTATGCCCTACAACTATCAATTTGGTTGTAGTTTAGTGACAATTATTTAAAGGCATTATTTATCTTGTACATGTTTAGATGTATATGATAAAGTCTATGAGATAATTATATATTGCAAATGAAACTATAATGAGATTATAATTATGAGATTCATATTACATTTATGTATTGTCTCTAAATTGTTCCTAGTCATTGTTTTATTAAGACTGAACCTTATTATAATGCAAAAGGACTAGCACAAGTTATGTTTTTCTTTATAAAGGAAGTAGTTGATCTCATAAATTAAAGTATGGAAATACTTAAACAAACGTGTGAGTTCTTATTAGAGAACAAGTTCACTGAAATGACCCGATATGAGAAATCCATTTGGAACATTACTTGTATGTCTATGAAAATTCTTATTGTGATGGTTGTATAAGTGATCCGTTGACTTGAGATCTCCAAAGTTATCATATATAGGGATTGCTATATTTTGATACTACTTATAACCTATTATAATCATAGGCCATTCAATTAGTAGTCATTGGATGTAGTATAAACTATATAGAGGTAGTTGTGTGATGGGATTCATCATCCTAAAGTAATTAGAGAGAATGTTTCGTTGTTCTCAATTAGTATTGACTTGAGAAATCCTTGGCCAAGGTGGAATGATGCTTTGTAAATAGTTTACAAATGTCATTAATTGAATCAATAGCTAATGGCGGAGAATTAATATGATTGGACTAAAAAAGAATAGGCATTAATTCCATGCTTTGTCTAATCAGAACATATATGATGAAATGATTGAATTATATCGAAAAATCATGCAAGAAAAGGTTAGTCAAAACTACTTTGACATTCCTAAATATTTGGGTAGTTACGATACGTTGTTAGACGCTAATCTTGATCTATGATTATAAATTGTCTAATTGAAGAATTAAAGATAAATTAAAATAAGTTTTAATTTATCTAATTCTATTTATGAATTAGAATTATAATTTATAAACATTGCCAATATATTTGAGAACCTAATATGTCATACATGAAGAACGAGTTGGAGAGAACAAGGACATTTTAATTAAGCTGGAGTTGATTGTAAAGTTTGAGAAACTTTAAGATTAAATATGAGATATTTAATAAATAATGATCAATATGAGAGATTAGATCTTATTTGGGTATTTAGTTAGAATTATTTGTAATTCTAATTAAAGTTTAATGGCCTCGCAAAAAACTTTCTAGCGCATGTAGTACACTCACCAGACAGTCCCACATATTATTTTGATTCTTAATATGTTTTTCAGTCTTATTTTTTATTAAATTACTTTAATTGAGAATAAGTTAGTTTAAATTTCTAATAAATTTGGAAAGGTGTTTCTAATTGTTTGAAAATTGTTTTCAAAGGGTTATTTTAATAGGAATATTTTGGAATTTAGTTTAATTTTTCAAGGAGTTGGATTAATAAATTAAATTAATTATCAAATCAATTCCAAAATTAAATTAATTATTTTTATTAATAATTAATTTAATTTTAAAATTGATTTGATAATTAATTGAATTTAGAAACGTAGTTTCTAAAATTAGAATATGGGCGTGTACCGTAAGAAATCCTCAACATACCTCTAGACTTTCTTACATAACTATATACATGATCATGCACTCTGTAACTTAATCAAAATAGCTTTAAATTATTCCAAACTTGTCCAAATTCATTCCTTTTTGCTTCCAGTGTGTGAATTAATCCTAGAAACGAAATATGAACAACTTAATTAACAAAATCAATAAAAATTGCACTAAATATAGGGTTAAAAAATAACTACTTATCACATACTTACTCGGAAATTCTTTGAAATAGTCTTTCACTATACCATTGGTTATGTTTTTTAGCCATGTTATTGATCAGGTTATATGCTTCATCCACTATTTTATTCATGAGAGCACCACCAGTAGCATCATCAATTAAGATCTTAGTATTATAGGTCATCCTATTATTGAATTTATGAGTGATGAGCCATTTATCCAGCCTATGATAGGTGTAGGACCTTAAAAATGCCTTGTATATCTCCTAAGATTTGTAAAGCAACTCACCTTCTCTTTAAGTAAAAGTTATAATATAATTTCTAATATGAGTAGTTTTATAGTAGGGAAATAGTTATAAGGAACATTTAGGGTAATTTATCCTAGGTAGTAATAGATTTTTGATAGAAAGGTTTGTAGCCATTCTCTCAACTTGTCCCTTAATGAGAAAGGGAATAGCCTTAGCATGATAGAATTTGGTGAGACACCATTGTGTTTCAGCATATCATAATACTCTATGAACACAAAAAGGAGCAAATCCAAATCTTCAATAGGGAGACCCCCAAATTGATTTTATTACACTATGGAGGAAAAAAAAAAGGCTTTAGATTAAAGTTATAGGCTTCAATATTAGGCCTTGTAATGCTCAAACTAATAACTTGAGCATTTAGTACAATAAAATCTTTCAAAAAACTCATATTTTCTATAACCATCTTTACTTCTTTAGCTTTTATCTATCTATGGATTCTTTTTCTTATATGTCGAGTTTTTTAAATCTCAAGGTCCAGTTTAATAAGATTTCCAAGATTTTTGGACTATCACAAACAAAAAGTCAACTACAAAAGAGAAAGAGCAGAGAAAACTTAGTGAACAGTAATAAAACTAAAAGAAAACAAAACAAAAGGTTTAGCCTAATCAGTTTGAAAATCAAATCAACATTAACTATGCCTAGTCCTAGTAATGGTGTCAAAAACTTGACGTGTGTTTTATATCGCAAGCGCACAGTATAGTTATAGCTAGCACTAGAGAGCACAAGTAAATTCCAAGTGGATAAGTTATTAATTACCAATTATTCACAAACCTAATTATCTAAACTATCAAATATGAATGACTGAAAAGGGAAGAGATAAATAATTCTAAACACCAAATCAAAGAAATGATCAAGCATAAAAGAATTTATGAATAAGCTAGAACTAGGTAAGATATACCTTAAGACTTCATTATGTTTTGACTTAACTCTTATTTAATGGTGTTACAAAGGTCACCTTTGGGACTCGAACTTACACCGAAGTCTATCGCCTGCACGGCAGTCTCACTTAGATCCGCTTAAGCAAAACTCAGCCCTCAACAAACCCTCGAAGTGTTTATCTCGCACACACTCGAAGAAACAATGCTAGGAAAGCAATAAGAATAAAGGCAACAAAGAAACACAGAGATACGGTCAAAAACCAACTTTATATACTTTCCCTCAAAAGAATACAAAGAATGCTCTCTCTGATCAAGTGAGAAGAGCAAAGCTCGAATGAGCTATATATAGGCATCCTAACTTGCCTTCCAAGTTACATTCAGAATCCCACTATATCTGAACTGCCTAAGATCGTGCTAAGATCACGTCTATCCTTATTATATTACATCATGTGTACCAATTAGACGACACCCCCGTTTAAATAGGGCTCTAACTGATAAGATAAGATAAGATAAGATAACAACAAGATAGAGTTTACATTCAACTAGGAAACTAGTATCCGTGTCCTCGAAGAACTCCACTGTCTTTAGATGTTTAGTTCCACTGCAACTCTAACTTTCAGTTATTGCCATATCATCCAAGATCTCCCCACGATCTCTATCCACTGATGATGCAGTGTGATCTCGTCAAAGCCCACATAGCACATTGGCCTGATCCAATGCTTCCCATAATAAGTCCGTTAGTCGTGGTCCATTCATCCGAGCGTGGCTAAGTCCTTTGTCTATGAAGTCTTAGCTTAGGTCGAGTCAATCTCCACAAGGTCCGAGACTCTATCAAAATTCGTACCAAGTCCGATCCTACTTGCCTACGTTTGCCTTACTGTTTTTGCATGCCTCCCTCATGCTTGAATCCTGCTAACCTTCCACCTAAGGCCTTCCGTAAAGGTAGCTGAGAAGTATTCCGAAACTTAGGGGTCTAACAAACTACCCCCACCAGATAGATTCGACGCCCTCATAGAATTAGTCTGAAGGTAGGCGTTCACCTGATCCTTGAACTACCACAAGGTCGTATCTTTCTCCCACGTAGCTTCCACGATAGGTTTACCTTTTCACTGAATTACGAACTAAATCCGTCGGTTCTTCTTATGTTGACCCATGGTTTGGTGATCTAGGATCTTCTCCACTTGATCCTCGAACAATTTCCTCACAACCGGTGGTGCTCGCTTCACCTGACTCCTATTCGAATCTGATGCATCCTCATAGTAAGGCTTGAGAAAACTAACATGAAAAGTAGGGTGTACCTTTAATTGGTCGGGCAACTTTAATCGGTATGCCACGTTCCCACTTTATGTAACACTTCAAACGGTCCATCGTACTTCGGCACCAGTCCCCTATGAACTTGTTTGCTCGAGATCTTCTTCCAAATTTACGGGGTTAGTTTTAACAATACTTTGTCTCCCATGTCAAACTCTAACGGTCTCCTCCGAAGATCCGCTTGCTTCTTCATCCGTCGAGAAGCTTTACGAAGACTATCCCTCGCCTCATCCAATAGTTCTTGCTTCTCCATCACAAACTTATGCACCGCGGGATATTTACCACTTATCCTTTATTGAGCAATCTCCAATGGGGTAAGAGGCTGTTGGCCCAACACAATCTCAAAAGGACTTTTCTCTGTAGCCGAAGATCTGTGCAAGTTATAGCAAAACTGTGCAGTATCAAGTAAACTTAACCAATTGCGTTGACTTACACTTACATAATGCCTTAAGTACTCCTCCAACAAACCGTTGATTCGTTCAGTTTGGCCATCTGTCTGTGGGTGATTCGCTGTTGAAAACTTCAAATCACAACCCATCGTATTAAAAAGGGATGTCCAGAATCGGCCCGTAAATCTGGCGTCTCGATCGCTCACAATATTCACTGGTATTCTAAAATACTTGACCACGATCTTGTAGAACAGCTCGGTAGCAACATCCGAGGGACAAGTTACAGGAGTTGGCACGAAGATCGCATACTTGGAGAATTTGTCAACCACCACCATGATTGATGTCATGTTGTCCACCTTTGGAAACCCACTAATGAAATCCATTGAAACCGACATCCACGGTCTCTCGAGGGTGGATAAGGGTTGTAGCAAACCAGCTTCCTTTTTTCTCTCTGGTTTATCCAACTGACACACAAGACACGTCTTGACGTAACATTCCACGTCATTCTCCATCTTCGGCCAAAAGTAGGAACGAGACAGGAGCATTAGCATCCATTGGACTCCTGGGTGACCAGCCCACTGCGAGTCGTGCGTCTCCTTCAACAATTGTTTCTGCAATCCATCAAAGCTCGGCACATAAACTTGACTACTCTTAGTCATCAATAGCCCATCATCATCGAGTCAAAACCTGCGAACGACACCTTCCTTAACTTGTGCGATTAACTTACAGTACATTGTGTCTAGTGAAGCAGCTGCCTTGATTTGCTCCAACAGGTTGGACTCCACCCTTGTGACCGAACAAAGGGCCGCAAATACCTCCTTCCTACTCAAGGCATCTGTCACGTTGTTGTGCCTCCTCGGTTTATGCTCCCACACAAAATTCATATTCGGCAAGAAACTCCTGCTATTGGGCTTGTTTTGCGGATAACTTCTTCTGGGTCCTGAAAAACTTGTTAGCAATATTATCCATTCGGACAACGAACCTGGTTCCCAGCAAATACACTCGCCATGTCTCAAGGCAATGCACCACCGCAAGCATCTCCTTCTCATGCGTCGAGTAATGCTGCTCCGCACTATTGAGCTTTCGGCTCTCAAATGCAACCGGATGACCCTCCTGTACAAGAACTCCACTAATAGCTTTATTCGAAGCATCAGTATGTACCTCAAATGGAAGATCGAACACGGGCAACTTCAACACAGGTTCGGTTGAGATAGCGACTTTAAGTTTCTCGAGTGCCTCCTCACATGCACCCGACCAACACCGCTCTTACTTCTTCTTCAGCAAGTTCGTTCATGGCGCCGCTTTCTTCGAGTATTCCACTATGAACTGCCTATAGTAGTTCTCTAGGTTGAGAAAACTCCGCAATTCTCGTACTGTCGTGGGAGCCTTCCACTCAACTATCGCTTTCACTTTCCTCAGATCCATTCTGACTTGACCCTTGCTCACCACGTGACCCAAGAATCTGATCTCCAACTGAGCAAACTCCCACTTCTCTATCTTCACATAGAGCTTATGCTGCCTCAGTCTCTCAAACACTCACCTCAAGTGTTCCACATGTTCAGCTATGCTAGTGTTATACACTACAATGTTGTCTAAGTAGACCACAACGAACTCATCCAGAAAGTCGTACAGCACCTCATTCATAAGGTTGCAAAATATCGCAGGGGCGTTAGTTAATCCAAACGGCATAACTAAAAATTGGTAGGATCCATACCGAGTTACACATGTTGTCTTTTGCTCATCGCCCTCGGCTATCCACACTTGCCAATACCCACTCCGAAGATCCAGCTTAGTGAACACCTCTACCTTTGACAGCCTGTCCATCAAATCCTGAACCAAAGGTACCAGATACTTATTTTTAATCGTTACCTTGTTCAGCGCTCGATAGTTCACACACATCCGAAGTGTACTGTCTTGCTTCTTCTGAAACAATATCAGGGTGCCATATCGAGCTTTGGACGATTGGATGAACCCTGCCTCTAACAACTCACCAAGTTGTTTCCGAAGTTCCCTCATTTCCATCGGGGACATCCTATATGGGGTGCGTACAGGTGGGATCGCTCCAGGAACTAACTCAATCCTATGATCTATCTCTCGATGAGGGGAAAGAGTTTTCGGCAACTCTTTCGGCATCACCTCCCGAAACTCCCTCAACAAACTTGCAACCGCATCGGAGACTTCAACCACGTGGTCTTCGCTGATCTCCCATATGGCAGCGAGATAGGTCTCTATACCTTTCTTCAACCCTTTCTCGATGCTCATAGTCGAAACATGTCCTATCGACGTTGTAGCATTCGTCGTTCCACCATCGAGCCTACAACAATTCACGTAGAAGGAATTTTGTTCATTCATCAACATCATACCTCCCCAACTCGGATACAACACCACCTTTGCTACTTTAAGGAAATCGATTCCCATTATCATCTCGAAATCCTCTAATGGTATGATGATGAAGTCCATCTTGGCATGTCAACTTCTAATGCTGACTGGAACATTGTAAGTAATCCCCGCAACTGCTTATGCCTTCCCCGTAGGGGTTTTGATTCTCATCGGAGCCTTGGACACCCTTATGCCCAACTTCCGAACCATCCTTTCTGCTAGGAAACTGTGGGTCGCACCCGTATCCACCATTGCGGTCACATCCTTTTCTCCAACCTGTGCACCCACGTATATTAGTCTATCAAAGGAAACTGACTCACTACTAACCATATTAATCAGGGCGATCAGATTTAGCGCCACATCATCCGAAGAATCACCATCTTCTTCGGCAATTAACACGTTCAACTTCTCTTTCCTTGGGCACTCTCTGACAAAGTGTGGACCACCGCACAAGTAATAAGCAATCTTGCCCTTCTTCGAGGACGTCTCCCCGTTCCTCAAGCCACCATTCTGCTTGCCCTTGCCTTTGAAATCCCCCTTCTTGGAGTCTTTCTTTTTCTTCCTCTCAGCCTTCTACTGTTGGGCGTGGCCTTTGCCCTTAGAAGAATTTGAGGAGCTCGCCTTAGAGTCTTTCGCCATACGAAAATCCACCAAAGCATCGGCAGTCGCGATTGTACCAACCACATCCTTCACATTCTGCCTCCGTAACTCCATTTGAGCCCACGGTTGTAACCCAAATAGGAAATTGAAGAGCTTGTCCTCATCTGACATATTCTCAATATCCAGCATTAGAGAACTAAAAGATTTAACATAATCTCTTACCGACCCATCCTGCTTAAGCCTCTTCAAGGCATCCCTCACGAGCCAAGAAGTATTCATGGGAAGGAACTGATCATTGAGCTCCTTCTTCATTTGCGCCCATGTTTCCACGGGAGTTCTACCCGCGCTGATCTCCGCAGAGGTCCTCGTCCTCCACCAGAGCTTGGCATCCCCATCCAAGTACATGACCGTCACAATGAGCTTTTCAGCATTGGATAACCTAGCAACCGCAAAGTACTGCTCCATATCCCATAAGAAATTCTCCAACACCTTGGCGTCCCACATGCCTTCGAACATAGGTTCACGTACCTTCACAGAAGAAAGTTGCGGTGTGGAGCTTTCACCTCGCTCGACATCTGTTGTTGCAACAGCATGCCTCAGCATATTGATCTCAAACTAGGACTCCTCTTGTGCCTTCAGCACATCCACCATTTGATGTTGCAACTGTTGGATCCTCGCCTCCAACATCTCGAAACATGTATTGTGAGAAGTGACTTCTTCCTCCCCTTGAGGAATAGGTCCAATGAGTGCCTCTACCCTAGACACCCGTTCTGTCAAGTTGCCTACAACCATTTCGAACTTTGGCTCTGATACTAGTTGTTACAAAGGTCACCTTTGGGACTCGAACTTACACTGAAGTCTATTGCCAACGCCCTTTGCACGGCAGTCTCACTTAGATCCGTTTAAGCAAAACTCAACCCTCAATAAACCCTCGAAGTGTTTACCTCGCACACACTTGAAGAAACAATGCTAGGAAAGCAATAAGAACAAAGGCAACAAAGAAACACAGAGATACGGTCAAAAACCAACTTTATATATTTTCCCTCAAAAGAATACAAAGAATGCTCTCTCTGATCAAGTGAGAAGAGCAAAGCTTGAATGAGCTATATATAGGCATCCTAACTTGCTTTCCAAGTTACATTCAGAATCCCACTATATCTGAACTGCTTAAGATCATGCTAAGATCACGCCTATCCTTATTAGATTACATCATGTGTAACAATTAGACAACATCCCCATCTAATTAGGACTCTAACTGATAAGATAAGATAACAACAAGATAGAGTTTACATTCAACTAGGAAACTAGGATCCGTGTCCTCGAAGAACTCCACTATCCTCAGATGTTTAGTTCCACTGCAACTCTAACTTCCAGTTATCGCCACATCATCCAAGATCTCCCCACTATCTCTATCCGCCGATGATGCAGTGTGATCTCGTTGAAGCCCCCCTCGTAGCACATTGACCTGATCCAATGCTTCCTACAACAAGTCCATTAGTCGTGGTTTATTCATCCGAGCATGGCTAAGTCCTTTGTCCGTCAAGTCCTAGCTTGGGTCAATCTCCACAAGGTCCGAGACTCTATCAAAATTCGTACCAAGTCCGATCTCACTTGCTCATGTTTGCCTTAGTATTTTTGCATGCCTCCCTCATGCGTGAATCCAACTAACCTTCCACTTAAGGCCTTCAACAAAGGTAGCTGAGAAGTGCTCTGAAACTTAAGGGTCTAACAAATGGACTCTAGTTTCTTGAATCAATAAGAATTCTTAAGTTACAATTATGCTCTCTTTTGAGTAATATGGCCATTTTGAGATTAAATTAATTGAAATCTGTTTCTAATTAAGATAACCAAAGAATGCTTTGATCTGATTTATTAATTGTTGTGATAGGTTTTACTTTGACATAGAAAGATTACGCAATTCTTCCTCTAATAATTGACTTATCCCCTATCATCCATATTATAATCAAATCATAAACATCATCTCTTAATCTCAATATATGAATATAATAAATGAACTTTTGACTTTCATTCCTTCAATTCAATTAATATAAAAACATGGATAAATCTTAAGAAAACTAGGTATTTCATTAAATCAAAATATCAATTTAAACCATTTTATCCTAAGGGCCATCACACCTAAATCTATATCCTAATAAGTTCATGATTAAATAAGAAAGAACAATATGAAAACAAGAAAGAACAAAAGAAAGAGAAGTCATTATCATAAATCTTGAATTTTAAATTCTTAATGAATCTTTTTTAAATTATTGATCCTCTTCTGAGATTTTGTGTTTTCTTGATCTCTAGTTATTGTCCTCAGCTTCTAATTAATTCTTTTTTTCTTTCAAACTCCTTTATGGCTAAAAAGCCCCTTTCTTTCTTGTTGTCTCTTCTTTTAATAATTCAAACCATAATTTTTATTGTTAAACATGATTCTAAAATAAGGTCATGTATATATGATGTTGCTTTTCACTATATTCTATAAATTTCATGTAAATCATTATCGCTAACATGCGCCTAAACACAAAAACTTATATTCCCTATATTGCTGATCATGGGTTAAAACACAAGAGCATGTTGGCTAAGCAAGGAGAAACATAATGTCCTTTTATGGGACACATCCTTAACAATGGACTACATATGTGTAGTGTTCCTTAAAGATAGATTTCTAAGAGAAATAAAATGGGATGTGATAGAATATGATTAGTATCACAGTTTCGTGTTCCACAATGCTCTTGAGTCCTTTTACTTATTTCAAAGTTACTCCAAATCAAATTATTTCTTCTTTAATTTCACTATTTTTCATTAAAAAAGACAAACAAAACTTGGCACAAATTATAACTCATTTTAAATATCAAATCCTCTAAAGATATCCAATCATAAGCGTAATGCTTTAAAAAATCATGTTAAAAATAAAGTCTATTTATCATATATCAGCCTATTTACGAGTAGATAGTGGTTTTTGTAGAGAGGGTTAAAAGAGATGCTCAACAAGGACCTACATGATCTTCCTAGTGTTAGGTGAAACATTTCACATGATTTCACAAAGCTTAGTGCATTTAAAGGATTATTGGCATTTGTAGAGATCTAGGTTAATCAACAAGAGACAAACGATTGTAGCTCGAGGGAGTACAGTCTAGGAAATCCTGCCAGTCTAGAGAAGCATTCTGGGAAGGGCATTATAAAGACTATCAAGGTCAAAATTAAAATTTTGGCCTTTGAATTTATGAACTTGATTTCTACGATAACTTATGACATTACTTGAGTGATAATAGGATGTGCAAATTAAGGGAGGATTATGTAAATTCAGTAGGAATCAGAAAACTTGTATCAAATTATAATAATTACCTTATGAAACATGTTCTAAGTAAGAACATGGACAATTCTTTACTTCTAGAAAGATTTATGGCTATGAATGGGACAAAGTTTATAGATCCATTTTACCATGATTTTAGGGTTTGGGAATGACATAATTAAGAATATTCTTTAATAATCTAGATAAAGTTATAGATCGAAGAAGATGGAAAGTGAAGTTGGAAAAATGGAGAGATTTTTGACATTAACCTATCAATTGTATAAAATGTTGGAAGTTCTTATAAAGCTTGAACAAACATTTTGGAAAATGCAGGCCAATGATTACATAGATAGATGAAAGTTGCTTAATGTTAAACAAAGGTCAATACACCATTATTAGAAGGTGACTTATTTACAAGAAATGCCTTATAGGGGTTGAAAATATGATTACATTGTTTGACTTTTTTCGAGATCACTTATGATAGTACCAAAGAGAATCAAACATATATGAGATTAATCACCTGATAATTATAAAACAGAAGAACATATGCAAATAAATGAATTCAAAATGTTTTACTTGTTCTTATTCTTTTTCTATTCTTTTGCACCCTACAATGCTTCAGAGTTATAGTGAATGGTTTACCTCCAAAACCTTTTGGGAAATGAAGATGGAGATGAAACTGGTCGATGAAGAAGATTCCAAAGAGCAAGAGATGTTATCAAGAAGTAGCGATGAAGATAATATATGAATGAAAGGGTAATTAGGGTTTCTATAAATTAGGAACAAGGATTTTATATTCAATTTTGAACAGTAAGACCCATCAATATCATTTAGGCTCCATATTAGTGTTGGTGGACTCATTAAAGACAAAAAAAAATTAAAAAGACAAATTAGCACTTAACTATTAGGATTAAAGGTTTCATCGACTGAGAGTTTGAATCGATTAGTTTTGAAAATAGTTTTTTATACACTCTAAAATATTAAGAGTCTAACTTAAATTTTGGTAAAATATTAAAAAGTTTTAAAATTGTAAAGTTAAATTCTATTAATAATGTTAAGGTTTAAAATAATTTTTTACTGGAAAAGTTTGATTGATCTTTCACATACCTAAACTCAAAAAAACGTGAAATTTAGGGGTTGTTTAGTTCTACTTCTGTTTTTCTGTTGTAGTTTTCAGTTTCTATTTTCAGTTTTTTGTTTATGTCTTTCTTTTTAATAAAAACAAAAACCTGTTTGATTGTTAATGTTAATGTAGTTGTATTTTTATTACTGATAATAATTACATTTTAGATAAAACTTAAAGATAAATTATTTTTAATTAAATCAATTTATTTAATCTCTTATATAATATTTATTAATAAAATTATGTTATTTTAATAAAACTAATATTTTATTTATAAATTAATATTTATTTGAAATATATTTTAATTATTAAATCAAATT
>JAOQMQ010000006.1:15219912-15232843 GCA_027563845.1 Erythroxylum subrotundum
TTATTTGAATATTTATATATTTTAAATTTATTTATATATAACTTAATTATAAAATTAAATTATTCATAATTTTATTGATAATTAATTTTAAGTTATTAAATGTATAAATATAATGTTAAATTAAATTATTCATAATTTTTATTTAAAATTAAAAATTAAATAATATATATTTAAATGATAGTAAATTAGATTATAAAAAACAAAAATAGGAACAAAAACTACTTTTTTATGGTTTTCATAATTTTTGAAAACTGAAAAAAACCAAAACTAAAAACTCAAACAAACGAGATTTCTTTTTACTCAATTTAAAAACAAAAATAAAAATAAGAACAAACACCCGTAATTTACAGTTTATGTCGATACGATGGTGCCTACCTTTATTGGAGGTAAAGATAAATAGGTTGTTTTGTTATTTCATTGGTTATTAGAAGAAAAAAAAAAAACTCCACTAACGTTAAAGTTTCAATATAAAATGGAATAACCACGGACGCACTGGCAAAAGCTGCTGCTTTGTTTGATATTTCAGTGGTTTGCTTTACACCTACCCGCCGCATTGACTTGCAAATCCCATTCCACAAAACAGCGGCAGCGACTCAGTCAACCAACGTGTATGTACTATGTAGCTCTTTCCACTGATCTTCCCTTTCTCCGGAGTCCTTTGCCTCATGTTTTCCCCTCAATCATGTTTACAAAGACAAAACGTTTCCTTGCTCACTTTAATCCAAATTATTGGAAAAAAATTGAGAATTGATCACGTACGGTCAGTTTAGTAAACGTTATCGAGTTGTTTTTGCAGATTGTTGCAAATGAAGTTACCATACAAAATCTTACTCTTTGCGGTAAAACAAAGAGTTGAAACCATGTTATATTATACATGAGAAAGCGTTGAAACCAGCTGAGTAAAGGTTCTTTGTTTCTCAACTTAATTTTAAGCTCAATTCAGATCAGTCCTTTGAATGAGCCGCATTCTGTTGACTTGCATGTAAACATCTTCATGACATTATGAAACTTAATAATACACCAGAAATTTGTTTCTTGATGGTCGATATTTACAAGCAAAAGATTTCTTGTGAAGTAAAAAAAAAAAGTATATATATCTTATAAATTACTGAAAATTAATAATGAAATAATCAACAAGGGTTTAAATGTGGTAAGTAATCATTGACTAGCCAATTGCTATGGAGACTAAGTTGGTGCAGAAGGAACGTCAGATCTAAGGTTGAAATTTAGAGAAAACATAGCAGCCTGAGAGTTTGAAAACATGGAGTATTCCTCAGCAAATAGGCCACTATAATTAGCTGAAAGAATTCAGGTTGCAAGCAATCATGAAAGCTATAAAAGGGAGTGGTAATGTACCAGAAGGATGTGTTTCACATTTCTACATCAGACTGATCTGGAAAGAATGTTCCATTGCATTATCTACTAACCATGGACATGCCGCCAAGGTAAGTTCGACAAAATTTTCTACGCGTCGGTTAAGTGTTTTGGACATTTGCTTCTTGTTTCACATAATTCGGATCGGTAATCTTTTCAAACATTGACTATGGAAGATATGAAGACCTAACCACTGCATTAACTAACACTTGAAACAACTCAAATTCGCCCCTAGATTTGACTTCTCCTTGTTACTATAAAATAATCTCCTGATCCAGACAATCCCCGTGAATATATAGTGCATGCTCTACACATTCTTCTCGGGCTCAAAGCGAGGCAGACTCCTGATCTTCTTTTCTTCTTAAATATTACCTTACAAATTTAAGCTTAATCATTTATCTGGAACTTCAGGTACGAGTTCTATGATCAATTTTGTTGTGTGTTAATATTTCATCATCTGAACTGAGGTTCTTGTTGATGTTGTTTCTGTTAATTATGAGAGAATTTGTAGCATTATCCCATTTTCCAATTCAGAGAGATTTTTTTTCTTCTTCTGATAGCTAGCTTCTTGGGTCCTGGCAACTTCAGTTTTATGAAATCACATTTCAAGAGAGTCAATATGCTCTTCAATGTCGTTGCTTGACAGAGCTATGTGGAAGATACATATTGTCAATAACATGATGTCCTGACTAGATTTTATGATTACCTTAGGCAAGGACAGGAAAGGTACTTGCTTAAGGCCAACTCTTGATTTGTCTTGATTTTACTTCATTGTATTCTTTATAAAGGTCTATTTTTGACACTTACAAAAAATAAAAAGAAATAAAATAAGTGCTCTTTTTTTTACTTTCCAAGATCTATAAAACATTAGTAATGCCCTGTTATGATTCTTAACAAAGACTTCTAATTACCACCGGTACTATCTTATGTTCTCACCCCCGATCTTCATTTCAGGAGGACAAGCAAAGTTTGAAGAAAATTTGCTCAGAAAGAGGAAAGAGCTAAATCAGAGAATATACCAAAAATGGAGATTGAAGAAAACAATGACTGCTTGTCGGAGAAAGAAAGCAATAAGAGCACGAGAATTAGCTACAGTGGTCCATTAAGCGGTACGCTAGTGACAAGCAAAGGAAACAGTAGCAAAAGAAGTGCAAGATTCAAGGAAGAAGAGTATGTGGAGATCACTCTGGACGTCAGGGACGACTCAGTCTCAGTGCAAAACATCAAAGGAGGAGATTCGGAGACAGTGCTTCTGGCCAGCCAATTGGAGAAAAGACGTCACCATTCACTTGGATCACAACTATCTTTTCGATTGAGACAAGTTTCACACGAACTAAAGAGAATGACATCTAAAAGGATTGACAAGGTTGACAGAAGCAAGTCTGGTACTGCTCGTGCCCTTAAAGGGTTAAAGTTCATGACCAAAAATGAGGGAAGCGAAGGTTGGTGGGAGGTTGAAGCAAGGTTTGATGAATTGGCTGTTAATGGTTCACTTCCCAAAACACGCTTTGCCCAATGCATAGGTAACCACACTAATTTCTTTACTGTTCTTGGTCGGAAATCAACAACATGGTTACTTCTGGTAACAAAAGTTGATAGAATTTTGTTTTGATTATGTGAACAGGGATGAAAGAATCAAGCGAATTTGCAGGCCGATTTTTCGATGCTTTGGCACGTAGGAGAGGAATAACATCAGGGTCTATAAGCAAGGGAGAACTGCAGGAATTCTGGGAACAAATTACTGATCAGAGCTTTGATGCTAGGCTGCAGACCTTCTTTGATATGTAAGACTTTTATTATAATGATGATGATGGTCATGACTACGACGATAATTATGATGTGATTTATAATTATAATCCTAGAACAATGTTCAACTCACCATTAATAGTATCAAAGATCCAATCTCCTGAAAAACAATAATTGCAGGGTGGACAAGAACGCTGATGGACGTATAACCCAGGAGGAGGTGCAAGAGGTAAATAAAATTATATATATATATATATATAATATCAATATGTGTATGGTAATAAATTTATTAATAAGGTGTCTAATCTTTCAGATTATTGCTTTAAGTGCTTCTGCTAATAAGTTGTCGAAGATCCAACAACGGGCCGAGGAGTACGCCGCTCTGATCATGGAAGAACTGGACCCTGACAACCTTGGATTCATTGAGGTCTACAATATAACTCCCAAGTGTCTAGAGCTATAGTATAACATTACCAGGATTTATGTTAGAGAAAAAGACTTGTGAATTAAAGGATTTATAAAAATAAATTTTAAATTTATGGGGTAAAGTGAATTTACCGTAAAGTTTTTGCAGTTGCACAATTTGGAAACATTGCTTCTCCAAGCTCCAAGCCAATCAACAAACCTGGCAACAGACAGTCGCATTTTGAGCCAAATGCTAAGCCAAAAGCTTGTGCCAACGAAAGATCACAACCCCATCAAGAGGTGCAGTCGGTGTCTAGCTTACTTCGTCCAGGACAATTGGAAGAGGATCTGGGTCCTGGCTTTATGGCTAACAATCTGTGCTGGATTGTTTGCGTGGAAATTTATTCAGTATAAGCACAGAGCAGTGTTTGACATAATGGGCTACTGCGTAACCACAGCTAAGGGGGCAGCTGAGACACTAAAGTTCAACATGGCATTAATTCTTTTACCTGTCTGTAGAAATACCATTACTTGGCTTAGAAGCAAGACCAAGTTAGCTGTCGCTGTTCCTTTTGATGACAACATCAATTTTCACAAGGTACATAACGTAATATATGGTCCAAATCCTACGTTATACCTTTTCTTTAATATATATATATACATATATGTGATTCTTCCACTCTACTGTACATATTTTATCTAGGAACTAACTTAGATTCTTTATAGGTAATTGCACTTGGAATTGCCATTGGTGTGGGGCTGCATGCAGGTGCACATTTAACGTGTGACTTCCCTAGGCTATTACATGCCACAGATGAAGAGTACGAGCGGATGAAGCCATTCTTTGGTGATGACAGGCCTAACAACTACTGGTGGTTTGTGAAAGGAACGGAAGGTTGGACAGGTGTGGTAATGGTGGTGCTTATGGGTATAGCCTTCATACTGGCTCAGCCGTGGTTCCGCCGAAATCGACTAAACCTCCCTAAACCCCTCAGGAAGCTTACAGGATTCAATGCCTTCTGGTACTCCCATCACTTGTTTGTTATTGTCTATGCCCTGTTTATTGTCCACGGTTACTATCTTTACCTCTCCAAGAAATGGTACAAGAAGACGGTAACTCCCTTCAACTTGAGTAATCATTACAGTTGCAAGGCAAAGATTGTAAGTTCACTTTTTGTTTCAAATGCTGACTGCTATTGCTTTGCTTTTTCTGTCTATCAACAGACATGGATGTATCTTGCTATCCCAATTTTATTATACGCGTGTGAACGTTTAATTAGAGCCTTTCGATCAGGCTATAAAACAGTGCGAATTCTCAAGGTAAATACAAGATTTTGCTAGCTTGTATTATTTTCAAGCAATTGACCTTTTTGTCTTCTGGTAAGCAATTCATGAAATTTCAGGTTGCAGTTTACCCTGGAAATGTTTTGGCCTTGCATATGTCCAAACCTCAAGGATTCAGATACACTAGCGGCCAATATATTTTCGTAAATTGCTCGGCTGTTTCTGCATTTCAATGGTAATCTTATCATATTTCAGATGTAGAGTATGGTATGATATCAATTGTTATTATGATTGGAAAATAACCACAATTTTGACTAATCGATGAATTTGTTCTACAGGCATCCATTTTCTATTACTTCAGCTCCAAGTGATGACTATTTGAGCTTACATATTAGGACATTAGGAGACTGGACATCCCAACTAAAAGCTGTTTTCTCCGAGGTATAAGCATGAGTTGAAAAAATCTTGCAAAGCTTCTAAGTTCGTAAATCGTAAGTTTTTATTGAAAAACTTGAACTGACCAATGGTGAAGGTATGTACACCTGCATCAACTAATCAAAGTGGCCTTCTTAGAGCTGATATGGGAAACAGCAACAGCAAGCCTAGGTAACATCTTAACTTTAAGCAATAATGTTAATACTAACGAATCAAAAATTATTGTCGATCGAAGTAATGACTCTGAAGATTATCAGGTTACCAAGGCTCTTGATAGATGGGCCGTATGGAGCACCAGCACAAGACTACAGAAAGTATGATGTTCTTCTCCTTGTTGGACTTGGAATTGGAGCCACCCCGTTAATTAGCATAGTCAAGGATGTGCTTAACAACATAAGGCAGCAAAAAGATAAGGAGAAAGGCATAGTAGAGAGTGGCATCAAGAGAAATAAGAGAAAGCCTTTCGTCACTAAACAAGCCTACTTTTACTGGGTCACCCGCGAGCAAGGTTCATTTGAATGGTTCAAGGGTGTAATGAACCAAGTTGCCGATTATGATGAAGACAGAGTTATTGAGCTCCATAATTACTGCACTAGTGTTTACGAAGAAGGAGATGCTCGATCAGCTTTGGTTGCTATGCTTCAATCTCTTCAACATGCCAAAAATGGTGTGGATATAGTCTCTGATACGCCTGTAAAGACGCATTTTGCTAGACCTAATTGGCGTAAAGTTTTCAAGCATGTAACCGTTAATCACCCTGACCAAAGAGTTGGTAAGTTAATTTTTCGCATCCCATTTCTCAAAAGGAAAGATTATGAATATTTTGATTAGATTTTGTAACTTTGGCTAGTTTGCGCTTTTGTCCTTACAGGAGTTTTCTATTGTGGTGCGCCTGGACTGACGGGAGAGCTAAGGCATTTGGCTCAAGACTTTTCCAGGAAAACTACGACTAAGTTTGATTTCCACAAGGAGAACTTCTAGTTTGCCTCCGTAGGTATCTTACCTCATCAGATACACATCTAAAACTTCTCTGTATATACAAGTTAGCATTGATATTCTTTCTAACCACGAACGATCATAATAGAGAAGCTGAAGAATAGTATATAGCCACCATTAAAGGAGTTGAGTTAATTTAAGCTGTTCTAGTCTGTATTCGTCATACTTTAATTTGGGTTACTATTACTTATGAAACTTTTATCTAGATTCTTCTATTTCTGGAAGATGGAAATTTAGGCCACAGGTCCTAATTCCATTTTAAGTGATAAATTTAAAGTTGTTGGATTTTTAGGGACATTGGAATTGAATCGGGAAAAAAGTTGGTTTAGATAGACTGATTGCTTCTCGTTTTGTGCAATGATATTATGCTCTACAGCCTTGGCCTGTTGGCCACCAGAGGTATATATATGTACGTGAACGAGAGTTACCAAGGCTCTGTCTTTTATTTCGATACTCTTATTAACTCTGGCTGTCAAATGAGGAAGATTTTGCTGGGCTCCATACGGTAACCATCTACAATATCAACAATAATAATTAACTAATTTTAGGCTACTCAATCGAAACAAAATAATCATCTCAAATAATATAAATGACTGTAAAATAAACGGAATACTAAATTTATGGAGAAAACCTTCGAGTGTAGAAGAAAAATTATGGGTCAAGTCGACAAATAAATTCACTAAATCAACTTACAAATTTACAAGAGTTCAAGTTCCAACCGCATTGCTAGTAGCCTGTCAAAGACTCCCATCCTCTGTGTTAGTCACATCATATAAGGCTCGACACATATGGTCTTACCTTTCTCTCTTCACTCTGACGCCGAAAGAATTGGGCTAAGGCATGCCCCAAATGAATATGCTTCTACATGCTCATGCTCCACGAGTAAAAAACGTTCAAGTTTTAAACTACTCCAAAACTGTCACTAATGAGAACCAAACTTACTTAAGCAAAGTTCTAAAGGAACCATTGAGCATTAAAGGATGCCCAATTACAAGAGTTAGAGCCAAGAAGATAAAGGAAGCTATAAATAAGCTAATTGAAGAGATACAAACTAAATAAGCTCTAATTAGCTTGGAAAGTATTCAAGGCCAAATATATCGGATCCAAGCTGAGTTAAGCAGCTTAATGAGTATCTAAGTTATTCCAATTTGTTCCAAAAGATTCTTAGGAGACATTCAAGAACGTGTGCAAGCTATCCCAACATATTAAGAATGATTTCTTACCTTAATTAGCTCAATCAAATAATGATTCTGTTTAAATCATTCAATTAGTGATTTCTGATCTTAATTAGATCTTGTTAGAGTAGTGCTCTAAAGGCAATCACCTTTAGCAATTTTGTACAAACTTTATTTTGATTAATAAAGCGAAAGACAATTTTCATTAATTTGATGTTCACTTATTTATGAATTAATGCCGATCTTAAATCGAATTAATGAAGTCTATAATACAAAACATAGCATGAAGGAAATCATGATAATGAGATTCCTATCATGTGCAGTTATGTTAGCGTCTAAATTGTCCCTAGTTATAGGATTAATGGGACAGGACATTATTAATCCGAATAGATTAGCACATGTTATACTCAGTAATTTGATCAAGTAGTAGATATCATAAACTGTAAGCATGAGATGTGTAAAGTTAACATGTGGATGCTTACCAACAGTAGTACATACATCGGATGACTCGCTATGAGATTATCATATGGATGATCTATCAAATGTTAGTGATTAATCTCATCATAGCAATGGTGCAAATATCTTTAGATTTGAGGTACTCAAGGATATCTTAGATACTGATCCTATAATTTGACACCATTTCTTATTGTCTCAAAATGAGGTCACTTATAGCGTGGTGATTGGGTACAGTTATTAATATTTGAAGGTAATTAGGTAGCCAATAAAGGATTCACCACTCCTAATAGAAGGAGATGATATTTACGACCTCTTATCGGGGTCATTACTCGGGAGTCTCTGGCCAGAGAAATTATGTGTCATAAAGAGAGTCTTCAATGACACATAGAGTAATGAGATCCCCAGAACAAGAACTAACATAACTTGGACTAGATGTGACACAGTCAGCCTAGTAGGAGTTGACATATAGCCCATACTCCGAACCAAGTAGGGTATAGGATGGTGAAGGGATGAATTACACGATAATTATCTATAAAAGGTTCGTAAGTTAGATAATTAATTATCGAAGAGTGTGTGTAATAATTCACTTACGTTTTGGTAAATTGGCATCATGAAACCCTTCATGATTTGCTTAGATTAAGAGTTAATTCAAGTGGCATGAAACCATTCATGATATGCTCAAATTAAGAGTTAATTCAAGTGCCCAAAATAACCAAGAACCTAAAGGTCACACGCATAAAAGATCGGATGAAATATAATGTGTGCATGGCTGTCATTTTAAGCAAATCAAGATCATGACTTATAGGTCACGATCGTGACCCACTTTATGACGGGTGGTACATAAGTGAGATACACAAGAAATTAAGCCAAAAACATACACAATTGAGAGGAAAAGGTTTATAAGAGTTCTGGAGGTTGAGAGGAGTGATCTTGAGGTTTGTTCATGCAATTATATGCAATCGTTGCATGAGTTTAATTTCATGTAACTTGTTTATGATCTAATTCTCAATTGAGCATCCACTTGAATTCATCTTGTTTGGTGCTCTAACCACCCTTACACATTGATTTTTCTTCATCTTTGCAAGTTCTTCACTGGCTGTTGAAGGTGTTTGGTGTTTTCTACAACTCGAACAAGTAGAAGATTCAAGAAAGGAGGAGCATTTGCAAGGTACATACGCTGTAATTTCATGTTCTTACATTCTTCTTATACAAGCCCATGAATTCTGGATTTTCTAGGGATGTCGTGGTGCTAGAATATTGATTCCAATGCTTCCACTGCGTAGCCATGCATGAGATACATAGACCCATGGCTCTCCAACAGTGGTATCAGAGCAATTTATGCATGTGTAAGATGATTTATTGAACATGTGCAAAATGTTTGTTGGGTTGTGACTGACATGCATATCGATTTTGAAAATTTTTTATAAATTTTAGAAAAATGTTTTTCTTCTGATTTTCTTTCAAAAAAATGTTTATAAGATGTTATATTATGTTTCTGTCATAGGAAATTTCAATTGAATATAATTTGCTATTTTATTATGAATTAATTCCCAATCTGTTCATATGTTGTTTTCTAGGAATTTCTAAAAAACAGAATGCATATGCTGATTTTGAAAATTTTGTAATATTTCTAGAATTTTTTTTAATATTTTTCTTTCACATAAATGTTTATAAGGTGTTATATTATATTTCTATCAAAATAAATTGCAATTAAGTGTCATTTTCTATTTTATTACAATTTTAATTTCAGCCTGATCCAAGTATGAAGTTTTAGAAAATTCTGGAAATCTAATGAACATGCATGCTTGCCAATTCCAGAATAATTTTATAAAAAGTTATTTTTTCGAATTTCCTTCATAAACATGCACATATGATGTTGCCAGGTGTATGAGATATATGACACCTATTTTTGAAGTGATTGATTATTTATTCTCGATTTTACATGCATGCTGGTGGTGTATGACAAGTGTTAGTGGACATATGATGTGCTAGCTAATTCCACTTAGTTTACAAAAAAATCCTAGGAGTTAGTTTTTGAAATTTTTTATTAGTCACATTAGAATGTGTATAAGACTCTAGAATTTTTCCATAATTAATTGAACTTGATTCGATTAATAGATCAAGTCAAAGTTAACACTGGTAAGCTTTTGGAAATCTAATGGGGCTAACTTGTTTGATAACTTATGTGTATGTGTTTTGGTTATAAGACCTTAAAAGTTTATGAGATACGAAATGTATTATTTTGATGCTAGTAGCATGCTAACTGCACATTCTTGAAATTAAGGTTCCGAAAAATTTTCGGACATCGAATCAATCTCTTTAGCGTCTAGTAGTTTAACTCATTTATCTTGATAATTTTGGCCTTCAAGATATTTTTAGCTTGTGTCGAAATTTTCTTGAAAAATTTGAGATCACCTAAGGATGTTTTAGATGACTAATTGATGTTTGGGAATTTCAAAAACCCTAAGGATTAATTTAGAATTTATCCAAGTAGAGCATTGCATTTCGAGTGTGACTAGAAAAGGCATATGTACTAGAACTAAAGTGTTTAATTTGGACATCAAATAATTAAATTTTAGGGTTCCTAATCGAATCACATTCATAATTTGAATTAGCCGAGACTAACACTAGCACCCGATTCGGTTCAAAAGTTGAATCAAATCACGAACTTTTGATGTATAATCAAGTCACAATCTAAATTAAACCTCCTTTATGTGTTACATGCATTAGATGCATTTTAAGGGTTGGTTAAATTGGAATGATATAGTGGTTATGGACATAAGCTCAATTTAATCGAAGCATCTATAATCATGCCATGCAATTATAGTAACTATCTGAATATATATGTGAGATATATATAAGTCCATCCAAGTATTGATGAGACCTAAGAATAAATCCCTCAACCAAAATATTACGACTTACGCCTTCCATTGATATGGAAAGAACCAGAGTTCTTTTAGTGTTAGGTTGTTGGGCAAACCTAAGCACGCTCTACACGAATATGTTGAAACTATGAAAATTAGATTTTCAGATTAATGGGTTGGTCCGAACTAGAAGTGTCGATTTGTTGGGCAAACCTAAGGTCAACATGGATAGAGGCGAAGTTGGGTAATATACATGGGACGTATACGTATCAAGAGTTAATAACCTAATGAGTGTGTTAAATCAACAGTTGATGGCACAAGTCGATAGTTGCATAACTGAATGTAATTGGTATGAATGATACCTACCGATTGACCTAAGGTGGCTTGTTGGGCAAACCCAAGGTCATTCTTAGTAATGTTGGATATTGACCCAATAGGAAAACTATAAGTTTTCTCGGATTTGTAGTGAGGGCTATGAATTTGGATAAAATATTGGGACCCATAATGCATATGATTAAAGCCTTTATTGATATGCATTTATGTACATTCTAACGCTCTCTCTCATTCTTCTAGGTTATTGAATCACCACGATGTCTTCTTCCAGTATGAACTTACGCTCTCTACTAGACTCAAACAAACTCATAAGACCAAACTTCTTAGATTGGCTACGGAATTTGAGAACTGTTATGAAATATGAGAAACTAGGATATGTCCTAGATGAGCCACTCCCTAATCCCCCTACTGTCGATGCTTCTGATGAGGATCGGAAAGCTTACAAGAAGTTACTAGATGATAGTGAGCTGGCTAGTTGTATTATGTTGGTCTCTATGTCACCATAATTGCAAAAGCAATATGAGGCTATATATGCTCATACCATAGTCTACCATCTAAGGGAACTGTTTGATAAGCAAGCTCGGTCTGAAAGGTTCGAGACCTCGAGGTTGCTCTTCCACTCTAAGATGACTGAGGGATCGTTTCCAGTCCAGTATGTGATAAATATGAATGGATACATTGAGAGGTTAGCCAGTTTCGGTTTCATAATGGACCGTGAATTAAGTATAGACTTAATTCTGACTGGTTTGAAAGACAAATTTTCACAGTTTGTGCTTAATTATCAGATGAACCAAATATTTATCTCGATACCTGAGCCGATTAATCTACTTAAAAAAACTGAACAAACTGTCAGGAAGGACAGTAAGGCTATGATCCTGGTGGACTCTACTTTTGGTTCTCACAAGAGGAACTAGAAGAAGAAGAAGAAGAAGAAGAAGTCTAAAAAGCCAGTGGAAGATGTAGCCAAGAAGAAGGTAAAAGAGAATACACCAAAGGGAATATGCTTCCATTCCAACAAGGAAGGACATTATAAGAGGAACTGTAAAGCCTATCTGGAGTCGCTAAAGCAGAAGAAGGCATTAGATGCTCCACCATCTACTTCAGGTATGTTATTTGTCATTGAGGTTAATACTATTTCTGATCATAATATTTAGGTATTAGATACCGGATGTGGCACAAAAAGGGAGAGATTGACCTACATGTGGAAAATGGAGCAAGAGATGTTGCATTAACCATAGGAGCCTATGTTTTGTATCTTCCTAGTGGGCTAGAGTTAATTTTGGATAATTTCTATTATGTACCTGTTGTGACAAATAACATTGTATCTATTTCATGCCATAACAAAACTAGATTTCATTTAACTTTTTCAAGAAATGGTTGTTCAATTATGTTGAATGAAATGTTGTATGGTATAGCTACATTGTACAATGGTATTTACATATTAGATACGTGCAATCCAATTTTAAATATCAATGACAATAAAAAACAAAAACTGGATAATTTAAAATCATCTTACTTATGGTGTAGTCGACTTGGCCATATAAGTGAGAGACGCATGTCTAATGTAACACCCAAATACCCCCTGGGAGGATACATAGATACCACCCAAGACAGAACAAACAAAACCAAACATCACACTGACATTTATCTTATTTAGAATCTCAAACACACACATATATTACATATCGTAATCTCAGAACAAAAATCCAAAGAATATTTACAAGCCCAAACAAACGAAACAAAATACATTTTCGTGCAGTATAAAACAGACTCCTTTGGCCAATGTAGTTGACTTGTCCCAGTCTTTAATCTCTTCGCTCTGAACCTACACGGGGCAAATCCACCGTGCTAAGCATATAGCTT
>JAOQMQ010000006.1:15253690-15266075 GCA_027563845.1 Erythroxylum subrotundum
TATTGAGTGTTATGCATTAGTTGTTACTTATAATAGCAATGTTCAAGATTAACATTTAATAACATAGAATTAAAGTAAATTTTCATCTTTTTTTTACTCAAGAATAAATATAGTAAATACTAGTGAATTTATTATTATTAATATCCTCTTAAATTATATCCAAATATATGATAAGACTTTTTTAGTGTTTGAGCCTTTCAGGTTTATGTTTAAACCTAGAATCGTAAGTTAGAAACCTGAATCTGAATCATAAACCTGATTTTTTAGGTTCGGTTCAAACCGAACCTGAACTCAACCTCGGTTAACCTTATTTAAAGGTTCGGTACATGCGGTTCAGGTCCGATTCACAAGTTTGCGGGTTTTCTTGAACACCCTTGTAGAAAACCAGTAGACTAAAATATCATTTTAACTAGTTTTACCAAAACAACATGATTAAACTGGACCAGACCTCCAACTTAAGCTTAACCTAAAAGATAATCAACCCACATGTTAATTTTAAATCAGAGTAGACTGAGTTTACCATCCTCAGTTTACTTGGGTAAAGACCATTTTAAATCAGAGTACACAGATTTTACCATCCTCAGTTTACTTGGGTAAAGACCATATTCTCTACTCTTAAGCCCAATAATGGACCTCTTTAGATGATAGATTATTCCCGGCAAACCAGAAGAATGCATTTCACCCTGCCAATGAATCGTGCATCCAAGTTTTATAACAAGAATTATTCCCTAAATCTTATCGTAGACCCATATTAGGGCGTAACTTGACCAACACAAACCAACAAGGACTTGAATTTCATGTTCATGATCGGTGACACCCTAAATTTACTTATGCTTCACATTTCAAGCACATACCAGGCCAATTACGTCGCCATCCCTAAAACTAGTTAAAACCTCTATTCGCCCATTTTCAACAAGCTGGGATTTGGTTGCGCTGTCTAAAGGCTAAACCAATAATCAGGTCTCCCCCCTTAAATAATGGAATCAAAATAAACAGCTTATCCTACAAGGGGATTTTATATGGGAACCACGCACAGAATGCTCCGCTTAGTTGGCTCCCTTATTTTTTACCGAGCTTAAGCAACCAACGCATTCTCTCATGTATATCACCTCATCTAATATTTCGTTGCGAAAGGAGTCGGCAGGTGCAAATTTATGAAGCTAAAAGCAAAATTACAGCATCCCAAATTTCAAAAACTTCAAAAGCAATAGGAATGCAGGTATTATAGGTGGCAGAAAGGGGGTGGCTCCAACATGAAAAAGGTCAAAGTAGATGCAAAGTTGACCACAATCGGATAATCCATTCCAAAAATGAAAAAAGCATTCGAATAATTGATATCATATTCTCTCTACAAAAATGACGATGTCTTAAGTAGGTCCTTAACAAGCTTGCCACAATTTCTCATTGGCGAAGTTCAGCTTTCTTCTTTTGCCAGAGCCTGTCAAGGGCACTGTCAGCATCACCCTGGCAAATTCAAGACCAAGATGAGCATAAAACATTCAACACATCTTACACAGATTATTACAAAAAAATGGAGAGCTAGAGAAGAAAGAGGATACAGTTATAAACACCATCATGTTGAATTCTTACACAAGATATATAAAACTTTGAATAAGCAGAAGCTAATCATCCAAACCTAACTTGTACAGAAAACATTTCTGTTGAGAAATATGTAGCAATAGGAGTGGATGTGCACAAACCAAAAAGCCTCAATGAAAATAATGGAACTTGGGAACCAATATCACCAATTCATGGTCAGAAGAACAAGCATAGAATAAGGATATGACAAAAACTAAATCAAATCAAGTAGTTAAAGTCATAATAAGAAAAGGGGGCAAGAAAAAAAAGGACCTGGGCGCGGACGAAACCGCAGAGGGCATAAGTGGAGAATTGGCCAGTGTAGTGGCCACTGCCATCCAAATGTCCAATATTGATCTGCACAGATGCATGGTCCTTGGCGGTGATTAGCCTGTTCGTTGCAGAACTGCAATAACCAAAACCAACGAGGTTAAAAAACACGTAAACAGAAGAAAAAAAATTTAAACAACAACACTAAATGGCAGTACCATTTTCTGGGGATGTAGAGATCCATGTTTTGTCCTTCTTCGTTCTGCATCTTGCCCAACTGATTAAGCTCAAATTACCTGCTTCAAAGAAAAGAAAAAAAAAAACCCACGTTGTCACAACTAATAATATCCAATAAATTAAACTGAATCGAATTCCAGAAAGACGAATTACCAAGGTGGAGGTGGAGGAGGAGGAGGAGACGGCAATAGAGGGTGAAAGAAGGATTGGAGGGTTTTATATACCAAACCCTAACCTAAGTTTTCGTCTTGTTTTTCGTTTTAATTAATGGGACTGGGCCACAAGTCTGTTTTTCAGTACTCGGAAAGGCCCACAGTACATAACTCCCAATTTTATTATATTCAAATATAAACACCCATTTTTAAAATCATTTCATAACTTTTATTGAGTTTTTAACAGGAAGATTTCATGCTTATTTTGTAAAATGTTAATGGAACGTCGGACGGATGCTGTCACCTGTCCCGCATAATAAAAGCTGGGATTACTTAATCTCCTACATTTATAGGATCCTATTAAATGTTGTCTTACGCATTTACAAGCAAGCATCCTCGAATATTTTGAATTTAACTAAAAAATATGAAATCGAATTATATCATTAATTTTTAATTATAATTTCACTTAAATGTACTGCTAATTTTAATAATATTTTATCTTGATTTGACTAAAATGGCTTTACATTAATTGTGAGTTTAACAAAAGTTTACCTAATTTAGATGGGGTCACTTTTTCTTTGAAAAATTAAAAAGGATTTTATTAATTTGATAAATTTGAGAAAATTACAGAGAAAGTAATATCGTAGGTTTGACCAACTTAGATACAACCATACGCGACACACCTAAACCAAATAATACAAACACTGCAAGTGAAATAAACTTCAACCACACACGTGCTTGGGAACCCTAGAATACTAAGCCCGAAGATCTTCAACAAGCAAACAACTTCCATACTTAAATGAAGACTTTGCATGTAACACCCCTATATGGAACCTACAATCATCCACACCCATAGCAACCAAATTCCTGTACACATATTTAAGGTATACAGTTCTATTTAATGCTATACACATATGCATTACAAGACTCCCAAATGTTTAACATTATCATTTAACAGTAGTAATACATCTTTATATTTACATGGTAATTCAAAAGATAACATTCAACTTCCTTTTTTATTACATATACAATCATCTATAACTAAAAACACATTCCAAAAGTACTTTTTCTTCTATATGTTAGCCTTGGTCCCTGCAGATATTCCATGTACCTCACTTCTATGACTTGGACCTACAAGGATTAACACCCGTGTTAAACATAAAAGCTTAGTGGGAAAAATACTTAGTTTGGGTGACCACTCACAGCAGTCATCCACCAAGCATACACATTCAGAAATATCACAGCTCATATACCATAAATTCACATTCATATACTAAACATTGATATTCAATGCTCATGTAAACAATGATGGCATACTTAAGCAAAGTACATAATGCAATTATGCTTCAACATATTATCTATATACCGAAAATGCACATTTATAAGCAAATATTGATATTCAACGCTCATTGATATAAATTATCAATATAATTGCACATCATTACAATTTATCATTACAACCAATACAAATGCTCATCAATACCAATTATTCATATTGTCATGTTGTATTTCTTATTTATGACTGTTAAGTTTCCTTTTTGTGTTAAGCATGTACATTTTCTATGGGTGTGGATAATGAGTGTTGTGGATATCCGAAGATATCAAACTGTGAATACCTGAAGGTATCGAGCTGTAGATACCTGAAGGTATCGAGCTGTGGACACTGGTGGTGTCAAATTGAAGAAGCTGCATTGTAACCTTATAGATATGCTTTCTATCCACCACCATGACAATAGAGTAGGCATTGTGACGTTTCCTTTAACCATTTGCTAATTTCATAATTCATATATTGACAAGTCATCTGATATACATTTCAAGTCATAAAATTTGTATTTGCATTCATACATACAATTCATGGCTTACCACCATTAGAAGGGTATCAAAATTACACTTGTATAATCATAATATACACATATGAGTAATGAATATGCATACAAATCATTTATGTACATGTAAATTTTCTTTAGAATGCATTATGCTCAATCTTATATTCCAGTGTCCAGTCTCCCAATTCACATGTGGTAAGTCCTATTTCATTTATTTCTAGGTGTTTGAAAATTTTCATACACATTCATAAAGGATCGGATAAGATGCTGTAGAAATCGGAAACAAAAACAATGCCACAGTCGTGACAAACACTCTTTCTCGATTCATACCACTACTTGTTCCTTAATATACATATAGAAAAAGTCAGAACTAGGTCTTGAGGTCTTTTAGACATTTTTTTTCTATATCTCTGTAGTTCCTATAGCACTAACAATCAGACCATTTAGACATTTAAATCATGAGACATAGGCAAAATATTACAAGCTGCTCCAAAATAAGGGTAACATCAGGTTAGAGTCCCTTCTAGAGATATTTATCTTTATACCTTAGGTTTCATATGCGACTAAAATCACACAATTTGGAGGTTTGTAGGCTGATTTATGAATCAAACACTGTGACTGATTCAAATAAACCCTAGACAGAATTCTACTGCACGATACGCTCTTGTCACATTCAACCAATTCTATACAAGATAACACTTAAATAGCACCAAAGTATCATCTCAACAACCATTCCACATCCAAATGAATCTTTTTTCACATTCGAATGTACACAAATATGAAAATTAAGAAAGTGAAGTCCCAAACTTTAAAATTAGCAAAGTAGTTCTTTTAATACTTTTCCTTACATTCCTCTTTGGTTTTACTTAAATCACAAAATAAAAAATGATGGGATGAAGAAAGTGAAATGGAGAAGAGAAAAATTTGAAGTTAAGTCATCAAAGTTTCGTCCATCTCCCCTTTCTATATGCCTTTTCATGTATTTTCTAGTCCTAGACACATGTTTCAATCCCAATGGACCATAGTCACAATCCTATTAGACCATATGTTATAATCCCATTAGACCACATGTTACAATTCTATTGGACCATGTGTTACAATTTCATCCATGAGTTGACTTTAGGAAATTTGCATATTGGTCCTTTTTCTTCCTTTAATTCCCATATTGGCCTATAATATTATCAATTTATTTGATTCCCATATTTCTTAAGTTTCTAAACATATTTCTTAAGTTTCTAAGGGCATAAATTTCATGAAATTTGGTTAATTATATCGGGTGTTATACCCCAAAAACTACAAGTTGTTTGAAAACAAGGACAATATTCAAAACTCAACTTCAAAACATAATTACAAACTCTTAAAGACATAATCAAATTTCGGTTCCTTCATGAAAGTTTTAGACTTATGTATCTAGTTTAATCTCCAATTGGAATTATCCAATTTGGCGGTCTATATGCCATGATATGATCAAATTACAGAAATCTGTTCAGTGAAACATATCCACTCAGTGAGGTATATATCCCAAATCAACTAACTTCGATCTTATCATGCAAGAGCAACATAAAAAAACAAAAACCTATTTATAGTTATTTAGAACCCAAAATAGACGTTAGAACCAAGAATTAACCATTATAATAGCTATATACAATGCACTGATCAACTAATATATCATATTGGTCGACCAATATGCATTTATAACACTAATTTTGCTAGGCATTGGACACTAATCGACCAATGTTGTTATAGACTCACGATACATCAATTTTAACAACTTTAACCTATATTGGTCGACCAGTAACCTATATAGATTGACTAATTATCCCAAAAATATTATTTTAACAACTTGAAATGCTTAAATTCAATTTGATTAATTAAAATATGAATTAAACACTTCCTAAAATTTTCCCCAAAGCTTGTTTTAAAGATCAAGAGGCTTTTATAAAATGACATTAAATGAAATGTTTATGCATAGTGTCTTTTAGATCATCAAATTAACAAAGTGAGATTATAAATAACAACACAAAATGTAAAATGACTATGATGAGCCTAATCTTCTTTTACTTTTGTTTTGATCTTCATTTCGTTGGTTGTAAACTTCAACTTCTCTTGCTCAACTTCACACACTATCTTCTTGATTTTATGGCTTCATTTTGTTATGATCTTTCTTTTCATCAAAATAATAAACACATTAGAGGTAATTATATTTTCTTATCATCAAAACATCAATTGGAACCTCCATTGGTTCAATAAGCACAATTGATAGTTATTGGATATAGCATAAATTATATAGAGGTAGATGAGTGATCAATAAATGATTCATCACTATAAAATGATTAGAGATAATATTTCACTATTCTCAATTAATATTAATTTGAAAAATCCTTGGCCAAAATAGAATAATACTTTAAAATTAGTTATCAAATGTCATTAACAGAATTGGTTGCTAATAGTTGAGAACTAATATGAATAGACACAAATATAGTAGAGATTGATTCCATGCTCTATCTCTAATTGAAATACTATATGATGAAAAGATTGAATTATATAGAATAATCATGCATAGAAAGGTAGTTAAAACCACTTTGATATTCCTGATATTTGAGTACCCATGACGTGTTGCTAGACACTAATATTGATCTATGGATCCAAATTGCCTAATTACAGTATTAAAGATAAATTAAAAGAGTTTAGTATATCTAATCCTAAATATGATTTAAGATTATAATTTATATGCATTGCCAACATATTTAAAAACATAATGGGTCATATACAAAGAATGATTCATGAGAAAGAATGTAATTTAATCAAGTTATACTTAATTATAAAGTTTAAAAACTTTAAGAATAAGTATGAGATAATTAATAAAAAATAACTATATAAGATATTAGATCATATTTAGGCTTGATTAATATTTAGTTAGAATTAGTTAGTTTAATAGAAATTAATATTTTATTTTAATTAAATTACTAAAAAATAAACTTAAGATTTAAAAGAGTCAGCACTTATTTCCTATCCTGTTTATACCACTTGTAATATTCTCTTAACTTGTTCGTGTGAATATTGTTAGAAGACAAATACGTATGAAGCTACAATCGTCACAATGAGTCAATTTAAAAATGATTAAAGTTCAGGTTACATACTAAAGTACAATTTAGGTTTATTTTATTATATTTTATATATTAATGATGATATAAAATTTAAGTTATATTGACTTTTGAAAAGTTAAATACATTTTTTATTCCAATTCGAATTTCTTCTTGATTTCCCAACATTATAGACGGTCGTCTTATTATTACAGTAATTGAAGTTAACGATATAACTTAACATATTTTAATTCTTTTACATAATATAAAGTGCTCTCACAAAATTTTAAAAGCACATGAGATTTTAAGCAGGATTAATAGCATCGCCATAAGAAGTTGACGGTATTTTGCCCTTAAAATCTTTATACAAGTCGCCCTTCTGGATTTGATGAATAGCACACAACTGGTGGGTTAAGGCAAGGAATAAGGAGCGCACGAAGAGGACACGGATTAACCGACCATTAAAAAACGCGGTTTTGTACTTCCTCAATAGTTGCATAGGACACCTAGGGCCACTTTCCCGTTCTCTCTTTAATCTAAGTTTGAAGGTTTCAACGTCTCGAATTGACGCTTATTGGCAGTTGGCAGAGAAAATAGGCTTTTTGGAGAGAAAATGTAGAAGGAGAGATTCAGTAGCGAATAACATAACATCCCATCTTTATAATTTGTTTCTCTCTTCCATTTGCTATCTCTAACATCTTTTGTCTCTCCTCTTTGTTTTTTCTACGATTCTCCTATATCTCTACAGGGTGGCCATTTGATCTTCTTGAGTATGAATTTTTCAAGCTCGATTATTTTGACTCTTTTTATCATCCTTTTAAGTTATATCTGAATGCTTTTTCTATTCACCAATCGTTTCACTCTTTTCCCACCTTGTTTCTCTTAAAGTTGGTTGCTTTGATGCATTTCAATGAATTCCACGCTTTCCCTTTTTCTCTCTCCGTACAAACTGCCTTCTAATTCTGTCATCTCACAGTTTTAATACGGTAATCGATCTGGGTTGTCTTTCTTGACCTCAAAGTTTTTAGCTTTCCTCCTTCCAAAACATACTTTTCATATTCAATTTTAGTTCTTCAAATTGAACATAGGAGGCGGATTTGTTTTGGAGATTAAGATGATGATGATGACTATGGAAGGAATGATGGATAAGGGGGTGCTGGATGACATAATAAGGAGGCTGTTGGAGGGCAAAGGAGGCAAGCAAGTGCAGCTCTCTGAGGCAGAGATCCGTCAATTATGTGTTAATGCACGACAAATCTTCCTCTCTCAGCCTAATCTCCTTGAATTAAAAGCTCCCATTCGCATATGTGGTCAGCATTTACCTTATCCTCTTGATATTTATTCCTTATCCTGGTATTCGATTGTGCTCTTCCATGTTTACTTGGTATCACGCGGTATTGTAATTTTCATTTGGATGCCAAACAATTTTTTGGATGGAATCGTTGAGAGAGGTTTTTGAACATATGGATCATTTGATGAACTGCTTTTTAACCTTGGCATATCAGTCCGATTTTGGTACTTATGTAGGGTATTCATGTTAGTGGGGATAACGCGGTTGAATTTTAGGGGGAGATGATTTGAGAGGAGGGATTGATATTAATATCTAGTAATTATAATTTGTGTTCTTCCGATTGCATTTTCTTCTCAGTCCCATGATTGAATGTATTGCTGAAATGAGAAAACTGGGTAGTCATCTTCATTTCGTACAATTCACTCTCAATCAGTATATATCTAACCTATTGCCCTGTTCCAGGTGATATACATGGACAATATCAAGACCTTTTGAGGCTATTTGAGTATGGTGGATACCCGCCATCTGCTAATTACTTGTTTCTTGGAGATTATGTTGATCGAGGGAAGCAAAGTTTGGAGACTATATGTCTGCTTCTGGCCTACAAAATCAGATATCCTGATAAAATATACCTCTTAAGGGGAAACCATGAGGATGCAAAGATCAACAGAGTATATGGATTTTATGATGAGTGCAAAAGGAGATTCAATGTGAGGCTTTGGAAAATATTTACGGACTGCTTTAATTGTTTGCCGGTGGCCGCACTCATTGACGAAAAGATACTATGTATGCATGGAGGACTGTCTCCAGAGATGGAAAGTTTGGACCAAATAAAGGAAATCTCCAGACCTACTGAAATTCCAGACAGTGGACTGCTATGTGACCTCCTTTGGTCAGATCCTGATGCTAAGGTTGATGGCTGGGCAGACAGCGATCGAGGGGTGTCGTGTACCTTTGGGGCTGACAAGGTGGCGGAGTTTCTCGACAAGAACGACCTTGATTTGATTTGCCGAGGTCACCAGGTAAGGCTATACCATTTCAAGATGTAATGTTCTGGAACCAATCTTTTCTAGTCTAGATTTTTAGAATGGCTCAGGCTACTGAATACTGATAGATGATTTTGTATTGTATTTAGGTGGTGGAGGACGGATACGAGTTTTTTGCGAAGCGAAGATTAGTGACAATATTTTCAGCTCCAAATTATGGAGGCGAATTCGACAATGCCGGCGCTTTATTGATCGTAGACGACTCACTAGTGTGTTCGTTCGAGATATTAAAACCAATGATTTCAGCAAGCAGTTCAAAATTGCCCCTGAAAAAGGTAAAGAAATCCTTCATTCATAAGACTGATTTGTTGTTAATTTACTACATTTGATTTCCTCCTCCTTGTTTTTGTTCAAACAGCCACCGAAAATTGGAGCCGCCTAAAGACCAGTTCTGCAAGGGAAACCCAACTTGAATCAAGGAAGAGAATGGTTTAATCTTCTTCAATTAGCAGAAATTTTTTAATACCAATTCATCTAATTATTTGACATTTTTATCTGCAGGAAGTTTTTAGTACGTACATTGGGTAATGTGCATGTGCTACTTGTAACTATCAATTTGAGTATATATGTGAATATCCCTTCCCTTTTGGCTTACATTCATATATATATATATATATATATATGGCTCAAGTTTAAAAAACCATATATCTCCTCCCCAACTCAACACCACCTTGAAGGATGTTTCATCGCCTTTAAAGAAAACGATGGATATAAGAATTTTGGTGGCGGCACAAAGCCCTAACTTTCATTCACATATAGGTAGAGTTGACTAAGTCTCCTAAAATTGTGCCTAAATAATTACATTGTATCTCAAGTTGGCGCATATTAAGTCTGTGGGCTAACATCTTGAATCTGTCTTTACCCATTGCTTTGGTGAACAAATCAATCACTTGAACACTACTCCAAACTTTCTTCGTTAGCACCTCTACTCACTCAACTCTCTCCTGAACAAAGTAGTAATCCATCTCCACATGCTTTTTCCTTTCATGAAAAACCAGATTCATTGATATATGCACCACAGCTTAGTTGTCGCAGTGGAGTATGGTCGACCTCCTTTGCTATGCTTGAAGTTCCTTGAGTAACCATCTCGACCACAAAATTTCACTTACTGTTGTGGCCATTGCTCGATACTCTGCCTCTGCTGAACTATAACCGTTTGCTTCTTCGATCTCCAAGAAATACGTTATCCTCCTAATGTGATAAAATAACCTATACATGACCTTCGAGTCATCCTGCAACCTTCCCAATCAGCATCGATATATGCTTTTATATCGAGCTCTCTGCTTCTTTTCAACAAGATTCTTTATCCTGGCATACCCTTTAGATATTTGAGAACATTTTTTATTGCTTCCATACGCGCATCTCGTGTTGCTACCACGGATTGGCCTAGTGTGTTAACTACAAACACTATATCTGGCCTTGTCATTATCAAATACACGAGTTGTGAAAAGTATATGTTTAAGTTATTTTAGTATAAATTTAAATATAATTAACTATTGTACAACTGTACGATATATGACTATCCTTAACAATAGTTTATAGTTTCTATTAAAATACTCGATGGCTATCATGTAAAAATTAATTTTTGGACTTTTTAATATCATAAATTTTTAAGTAATCTAAAATAACAAAAATATTTTTTAGAATAAAAAAAATCACAAAAGAGGTTTCTATCCTATCTTCTATCCTTTTGAAAATTATATATCCATTGTTTTTCCTTATATTCTTTAATGAATTTCTAAATATTATAGATATTTTGATTAGTAGTTGAATGGTATTTTTTTGCCATTATTCTATATAATGCATCTTTAGATCTTTTAGAAACCTTAATTAGCATATGTGTTTTATATAATTTACCTTGTACTATTTAATGTTTCTCTATAATTTTTGGATACTTTAATTAGAATTCATATATTATGTGATTTCTAAAAATTTGATATTTAATTTGAAATTTGTTTAAATGACTTGAAAATTGCATCAATAACCTTGATTCCTTATATATATATATATTTATGTTGGCATAATATTTCAAAATTTTAAAGAGAATATATTTTAAAAGTTCAAATGTCATTTGATTTTCAAATTGAACTCACATTACAAAAAGGCATGGATTGAGGAAGACTATTTCAAAATTTTCAAAGTTAAATGTCCGGTAAAGGTTATAATGTGAGCTTTGTAGGTAAATCATGTATTGATAAAAAAGTAAAGAACAATTAAATCATTCTCTAGTGAGAGACCATGTTTTGTTAAAGAAATTGATAGTGAAACCATCTGGTCCTGGTGCTTTGTAAGGGTGGAGTGTAGCAACTATTTTCCTAATTTCTTACAGGGTAATAGGCCTGCATAACAATTTTGCATCATGAGAAGTTATAGAATCCTTCAACACCTGTTGGAGGAATTGTATAGATGAATGTTCTTCAAAGGGCTCGTTCATCAAGTCATTGAAGTAGTTGAACGCCCCTTCCAACAGCTGATTCTAAGAGTTAATATTGATATCATTATGTTTGAGATAAACTATTTTGTTTCTAACTTTCACATATACTATGGGCTTGTGAAAAAATGAGGTGTTCCTAACTCCATTCTTCAACCAATCAAGCCTGACTTTTTGCTTCATTAGAGAAGAATCATAAAGGATTTCTTATGTGTTGCTATGTAAAGCATCCTTTCCTTTTAACTGTAAAATGTTGAAAAAGTTTTATATCTAATAATAAAACTCTCAATACCCGCAAGTATGCAGAGCATATCTTGTAGTATCGAAAGACATCATTTCCATGAGGATTATGCAATAACTAACAATCTGAACCTAACTTTGTCTAAGGTAATATGAAATTGAATTGAATAAAACAAATCACAGAAAGTAAAATAAATAAATAAACAAAACAAGTAAACAATAAAATAGTTG
>JAOQMQ010000006.1:15272814-15285662 GCA_027563845.1 Erythroxylum subrotundum
TAACTATATAACATAAAGAATGAATCCATATCCCTTTTTTTTACCTGTGATTACTCGACATTTATTTGGGATAACATACAAAGCCTATGCAAATTTATAAGAAGAAGCAGATCTTACTTGATGTTATTCAAGATAATAAAGGAAGGCAGAGGGCTTATAAGAGTTGACAAAACCTTTTTAACATTACATCTAGAAGCTTCATGTAATACCTATGGAAAGAAAGGAATGCCTAACTATTTCAAGGACTAAGTCGTACAAAGAAGCAGGTTTTGAGGAAGCTAATTTTAAGTACAAGGGAGCAAATTCTTACTAACCAGCTTCAAACAACTTTTAGTAATGAGCGAGCTAACTCCTGGAATCTATGAAAAGAAGAATATCAAAACTCTCCTTACAAGCAAATCAAGACTTATTAGACTAATGTTAGTTTTTAGGGGAAAGGTTACTCTAATTAAAGGCATGTAGAGTAGCATTACCTAGAGTTATCGAACTTATCCTTTAAAAGTTTACCTTAGTTTTAGTGTTAATCTAAGGGATTGATTATCTTGTAAACTTTGACTTCTAGAACGCCTTAATATGTTGTACCAACTATATTATTCCTTTATAATATATTTTAATTTCTAGAAAAACTACGGGTGCGTAACACCTTCCCTTTTAAAACATATTGACTATAAAACCTTTTACTCCATCACTCATTCATTTTTAGTTTTTATTTACTTATTTAATTTTTTAACTAAATAAAGTGATGACTTCTTTTAATTGTTTCTATATAAAACAACACTATTGAAATATGTTAACATGAAAATATTTCTTAATTAACTTATATAAAAAATTTAAGCTCTAATTACAGAATTTGGTCATCCATCAGCTAATGAGTTTTTATTTGTTTAATATTTATTATTTGCTTGTAAATTATATTTAAAGTTCAAACTAACACCCACTATGTATGTATTTACTTTGGAAGATAAAATATTGAAGATTTGTATATTCGTAAACTTTTTTTATTTACGCCATATACAATAATTTTGTTAAGATAATATGATATTTAATTGAAATAGTTAAATTTCTATTTAATTTTCTTACTATTAAATGTATCATTTATATTGATTAGATGTCAGATAAAATTAATTAAAGACATCATTATAAACTATTTAAATTATATTTTACTTTCGTAATTATTTAATTTTTATTGTTAATTATTCTTTAGTTATATGCATTATTATGTTTATCAATGTGAATTGATGGAGATATATAATCAAAATGCGATTGGATTAAAGTCTGATGAGAAGAGTTAAAATCAACTTAATTATTATTAACAATTAATAATTTTCTTCTTGTAAACCTATAAAAATTATTAAATGTATTAAATTAAACCAACTGAATTTTTAAAACTAAAAACAAAAAAATCTAAATTAATCTATAATTTGATTTTTCAAGAGGAAAAAGGAATATAAAAATATAATATAACGATGAGAAAAAAAGAATATATAGACCTCTAGTCGAATATAATACCTAGTAAAATTAATTAAAACATCATTAAAAATCTTCTTTAGAAAAAGTTTCACTTGTTCAAAACATCAATTAAACAGTATAATTGAAATGCTAAGAAAAATGTTAATAAAAGTATTGATAACAAAAGAAAACTATATTAACAAAAATTATATTTGAAGACCTCTACCCTTTTATCCTGAATTCCTTACATTTTACTGGGCAATTGTTTAGTTTGCTTTTAATCCTACATACATACACATATATATATACATATAATTTTGGTCCTTCAATTTTTTGTGTGAGTAACCAATTTCTTTTAAGGATTAGGGAAAACAATTTGTTAATCTATTGATTTATTCCTTTTCTATAATCTCGTCATTTCACTAACTTTGAATTAAAGAAAGTTTTAAATAAACAATCAGTAACATTACATGAACAGTCAAATTTATATATTCCAATTTTCCAATTACAAGAAACTGACTAGATATATTGATTTATCAAGGACAGAAGTCTGAATACAAAGTCAAATCATGAACATGTTGGAATCCCACGACTATATTCTCATCGATTAAGACTTAAGAGTGGTATGAAGAGCTTACATTGCCGCAACACTACTTGTCACCCTTGTATTAGGAACAGGTATGTTTTTTTTTCACATTGCAAACATGTGTCCTGTTTATCACAATCACCTCCCCATAGTAAACCACCTCACGGACAATGATGAAGTACGTTTTCCACCTTTATCTTACTTAACCGACCTTGACTATTACAGTTTAGTCCACCTTGAAGATACCGTATACAAGATGGAGCTGTCTGTTCTATACTGAAGCTGCAAAATCAAATACAATTTTGCATAGGGAACAGATTAAAGACAGTTTTCATCCAAATTACTGAAATTCCCAAGTCTGGAAAAAAAATATGCTCCAAACCCTAGAAATTTTTTGCAAAAGCTTGTTTCTTTTGACAAAATTGGAAAAACTAACAAGTATAAAGAAAATCAAGAGCTTGATATCAAGAGCAATTTCCAACAACATCTATGTGCTTTTTAAACATTCCCAAATCTTTCTATTTTCAAAGTATCCTGTCAAAAAATTATGATTCACCCAATGACTACACAAAATTGGGTGGCTCATAGACCCCTCGACTGTAGGACTATCAACCAGCAGAGATATCTCAGTTCCCCTAAAGAAAAGTTGAAAAATGGGAGGAAAAAATGACACATAACAAATCTTTGCTCACCCCAAGCATCATCTCTTGAATAAGCTATCCTCAAAATGTAACGTCAACTTCTCCTCAAGAGGAAGAGCAGAATGAAAATAGCCATAGTTTTCTTATTCACCTGTAAAAGATGCCGCAAATGCATATTCAACCGTTCAGTCCTTATCAGTTTGCTGTCCTATTCCCTTGTTTCGCTGAAGATTTCATGCTCATCTTGCCTTCCAACCTCTTTGCTGTTCGTTGTAAAGCTGCTAGCCTTTGGCGCTGACTGTAGCTCTTCCTTTTGCTGCAGAATCAATAGTTAAGACATTTTCATTGCATTGAAGCTACTAAACAGATGCTTGACTAATCAAGGTACAGCAATCATGGATGAACTGTTTGTAAACAAAAATCAATTAATCAGTTATTCTGAAGTGCCACGATGCAGAGATTATGACAGAAAGCTTAAGGTTAAGCTCTCCAAAATTGCAGCTTCAGCCTAATCAAATGACTGAAATTTCCCCACCCAAATCCATTAATGGTAAATATACAGTTCTCAATTAGCAGCATCTGCACTGACCATTTTTCAGTGAATTCTCATTTTACAAGTACATTTCAGTGTAAGTGGTCTACCTTACAAAAATTAGTCCTGCCGTAAGAACCATTCCTCCTACAGCCCAAGAAACTTTTTCATTAAATGGCCTTTCCTGCAGCCAGAGTTGTAAATCTTCTGAGATCCCTGAGGTCTCAGCCCTGTGAGGTGACACAGATTTCCAGGAATCAGCAATAGAATCAAGACTGGCCTTTCCACCATAGCAAGGTGCTTCTTCTCTAACAAAGTTTAAATCATCAGAAGTTTTAACAGTGAAACCAGCAGCATTACAGAGCTCTGTGCCATTGGCAACCCATTCCGCACCTTTACCACAAACAAAGTCACTCACCCCACATGGTGCTAGAACCTAACAAAAAAGAACAAGAACAACATCATACTGCAAATCTTGCAAGCACTCAAAAGAAGAATAAGAACCACATCATACTGCAAAAGATCAATTATCGGATCTGTTAAAACACACATGTCCCTCGATAACAGAAGGCAGGTTGAAGGACTGTATCAATTATCGGATCTGTTAAAACACACGTCCCTCGATAACAGAAGGCAGGTTGAAGGACTGTATCAATTATCGGATCTGTTAAACACACATGTCCCTCGATAACAGAAGGCAGGTTGAAGGACTGGTTATTAACAACAGCTTGAAACTGCAGTCAATAAACTCGTTAAAAACACAATTTTCAAACTCGTTTAGAAGTTGTCACAAAGAATTAATCAGTCCACACAAAATTGCCAAACTGATATGTAGGTGAAACCAAATCCAGTATACTTGTGATTTTTTCAGAAATTTTCTAATGGACATCATATGACACATGCACTCACGTCTGTCTTGGTGTCCAGAGAAAAGTATGCATCTGCACAGGCTTGATAGACTCTGTCACAAAAAGAGGCGCATATGAGAGGAGGTCCAGGTTGAACACCAATGTGTGGATCACAGATGGAACATTCTAATAACTCCCAAAACTGCAAGCATTCTTGGCTGGCTTCTCCTGTCGAAGCCAGCCTCCTAATGGACAGCAAAGCAGGATATGTCTGAGCTACATCACAGCAAGTTCTTTTGCGGAAAACCCTGCAAAGAGTCAAATCTTTGGCACCCCTGCTTACCTGTTTTGGGGGTTTCCCTTCAGATGAAAATGAGGGAAACCGGCCGCCTTTAGAGATACATGCACCACCGGATGTCCCTGCATATATTAGGGAATGAGCTTTAACATCTACGAAACAAGTTGTTACTTTTCATTCCTGAAAAGAAGATTGAATTTCTCATGAGTACCATCTTTCACCTTATAATTTCACTCTGATTATCAAACTTTAAAAATTAAGTGAACTAATCATAAAAGGTCAAAAAAGCCTGCTGAATAGTCACTGAATAGACATTCTTTAACCGAAAAAAGAAAGAGCACTGACTCCAAAAACCGCGATTACTTATTTATTCCAGCCACAAATGCAAATAGCGGCGTGAAAACAAATACCCAGCATAAAGAATGAGCCCAATATGTCTCAGCTATCAAGAACAGAACAAGTTCGAAACCACATGCCAGAAGAAAACATGAAAATATTTAGGAATATCGTAATTTCTTGATCCTCTTGAAGAAAGGATCAAATAGCAACAACCCATTACTGCCCCCATGACGAAAACAATCAAGTGAAAACGTATTAAAGGGATGGATAAAAAGTCAATTTACTAAACAATTAAGACAGGCTAACCAGGGAACTTGAAATTATACAAACCCTAAAAGGGGTAAAAAGAAAAAAGAAAAAAGGAAAGAAAGCCATACCAGAAGACAAGGTTAACAGCAAGTGGAGTAGAAGCAGAAAAATTAGGAACTGAGACTCCATGACACTTATTAGGGTTATTGGGGCAACAAATTGTTAATTACTGGGGCTACTAGTTGTCGTGTAGTTGGATTCTGAAGCGAACTCAAATGTACAGGAAGTAAAAAGAAAGATGAAATGGAGCTGGTACTTGAAAGTGTTCTTCTAGGGTTTGACTTTGATCCCATTGGACCAAAACTCATCCCATCTTATCGTTAGGCCCATGAAGCTTGAACTGAACCTGTTCACTATATATATATATATATATATATATATATATATATTTGAGGATAAAAAACGTGTATTTTTGTTTGACTTAAATTTTAAAAATATTTTAAATATTATAATTAATTAACAGTATTTTATATTTCTAATATTTAAAAATAGTCATTAAGCAATTTTAAATAATGCGTAAAACCATATGAGAAAATTGTATCTTTCACTTAATCTGACTATACTCCTCAGAATTTATTTATGTTGTATTATAAACATTATATATTTCTTTTTTAATAAAAAATAAATGTATAAGTGTATTTCATAAATAAATTTTGTTGAACCAATAGAAATTATATTTTTAAACTTAATAATATATTTAATAATAATAATTTCAAAATTTTCTATTTAAATTTAAAAAAGAAAGTCAAACTATAAGCTGAAAATCAAGAGTCAAAAGAATCATTAACAAGAGATCAAGATGTAAACAACAATCAAGTTCATGCAACATGAACACCTCAGGCTCAGGGACTTGACTAACTGCACTTTGTCTATATAAAGTGCATCATAGTGCAAAACTTCATTCCAGCTTGACAAGTGGCATAACGAAGGAGCTCTTACAAGTTACAAGACCTCTGCATACAGCACCCATAGTACCTATTCTTCAAATTAAGCTACACCAATGCCTCGCATAAGCTTTATGTGATAAGCAATGCTTCGAGGATGAAAGGGAGAAAATATTTAATTATCCAAGCAATGTCAAGTACATATCTAAAGGTGATAAGAAGTTTAAATTCACGTTTGATTGCTTTATGTATGCAATCTGGAAGCAGAGGAACTTAAGAATATTTTAGTACAACCAAAAGAACATCCATAACCTGCTACAAATACTTGGGATTGGATTAGAGGAATAATTATTGCTAAAGGAATTAGCAACCAGCTTAGTTTGGAGATGGCATCAAAATGGAATATATTGCAGACTAAATAAGAAATAAAAGGTTCTAAGATGCATTTAAGTGAATAGTAAAAGAAGTGGCTACACATTTAAAATCAAGACAAATTGAAGCAAAAGTGTTGGCTACCTTGATTTTAGTTAAGGTTAGAGAAGATTTAGAAGTGAACACATCCTCAAATAAAGTTACGCATCAACCTATGTGACTTATTGGGCAACTTAGTGGTAAGACATGATCTTTAACACAAACGTAGCCTAGACTGTATTTATCTCATAATTTATAGAAGAAAAAAAATTAAGAATTTACACCCACAGATATGTTCCAAAATGTGTTTGAATCCATTAAGACAAAAAGGATCCAATTGTCAATAGACATTGGTGTGGATATTAATTTTATAATCAACACGACCTAGCATACGATCATAGCATAGACTTTGCCAATTAAAGCCTTTAATTTTAAGTTTTAAAATCCCATTTTTATGCTTTATTATTTTGGGGAAGGTTATTTTTTAGTGTATACAATTAAAATTGATAATTAATAAAATTACGAAAGTTTTATTTTATGTTCTTCACAACTTTTAAACTTATCAAGTTGCTCTTCAAAAAAAAAAAAAACTTATCAAGTTATTTACTTGCGACATTCAAATCATCTTATAATCTTCGATATAGTTATTTATAATGAAGGTTCAAGAATTCTTTATATCTTTGGTTTATAATGTCATATAATCATTAGATCAAAGTTCTATCCCTAAATTTGGTTTTATCTTCCTTAGGGATGTATTGCAAATTAAGTACGTTGGATTTTAAGGTTTTATCCTTGGGTTTATGATAAATGCATATTTGATCATATTTATATACTCATATTTGATGTATTTTTCTTGATATTTTATACTTTTATTGTTGGACCCCGAAAATTTTCTAAATTATTTATTATTTGTTTAATTATTTATTTATGATTTGTTTGTTTGTTATTTATTTATTTTTAGAATTGAGTCATTAATTTAGTGGGCATAAATAGAAATTAGAATTTTGAATGGGAATGTTAGAATTAAATTAAAGTATGGTTAAGGTATTGGATTTAAATGAACTAAGGAGTAAGAAGACTTTACATTAAATGAAGGGGTATTTTTTGAAGGGCAAATAAAGAAGAGGGGCAAAATAGGAAGAACAAGACCAAAGTTTAAGACGAAAGAAGAGAGAGTTGTGAGAAGCAAAAGAGAGAAAAGAAAAGAAGAAAACGTGGGAGAGAAAAGAAGGAGAAGAGAGTCGTGAGAGAAGCTGGAGAAGAAGAAGAAAACGTGGGAAGAAGAAGAAGGAAGAAGATTTGTTCAAAGTAAGTTTCATTTTTCTTCTTGCTTTGTTAGAGAAGGAGTTAGAAAGAGAATGGGATTTGTGTTGTGAATAAAGAAAGGAAGAAGATGATTTAAGAGACCTATTTGATTTTAGGGTTTCTAAACTAAGGTTTTGGTTTTACTAACCTAGACAAACTATAGGTAGGTTAGTTTAAGCTTGATTTGTATCCTTTTGTGATTACTGAAGCTTTATAAATTTTTATGGAATATTGTTTTGAATGAGAACTTGGTTTGTTTAGGAAACCAAGGAAACACAATCCAAGAGCAAGAGAAAAGGCAAGCTTGACTTAGATTTTTGCAAGCCAATTAGGTGGGTAATTTATTTATAGTTGTTATGTAATATGAGCAAAATGCCTTGTAGGTGTATTGTGTGCAAAAATGACTTGTTTTGAATTGTTGTGAATGTGGAAAATGCATTATGATCTATGTTCATGTTATGCCTTGAAAATGTCATGGCATTTTGTATAAATGGAAAGAGGAAAAAGCATGAAAGTATGAAAATGTATGGAAATGAATTGAACTTCGAAATTTGATTATGTTTGGGCAAGAGAGGAACCGTTTCGTTAGTCACGTGCACCTTGACCTAAAGCCTTCTCCTGGTTGCCCACTTGTGGCATATGAGATCCGAAAAGTGGACTCATTTCATTCATGGTGTAAACTTCAATTTCTCCATTTCGTTCCGAGAAACCCTCGAGCCATTTGTTTGTGCATTTGCATCTTGATTTGTTACGTTATGATGCAAGTTGAGTGTTATGCTTTGATGATGAATTACACCGGATATGTTATATGTGATGACATTTTGAACTATGAGTTGTGAATTAGAATTGTGAATGCTGAATTTACATTGCTAGATTAAGATAGAATGTATATGCCTATATGTATATACACATATATGTTTGATTGTGTGGCTCGTTGCCAATGGCTATAAATATATTAGCTACTGAGCTTTGCAGCTCACCCCATCATTTTTCACTCCTCAGGTGCAGAACAAGAAGGTTAGTGATCCTTGCAAGGCATTGGGACAAACTCCAAGTTAGCTTTTGTAACTAAGTTAGTGATTATATTTTGGATAGTTTTATAAGCATATCAAACATTGAGCATCCATTTGTATTTTGTATTAAGTCATTAATGTGTATGTTGATATGTAACTAAAGCTGGTTCAAACTCCATTTTGTTGTGTAATGAGATTTGGAAATGAAGAAGTTCTTTTGTGTATGTTTATGCCCATCTTGTAGTTGATGTTGGGATTAGAAGTATATGTTAGTGTATGATTGAATGAGATTGGTAATGTGTATATGTGCAGAGTTTAGTGTGAATGTTGGGATTCTGGGTTTCGGATGTGAAGGTTTTGCAGCGGCGAACCGTTCCCAAAGGGTATTTACACATGATTTTTTTGTAACTTCGCTGCAACGTATTTGGCCCGAGAGGTCCTCGGGTTAATCTGGGGACTTCGCCGCAGCGAAGCTAGTCTTTCGCCGCGATGTATTTGTTCCGAAGGGTCCGTCGGCTAGACTCTGAACCTTCGCCGCGGCGAACTTCTCCTGAAGGGTTCTTGGAATTGTTTCCATACTTTTGTCGCGGCGACCTGCCAATGGCTGCCGCTGAATTTCTTATAATTGAATGCCTTCGATTTTCCTTTCGCCTGATCCTTACCCGACGACCTCGAGTAGTCACCTCGGGATAGGTCACGAGACCCGACCCCAACATTTATTGTATATTTGATACTTAATTTGCTCTAAGTGCATTTATAGGTTATAATTACCTTCATGGATTAAAAGAAGAAGAATTTGGATGAAAACGTGGCATAAAGCGAAGATTTGAAGGAAATTATAGTGAAATTATTAAGCTTATTATCAGATATACTAAAGAGGTGCATTTTGAGAATGATAAAAGAGCCTAGTAGGTGTAATTCATTAGTTTGAATAGCACATCTTAATGGTATGATTGTGGAGAGTGACATTGCATGCATTGAGCAACTTTGTATGATAGGCATACTTTTTGGATATTATGCTCAATGCTGCAAAATATTGGTGGATTAAAAGATACTAAAAATATAGATGTAGAGGAAATGGTAGCAATATTTTTACATCTCCTTGCCTTTTACGAGAGAAATAGAGAAATCTAGTATGATTTTCAGTGTTCAGGAAAGATGATAAGTAGACATTTTTATAATGTATTGAGAGTTGTGCTTAAGTTATAGAGAGTTATACTTAAAGTTCCTGAACCTGTCCCTTATAATAGCACTGATGAAAGATGGAGGTGGTTTAAGGTAATAATATTCATTTATGAATTTTTATTTAGTACAAAATTTACTTTTGGTTAATAATGACTAGATACGATTTTGCTAATTTTAGAATTGCTTAGGAGCTTTAAATGGTACATATATTAAGGTACATGTGCCAAGTATTGAAAAAACCCAATATCATACTAGAAAGAATGAGATTACCACAAATGTCTTAGGCGTGTGTTCTATGGATATGCAATTTATATATGTACTACTTGGATGGGAAGGTTCAACTATTGATGGTGTGGTGCTTCAAGATGCATTATCTAGAAGGAGTGGATTAAAAATTCCTCAAGGTGAGATATGCAATGTTATATGTCCAAATTAATTTCCTATATATTAAAATCATAGGGTTTATACATTTAACATATCATATAATATGTCAATATTATCTTATTGATGCTGGATATAGAAATTATGAGGGATTTCTTGCACCATATAAAGGTTAGCGATATCATCTTACTAAATAAAGATCATAACATTAATCAAATACTCAATAAGAGTATTTCAATATGAAACATTATGCAGCTAGAAATGTTATTGAAAGGACATTTGGATTATTAAAGTTACGATGGGGAATCTGAAGAAGTCCCTTTTATTATTCAATTGTGACTTAAAGTGATATCATATTAGTTTTTTGTTGTACTCACAATCTTATTTGTCAGCATATGAGGAAAAATCCATTAGAAGATGAGTTGGATGATATACTAGAAAATAATATCCATGTTGATTACGTTGATGATATTGAAACATCTAATGAATGGACTGCATGAAAAGATAATTTGGCAAGGAAAATGTTTATGTGATGGAGAGTCAGAAGAGGTCGTTGACATTTATTGTTAATAATTTATATTGTTTACATACTTCTTCCTTTCTTCAAAATCTTTGAATATTATTTGTTATTCATGAATATTATTTATTTATTTTACATATGTAATATTTTAATTATTTTGTTTGTTTTCATTTTTGTTATAAAATTTTAATTGCATGTGTCTTATAGATGGAATCTCGTGAAGAAAATACAAATAATATGTAATATGTACCTATTCAAGGAAGAGGAAAAAATAAAAAATATTGGAATATTGAGGAAGAAAAAATGCTTGTCGACATACTTTATGATTTAGCAGGCACCAATTGGAAGATAGATTGTAACTACAAGAATGGATACTATGTAAAATTGAGAGTCATCTTAAAGAAAGAGTGCCTGAGCTGATCTTAAAGCAAAACCTCATATTGAATCCAAAGTTTAAATTCTGAAGAAGCTACTTGGATACATATTAGATATTCAGAAAAAGGTAGCGAATTTAGATAGGATAATGAGCAAAAAGTGGTAATTAGTGATAAAGACATTTTTATACGGGTTGGGCAAAGGTATAATTAAAATTTTTATCTTTTTATTATTTATTTATATTGAAATTTATTATTGTGCACATTATTATTTATGATAATGTTGTTATTATTATGTAAAGTTGTGAAGGAGCATCAACTTTATACATGAAATCATTTGTCCATGATCGGCTAGCTAAAAGTAATGCAAAAGATAGAGCAATAGGAAATAGGGCTTAAGGTCCAATTGAAGAAAGTATGGAAGGAAATGATGACAAATGCAATACTGTGAATAACGTACAATCAAATGCTGGAAATGATGAAGAATGTGTGACTCAAAATAATTCAACAACATCATCTAAACCTAGAAAATGAAAGCTCAAAAAAAGCATGGATCCACTTCAGAGAGAACTTTTGGAGCTATCAAACAATATAAAAAGCTTGGTTGAATCTAAACATAAATATGCTTCATCTTTAAAAGATATGAAAAAGGCATTTACTCTTTTTGTGGATATTAGTGAGAAAAGAACTCAAATATTTGATGTATTGAAAGATTATGGAAGACTTTCATTAATGAAATTGGTTGAGGCCTTTTTTAGTATGCCCGATTATTACAAATTGTTGTTTGCCCAAGACGTACTAGAGTCATCTCAATGATCACATGATATTATAATATATATTTTATAGTTTAATATTAGTTTATTTATTTAGACAATACATTATTTTTTATTGATTCTTATTAGGATATTATTATCAACATTGCACATTATTTTATTTAAATATTTATTTAATAATTATTTTATTTTATTTCAATGATTTTATATCATAAATTAAGTTCATTATCTTTTTTTAATTTTATTCTTATAAGAAAAATCATGCATAATTATTTAAAAATTAATAGTTTATTGAATCATTAAAAATAATTTTAATTATTTATTTATTAAATATATATTTTGTATTCATTACTATTCTTAATATTTGATACCAAACATTAGTATAACTATTAACTTTTATAATCTCATTCTTAGTGTTTGTATATCAAACATACATAATCAACAATTCCATTTCCATTTCGATTCTTAGTTTTCATTCTCATTCTCTTTTTTTTATTTCGATTCCTTCATTACTAGTTACTAAACGGGACCTTAAAGTAAGAATGTGGATAAGGTCACTCTAAAATGTGCATGTAATGATCTCATTAAGATCATTATCATTATAGACCTAAAGATTTTTCAAAAGGAGTTATTTATGCTCACATTCATCATAGGTTATATTTCTTTCAAGAAGGATGCCATTTTCTAATTTGACTACAAGTAATATTACTAACAATCTTTTTTATATCTGATCTAATAAATGAATGAATTATTTAAAAGAAAGGATTAGTAAAGCTAAAATAAATAATCTAAAATAACAAACTAAAGCAATAAGCAAGAATGAAACAATTAATTAATAAACAAGATCTAGGTGTAGAATCCTCCTAAAACTTTTTTATGCTTAAATTGATCTAATTTCAAATATTAATTCGAGTTTCTTATGCCAATTAATTAATAAACAAGATCTAGGTGTAGAATCCTCCTAAAACTTTTTTATGCTTAAATTGATCTAATTTCAAAT
>JAOQMQ010000006.1:15306931-15320699 GCA_027563845.1 Erythroxylum subrotundum
AGAAATTAAATAATACTCACTTGTGGAGGGTTAAGATCTTGGAGTCCTATGGCATGGAACTCTGGGATCCCAACTCTAAATCAAAAGTTAAGAATGGGGCAAGACAGGTGAGCTCTAGTTCGACATTACCATGACATCACTAACTAGTATCATCCAGTGAAGAGTTGAAAGAAGAAGAAGTCCAAGATATGGAGCTCAACAAACTTGAAAAGAACAACAAGCGCCTAGAGGGACTCATGGATGCCATGGAGAAAAAATTGAAGGAGGTAATGCAACATCAGTATGACTAAACTAAGAAATTACAGAAGTTCTTTTCCGTGTAAGGCATCCACGTTCTGACTCCTACTCCATTACCACCACAATGTCCATGAGTATTCTTGCCTTTGTTTTCTATTTCTTTTAACTTTAATTGTTTTTCTAGCTTATGATTGCTTATGTTTGGGCCCGTTTTTCACATTAAGGATAATGTGTTGTTCAAGAGTGGGGATATATATGAAAATGCATATCATTTGTGTGATTTACATTATGTTAGTTTTTGATTAGGTTATCATTGTTTAATCATTTTTTGCATGATGTGTACATTTTGTGAATGTGTCAACGACATAAATTGAAAGGAATTAGCTTATGTATGGACATGATCAATTCAATTTGTGAAGAAACATTAGCTTGTTAACTTTGTTTTTTCAGTGTTTTTGAGTTAAATATGTGGTTTGATTAGAATATTGTACTTATTCTTTCATTGAATGAAACTTGTTTAGATATAATTACAATCAAATTCATTTAAATTGATATACATTATTATTATGCTTTCATGGGAGTGATTGACTTGGAAGAACTGATGTAGGTAAAATGTGAAAAAAAAAAAACAAAGTGTGTTGTATAAATGTGCTAAATACATTTCCTATTCTATTAACCTATTAGAAAAATGAGTTAAAAATAGAGTTAGTAGCTAGTTGTGATTTTTGATATAGCTGAGTAACTAGGGCATTCATGATAAAATGTTTGTCTTCACATCAAAAGGCTAGAATGATTGATAGATACACAGTTGATCATAATTATACCTCATATTTGAAGTATTTTTTTTTATATTTTATACTTTTGTTGTATATTTGGTATGTAATTCGCTCCAAATGTGTTTACAGCGTATAATTGCCTTCACATACTTAAAAGAAAGAATTCAAATGAAAATATGACATAAAATGAAGATTTGAAGCTTAAAAGGGATACAAGGTCGTGCATCAGGCCGTGTACATCTCTCAGGCCGTGCATAATTGCAAAGTTTCAAGCTGTGCATAATCGAAAAGTTTGGTATTTTGGGTTATACACAGTTGTGTATCAAATGATGTAAGTTTTAGAAACCCTAAATTTTGCTATAAAAGGATATGAATGGAGGCTAATTAGGGGAGCAGATATTGCAACGTGATTCTAAATGTGGAGATCGCTCAAAAGGGGATATTTTGATCCAGAGAAGTGGAAAACATGAAGAAATCATCTTAAGATCTAATAGAATACAACATCATCCCTTTACCATGCAAAAACATTCTATCGGAGATAAAAACGAAGATTTAAAATTATGAAACCTTTGTTTTCCATTCGTTTTTCTTTCAGTTTATGTTTGATTTCGTGTTCTATCATGTGTAACTAAATTCCTTTGATGTCTAGGTCAGAGTAAACCTATGTCTATGCTTTAACTTGTTTGGACCTATGTCTATGCTTTAACTTGTTTGGATTCTTTCATTAATTCAATTAGTTTGATTGATATATTATGATTCGATTATGTGTTTAATATATATTCTAATAGATCTGGAATATTAGATCATAATTTGATTTCATATATAGAGATTGAGAAATCCTGTTTATGAATAGGTCTATCGTAATTAAAAAGAGTTTATTGTAATTGTAAAGATAGGATGACATAAATCCTCTAGATTATGGTCAAACCTAACAGTAGAATTCACAAATCGGTAAAGCAATCTTAGTACCTTTGACCTAAATAATATTGGTTGATAATTCTAAGATTAGTTGTTAGTAGTCTCAAGTGAGTTATTAGCAATCCATAGGAATTTCCACGCTCCAATACTCATTAAAACAATTTCATAATAAAAGTGTAATTATTTAAGGATTTTTAGGGGGATTCTTAACCTAGACACTAGTTTATGATATCAATCATTTTTTAAGTGATTTCCTATTTCTTTGTTAATTATTGTTGCCTATTTTATTTTATTTGCTTAGGTTTTATTTTCTTTAATTAAAAATCAAAATCAAATTCGCAAACTAGATAATAGGATAACGGTAATTACTAGTAATCATTGTCCTCATATAATCGACCCGTACTTGTCAATACTAGTTACAATTATGTCATGCACTTGTGGTTATTTCATAATATACTAACTAAAAATAATCAATCAAGTTTTTGGCACCATTTTTGGGGACATTAATATTATGAAAACCTGAATGCTATTATTCTAGTCATTATTCTTGTATTTATTTTATTTTATTTTATTTGTGGATTATTCATTTAATTATCTTTTGAACTTCTTTATTTAATCTTGAGTTTGTGGTTTATTGTAAGATTTAAGATTCATTGTTATAGCCACAACACATAATGGAAGGATAGAGTAGACAATACTCTAATGGGAGCTACAATTTGTCTTTGCAATTTGTAACACCACCATATAGGAGAGAGAAGTGTTGTCTCAACTGATATCCAAGTGGTGTCACGATATTGGTGGGAGTAATTACTACAATCATGAATATTGAGCACCAACTAATATATGGGAGCAACTGAGCATATATAGCCAACCTCAATGTGCACCATACAAGAATAGTTACAATTCAGAGTGGAGCAACTCTTACGCCTATGGATGGAACAATTATGCTCTAATTGAATATTTACAGCACCAAGCACCTTCAGTTAACAAGCCAATTCTGGAAGATATGATGGTTGATTTCATTCAAAATCAATCATGAGGCATCAGGAAACAGAGACTCGTATACAAAATTTGGTGAATCAGATCAATCAGCTAGTGGAGATAATATCTAATAAGATACAATGGATTTTTCCAAGTTCTACTGAAGTAGACCTTAATGGAACGATCTCCCAGTAAAAGAGGAAAAGGAAGAGAGTATTATAAAAAAATAATAGAACTCCTGGATGAAATGAAAGCTATCCAACACGAATTCGAGAGTGAAGACAAGACAAGGGTTGGCTTCATAAATGAAGTGACAATCTCAGGAGAGCTTCCCGAAGAAGCCTCTATCTAAAAAGAGGAAGTAAAGAAGTGGCAGGAGATAATAGAAAAAGATAAGCTAGAAACCTCGCCTGGGTTTGCTTTTGACTGCTCCCTATCCCATCTATGCTCCTTTTACATTGGTGCTTGTTATTCTACCATCGAGCAATTTCTGCTTTCCCAAGGGTGAATATTGCCTTTGCTAGTGACAATAATCACCACTGACAGCAAAGGGTGATTCACCGATAGCGATGCAAGATGCTAATGATACACCATTACACATTTAAAAACCTAAGAACCCAGAAGTACATTCGCACATACAAAACACAATCCTAACTCGAATTTACGGGACATGCATCTTTGTTTTCCAAAAACCTTTATCAGTTTTGAGAATGTAATAAACCAGAAGAAGAAAAACAAAAGAAGCATTAATGGGGCATGCATTAGATTTGTTTTCCATATTTGATTCATATTTAGGGGACATGCCTGTGTTTTTTAGATATTTCAATTAACTAGAAGCAAAAAGAAGATAATAGGCATACTTAATTGATGTTTTTAGAAAGTAGAAACACAAAATACAAGGCTATGAGATCAATTAATTTTTTAGAAAACATAAAACAAAGAGAGTTTTAACTTTCAAAAAGTTAAAACAAACCCTAATTCATTAAAACCATGTTTTAAGCCTTAATTTTATCAAATCAATAACAATCAATCAGTTGATTCAAGTTAAATAATTAAAGATGGCTCTGCTATCACTCTTGGAAAACCATTGTGATCAAATCATGAGCGCAACAGAAAGTGAAAATTTTTACAATTTTTGAATTAGATCTCAGTAATTGAATAACTTGAAAAATTAGAATTATAAAATAAAGGAATCATACATGATTCAGAATTCCTACTAAAACTTTTTTTTCGAATCCTTTTCAATGTGTCAGCCATGAGTTGTCCAATTGTCTAATCTCTAATGGAATTCATAAAGCAGAGAAAAAGAAACTTAACTTTTGGGAAGAATAAGCAGGAATAGCTCCTTTACGTTTATTTGCTATAAATAGAAAAAAAGCATTACATTTTATTTTTATTTAAATTAAATATTCTAATTATAATTAAAATCAAACTCTAATTATAATTTAATTTAATATAATATAATCAAAATTTTCGTATTTGATCCATGAAGTTTCTCAATTATTAGGCAATGATTATAAATTATAATTCTGATTGATAAATAAAATTATATAAATTAAGGTTCCTTTTAATTTATCTTTAATTTTATAATTAAACAATTTATAATTATTGAACAAGATTGACATCTAGTAACATGTCATGAGCACCTATGTAACATCCCGTTACCCAGGATAAGGCTTCAATAGTGAAAATGAGATACTACTGAGAAAGTAGGAAATGCATATCATGTGTAAGTTAAATATGACATGCACATTTTTGCACATTAATATGATTGTATATGCATTCATGACATTTTTCGGGTATAATTGAGTTATGGAATATGATTAAAATGTGATTTGGCAATTTTGGAATATTTCGGGTATTTTGAAATTTTTGATAAATTTTAGAAAAATATTGAAATTTGGACCAATCATAGTGTGACATGTGGACCGATTAAAGATTGACATGTGGCATCATTCATTGTGTGACAAATGGCTTGACATGTTGGAGACATGTGGTAGCTTGCATGAAGGACAAATGGCTCACATGCATAGAGCCATGTGTCAAATTGACAGTAACACTCGTAGTCACATGTTTAGGTAAGGAAATTTCTGTCGTGTTCTTCATTTGAGTTGTTCTTCTTCCACACCGAAAACACCAAACTGATTCTGTTGTGAAATTGGGATTTGATTCTTACATCAAAGTAAGAATTGCAGTCTTTTGAGAGGGTGTTTGTTCTATTATTCACGTTGGTTTTCATCCACCGAAATCTGAATTTTGCTGGAATTTAGCTAACTCAAGTAAGTTGAGTTTTAAGCTTTGTGATATTTGGATGATGTTTGAATTGGTTATGATACATGAAGTAAACTGAAAATGATATAGAAATTCATGAAAGTTGATGTATAAAAATATACTATGTTTTGTACTGTGACATACGCATAAGATTTGTTTTTCACTGTACATGCATGAATCAATTGAGTATTGGTGGAAATGAATTTAAATGAGTTTGATGATATGAAATGAAGATTTGGTGAAGTTGTGATTTAGAAATGATAAGTTGTTGGGATGAAATGAAAAGAAAATGGAAACCTAGAAAATTACAGTAAAGTGAGAAAGTGAAAATGAAGGTTTGGATATTTTTGATGTTTAAAGTGTTGGATTATTTCTGAATTGTTTTGAAGTCATTGTGAGTATATAAATGTTTGATTAATGATTTAGAAGTGATTAAGTTGGAAAAGGAATTAGTAAGTCTGGAAAAAAAAAGGAAGAAGAAGAATTCAGGAAGAAGAAGTGAGAAAGCACCGTCGTGTTTTTGAAAAAATGCAAAAGTTGCGATCGTGTTTTTGCACGACCGCGACTTTCCCGAGTTGGTTGAAACTTGCATGATCTCGACTTTCAATCGATTTTTTCTGAAACCTTTATTTCTAAACATCCGTCAATCCTTTTGTTATAAATTCTTCATCCGATGTCCAAATGACTTGATTCTTAAACCAATAGCTTCATAAGACATTGATCTACATCCCCACGAAAAATCATAGCTTTCTGAAATGAATTGATTGATGAATTTTAAGGTGAAATGTGACTATGCTGAAAGATGATAACCAGGATGATTTTTACTGAACATACTTCGGTAATTGGACTATATCTTGATATGTGGACCTCAGAATGAGATGATTATTAATTGTGATTCAATTAGAGACATAAGGATACGAGTTGTATGAAGAGATTGATTTCTAATTCGGCCTCTAAGAATTTCAGAATCTGATTGGAATTTGAGATAAGAATTCTGCTGAAGCTTTAGAACAACATAAGTAAATTGAGTATAACTTTCAGTATACTTAACCAAATTGGATGAACTTGATATCATTGGAAACTTAAGACATTGGAGTACAACTTTCTAGAAGGAAGTGTTGCCTAATTGTTTCATTAACCCTATCAGATTAATTATGCAAAGTTGACAGTATGAATGTAAGAAAAATCTGAAGTGGTTAATTAAGTTATGAAATTGATTTCACATTGATTTATTATGGTCCAATTATAAGTACAATTGATTAATGAGGGTTTTGATATCTGAATGATTTGTTGATAAGGATCACAATAAGACACTCGAAATTGTTATTGAACATGCATTGTGCACATTTTATAAAAGTACATGTGCATAAAGGAATATGCATACAATTGTGCAAAAATGTGATATTTGCAAATGTGCCGTGTATGTTATAGAGGAGCACATCGGACGCTAGTCGGACATTGCTGAACCATCCAGGCAATAGCTTATTGGAGCATACTGTGAGTTAACCTAGATGAATTTTCTGGGATTGATTTGATTTGGTTTGTTAAGCTTTCAATTATTGAATTGTTGCGATTTGTTTCTGAATTTTGGACTTAAAGCCCGAGGAGTAAATATTTGGGATTGTATTGAAAGTGCTCTAATTTGTTTGATAATTCTGTATGAAATGTGTATTCTTAATGAAAGTTGAATGCCAGACTTAGGTCCGAAGATTATGAAATTCTGATTGTATTGTGCTATGCGAATTCTCAACGAAAATTGAATGCTAGACTTAGGTCCGATGGTTATGAAATTTTGACTGTGCTTTATAAATGATTGTGACATGTGATAAATTCTTAATTGATGCATTTCATAAAATGCATGCTTAGATAAAGGCGTTGTGACCGGAGTATCCAATATCAAGCGCTTGCACGTAGAGCTTTGCTCTGTGGTATATGATTCTGCACGTAGAGCCATGCTCCGTGATATATGTTTCTGACTGAGCCCAATGGGTCATTATTTGTATATGTGATATGTGATAGGCACTCGGTCACAATAATAATAACGAATGTGGAGTCTCATATACATCTGTATCTGTACATATGTTCTGATTCGTAATAATTAAATGATGTACCATTACAGTGCGAGTATTTGGAATATACATGTTTTGAATGAATAATTGTGAAATATGTGATTTGTGTATATGAATCCAGTGAAATCATCAATGATGGTTCACTCATTGAGTTCACAAAACTCATAAAAACTGCAACGTGACTTTTCAGGTTCAGAGGAGTTATCCAATTAGGCAAATTGGAGTTCAGCCACTGCAAATAAGCATGAGTTAGGGGTTAGAATCAGTTTGCACCTGCATAAGTCTTCAGTGATTTTGTTTTTGAATTATGTTCCGCAAGAATTGTACTAAGTATATGTGATTGTTTTGGTAATTAAATGACTTTATGGTTTCAGTGTTTTGTATATGAAATATGCCCTAGTGATTACTAAAACTATGATGTGTTCAATAATGTTTGTATCTTTTGTGATTGAAATTGTTATAAATAAATCGGGGTGAAATTGATTATCGATTTTCTGCATATGCGTTTATTGTTTAAGAAATTTTGTAATGAGATTCGACCGTTTACTGTTTTAGCATACCATTCTGGTGGGTTTCGTACTTGGATATCACTCAGGATGTCGGGTATGTGTTCTGCGAGAGTTAGGGTGCTACAACCTAAATATTAAAAATATTAAAGTGATTTGACTTAACATGTCTATACATGATTATAATGTATAATTTAATCATTTTGTCATTCAGTGTTTCAATTGGACATAAAGTTTGAGTATAGTGTTTACACTCTTTTTAAATCCAACCGTGTTTGTTCTTACTAATTAGTAACTAATTTATAATGGATATTTGAAAACATCTTTTCAAATCTCAATTAACTATTGCAAGAGAATTTCTTAAATTATTACTAATCAAGAATAACGAAATATTCTTTCTAATTACTTTAGAATGAAAATTTTGTTATTGACTTATTCAAATATCTCCATATAGTTCATACTATATCCAAGTACTACTGAGTAAGCTACCCTAAATACGATAGGTTATAAGTAGCATCAAAATATAATAATTCCGACATGAGAAATCTTAGTAATCTCAAGTCTAAAGATCAATTATATAACCATCTTAATAAGGAAATATGTAGACACGTAAGTCATATTCTCTTTGGGATCCTCATAATTAGGTTAGTTCAGTGAACTTTTTTGAAATAAGCACCCACATATTTATTTAAGCATCTTCATACATTAATTTATGATATCTATTACATTCTTTATAAGAAAGAAATATAACGTGTACTTCACTAATATTGTACTTATTTTACCGTTTTATCAATATCTCGTCTTGATGAAACTATAATTAAGAACAATTTAGAAATAATACATAAATGTAAATTAAAAATCACAATCACGATCTTATCGTAATTTTAATTGCAAAGCAATTATTCTAGGGATTTTATCTTTAATATTAAAATATCAAATATAACTAATAAAATACATAAAGATAAAGAATATCTCTATTAATTAAAATAACAATGTCATACATAAAATTGTAATCAACTGATTGATATCAGGACATAAACTAACAATAATAAAATTTAAAAGGTTAGATTTTGATAATCGAAAATCATAGATTGTGTTTAACATTATCAATACTTTAGTCTTGTATTAAATTAGTTGATAGATAAATTGATTCCTTAAGATCATCCTTAAATGATAAAATTAAAATTTTTACCTTAATATACATAATAAATATATATATAGAGGTATATAACACTATCAAAAAATACATAATAAATATGTAATAAAAGAATCACTGTCAAGTTATAACGAAAAAAATATTTATTTGAACATCTATAATAAATATTTGAAATAGGAAAGATGATTAAAATTGTAGTTGCCGAACAGCTGAAATAGAATTTTCATAGATAAAAATAATTTTAAAATTTTGTTTATTTTTTAGGTTTGATGCTTTTTTTAATTTTAAATATGAATAAGATTAGGATTATAATTCTATAAAAAGTCTATAAATATCATAAATTTTTATTTAATTTATATTATACTCGAATTCTCATAATTTGAATAATTATTAGCTAAGTTAATTAAATAAATTATAAACTTCATCTTATAACATCTCTATTCAATTATCAATTTGAAAATATATAAAAATTGTCACATATTCAAATTAAGAAAAGTATTCCTGAAAAATATTACGGACAATAACATTATAAGGTCAATTTTAAGACATTTTTATTAAGTTGTTTTGGTCATTTCTAATCTTTATTTGCATATCACGCACGCAGCATAACTGATAATTCTCTATTCCCTCTGCTATCATTTCCTTCACATATCTCTGAGATGGCGGACGAGCAATGCGAGCTTAGCGAGAAGCAAAAGAAAGAGATCGCCAAGTGGTTCCTTCTCAACTCCCCCGCGGGTGAAATCCAATACGTCGCTAAAGGTTTATCTCTTTCTTCCCCACAGTTGGTTGACTTCTTTTTTTTTCTCCTTTTCTCGTTGGATTTGAATTTTAATTTGATTAACCTTTTTGGTATTGGGTACTTCTTGCAGATTTGAGATCGATTTTAGATGACGAGAGAGTATATAAAGAGGCGGCTCTAGAGGCATTCCCTCTCTACAATAAATCTCACTTGATTTGTCTCGAATTACCTGATAGAACTTCTGATGTAAGTCTCTGTTTTTGATTTTTTTTTTTCATATAGTGTACGTATCTTAAAAGTTCATTTACAAAAGCAAATGGTGCAACTTGGATTTAAAGAACTTGGTAGCTGTTATTGTGCTAAATTGTTGTTCATTTATGGTGTCTTATTGGTGTTTATGTATGAGCCTCTTTTTGAATTGATTGCATATTAATTGATTCAATTGTTTATAGAGTATATTTACTCCTCTATTCTCTCTCTCTCTCTCTCTCTCACACACACACACACACACACACACGTACTTTATGTTTGTAGGTGCTATTGACCTCTTACAATGACCTTGGTGAGAACGAATTTCTTGATCCTAGGACTGCACAAGTTGCCATAGTAGACCATGTCAAGCAAGTAAGTTTCTACCACTGTAAGAATTTCGCATCCAATTTTACTTATTTTTATAACTTTTCAACGGAGAGTTGGGATTGTATTTATTCTTCCTTCATTGTTTTTTATTTAAGTTGGTGAAAAACGGTTGGTTTATTAGCCTCTGCGTGTCCTCTCAAGTAAGCAGATGTGGTGAACAATACTTTTAACCAAGTCATATAAATGGATTGCTAAATTTAGCTACTCTCTCATTTATGAATCCTTATTTGTCATCCAAGGCAACTATAAACAAATTGAAATACCTGTAAATGAAGCAATTTTGCATCTTACTCTTCTTTTATCTGTTGGGAATCTTACTTTGAATTTACGTTTGCTGTAATACTTTTTGATTGTCATTCTTTATATCATGATATGCTAAATTGATTCAGGTTTGTACAGAGGTGAGACCTGCAGCCGATGAGGAACTTGCATCACCGTTTGTTGAGGAATACCGGTATGCTTTTTATGCTTCATAATTATTCTTTTTAGTTACTATCAAGTTTTCTTTTTCATGTTTGCAATTAGGCAAGAGATTGATGTTGATCTTTAACATTTCTACGATTTCTATTTTAATAGTTGGCCAACAATGCAACCTTTGTTGTCTTCTTTCACATTTTGGCTTGCAGCATCAATAAATCAATGAGATTCATTTCCTATGCCGCATTCATAATTGAAATGCAGCATAACTAGAGTTCCTGGTTTATATTTTCCTTTGATGGTTAAGAAATCAATTTGAAGATAGTGATGATACTGGTGGTAATTTTCCCATTGCAGTTGTGCTTTAGATTCGGAATTACTCAAATATGTTGATGAAGCTTACCCAAAAGGTGTCTGTGCAGTCTACTGTGTTAGTGGGAAAGATGTGGAGGGGCCAGGATCTGATTTTGGGCTTGTTGTAGTGATTTCTGCTGTTAGGAATAGCCCACAAAATTTCTGGTTTGTGGAATTAGAAAGATTTAAGTAACCTGTTTTTAGTTCTTTGTTTGATTCAGTCTCCTGTCTTTGTATATATATTTGTCTCAGTATTCTGCCCTTCACATATGATACAGCAATGGAAGTTGGCAATCAATATGGAACATAGAGTTTAAGGATGATACACAATTACTTGAAATAAGAGGCAAACTACAGGTACTATTTTGAATGCATGAAGCAACCATTTAAATTGATTAGTCTGGTAGAGACAGTATGCTAACCATTCATTTCTTTGAACCTTCATCTTGCTCTTCCTGCAGGTCGTTGCCCATTACTTTGAGGAGGGAAATGTTCAGTTGCATGCAAAACATGATTGTAGAGATTCAACACTTATTCAGGTTACTCTACATTCACAAATCTTTGGCTTGATTCCCTTAGTTTATCATACACGTTAGAAATCTTTTCCATTTTGCTTCATTCAGGTAATTAAGTTGTAACACTGTGGACAGTATTGTATAAACAAGCTGTTGGAGTTGGTTATGTTGAAATTGATCTATTTATATGACCGAGTCCAGCTAGTTGTCCTTACCAACCTTCAACCTTCAATGCTTATCATGTTATTAAGTGTTGGTTTGGACTTTTTCTGCGGAGGATTCAGTTGTAGATTCTAGAACGTCAGCTTATTCTCGGCTGATTAGAGATGAGTAGTTGCAGTTTCTATTTTCAATTGTCTCCTTTGTATAGGGTTTGTACTAGAATATAAGTAAGGTATCTATTGAGGTTTTTTGACTTCACAATGATTTTATGCCATCCCTGATTTTTTCCAAGGATCCCATAAAACAACATAAACCATCTTTCTAACTTAATGTGAAGAAATAGATTCATTGTCTCTGCCTTGCATCATTTGTACCTGCCGTCTTTTAGTTCTATGCAGTTAACCTTAATGTTGGGGGGGACAAAAAGGCTGATCTTTTTTCTTTTGGTTTTTGGGTTTCAGGCTCCTGATGATAATGCAATTACCATAGTCAACATCATTCGCCACCATGAGGCAGAGTACATGACTTCTCTTGAGGTTCTCTTTCTATTTTTCCTTCTACAGTTCAACACTTAAATTCTAGATTCTTTTGTTCTGACAATTATATTTGACAGGCATCCTATTCAAAACTGCCAGATTCCACTTTCAGGGTACTTACTATTAGTTGTTGAGAATTTTACATGGTTTAAAAAGTTGTCATGCCATATATCTAAGTGGTTACTTTATGGTGCAGGACCTTCGAAGGAAACTACCTGTTACTCGCACCCTCTTCCCATGGCATAACACGTTACAGTTCAGCCTGACAAGAGATATACAAAAGGAACTTGGAATTGGGAAGTAGTTATATGCGAGGAGTATACTAGATTACATATGTGAAGTCACAGTTAGTAATATCTCTTAAACAGGTCTTGAGCAGTTTTTTATGTTCTTCTTACCCCCAGCATTCCCGCTCCCAACCCCCACCCCATTACTCGAGCTTAAATGTAGTCATTTTGCATTTTGTAGAGCCAAATGTTTTCTTTGAGTTCCTTCTCAATTTTGGTGTGTAGTCTGGTTCGCTGATTAGGAGTGATATATAGCTGTTTCATTGGTGTTCACTTTTAATTTGATGGTTGATTAAGAAGTATTGGAAAGTCCGTAAGTGTTTGTTATTGGTGATTCAGAGAAGTGATGATGTTTTTTTTTTTTTTAAGAAAGGAAGATAGTTTCATGGGGTAGGGACTAAGATATCACTGATTGTCTTTCTTTTACTTTTCGTGAATGAATGAAATGAATCCTAATTGGATCCTAATCGAATATCTTTACGAATGATTTATGTAATTTTGCTTCTAAGCATTTTTGTGATAATATTTATTTTATTATTAAAATAGCACCTCCTAAATTATAAGCTACTAGATTAACATGTTTTATTAAGAATAATTCTTTCTTTTACTGTTGAAATAGCACCTTCTAGATTTTCAGCTATTAGATTATCATGTTGTTTTATTAAGAATAATTTTTCTACTGTTCTATTTATTGGATAAGATAATTTTTAAATAAATATTTGTAGTACCAGTTAATTTATAATAATATTTTTTAAATTCATAAATTTATTCTTTGTATCACATATTTGTATATTATAATATTTTCCAATTCGGGGATGTGTTATTACACAACAAAGAAAAGTTGATATGTATATCAATGCTAATATATTATTACAAGAAATCGTATTAATTTTTTTTTTTGTTTATGAAAGGAGAAGTACAAACATATTAAGCTACTAGGCGGGTAAAAGAAACCCCAAAGATATCCTCTAAGAGGATAGTGAAGCAACTCACAGGCGGGTTGTGAAACCAAGAAATGTCGATGTCTAGAGATTTGGCATGGTTAGCTAACCAATCCGCAGCTCTATTCGCTTCACGGTAAATGTGTCTAGCTTGCACAGTCCATCGGCGGCGTAATAAGTGAGTGATCCCCAAAAGTAACGCGTTATGAGGCACTGAGGAACGGGAAGAGGAAGATAATAAATTAATGACTGTCAAGGAAT
>JAOQMQ010000006.1:15320799-15333696 GCA_027563845.1 Erythroxylum subrotundum
TATGTATTTGTTAGTGTTATGATCATTTAATATTTAGTTGGTTACGTAAATTTATAAATTGAGTCATTTATTTTTCATACAAATATGTAAACTTAAGTATATTTTCAATTTATTGAGGCCATTTTTTTTAATTTTGCCTCGGCCTATAAAATTATAGGAACGCCCTGCTCCTCCGTAGCGATAAACATTCCTATAAAGGAAGGACAAGACAAGACGCGGATTCCGTATTCTTGTGTGGATAGTCTCTTTCGTTTAGACAAGTATGATTTAGTTTGTAAACCCAGTGAAATGTGGCATAAGCAAAATATGGAGAGGAAGTAAGTGGTGTCTCATGGTGGCCTAACCCCGTGAAAACCTCATCTTTGTTGGCAAAAAAACAAAAGAAAAGACAAAGAAAAGTAAGCTCAAATCAATCATAGGCCTATTCAAACCATTAAATCACCACGCCAGAGAATGAAAGAATATTGTCGTTAGCAAAACAAAAGTCACAGAAAAATAGATAAAAACAAATTTGTTTCGATCTTCTAAAGATTCCCACGCAACTGTCCAAATCCAGCTCTCAACTTCATACTTGTTTCTGTACCTAAAACTCCAAAACTGAGCTGTGGGCAAACCTACAATCTTTCTTTTCTTTAGTTTTCTCTCCTTCAGCATCCAAGCAATAGCAATGGTGGAGATTAAGGAGGAAAGAAGAAGTGAAGACCATCGGTTAACAATAGCGGAGAAGAGTAGTGCGGACCACCAGCAGCCTCCCACTGACAGAAAAAAACGCGTTGCTTCTCTCGACGTATTTAGAGGTCTCACCGTTGCGGTAAGTGTCTCTCTTTCAAGTTTACGTTCATTTTAATTCCGGCAAGTCCGAAGGGTCCATAGCTCAGTGGTAGAGCATTTGACTGCAGATCAAGTTGTCACCGGTTCGAACCCGGTTGGGCCCTTCCTTTAGTTTTAGCTTCTCCTTTATCTAACCATTTTCTATTTAACGGTGAACTAACTTCTTGATGTCTTGGGATATTATTTACATGCATACTAACCACTAAACAACAACGGACCCAATTGAATGGCAAAGTTAGATAAGTTGTAAGTTTCTTGGCGCTAACTTGGTTTGCAGAACTTTAGATTTTGTTCAATATAACTTTATCGGGGGCGCAGTGTATATAATTAAGCCGCCAGTATAGTACCTTGATAAACAGACAGTTCTAACCACTAATAAGTTTATGGAAAATGTAGTTAATGATTTTGGTGGATGATGCTGGAGGAGAATGGCCCAGGATTGGACATGCACCCTGGAACGGTTGCAACCTGGCAGACTTTGTAATGCCATTCTTCTTGTTCATAGTAGGAATGGCCATTCCACTTGCTTTTAAGGTAAGTTCTTTCACCTTTTATTCCCCAGCTTGGCGGATAGAAAGGCTCCACAAAATACTTTTCATTTATGAGTTTTGATAGAGAATAGAAAGCTGGGATAAGGCAGTCAGGAAGGTGATTCTTAGAACTTTGAAACTCCTATTTTGGGGCCTCCTGCTTCAAGGTCAGTTATATTTTTCTGGTGGCACTATGCCTAGAAGCTATGGATTTGGTTGATAAACCTATTGAATTCGCTCGTTACATCAATAAAAATTGTTCTCATTGTAACTTGAAGGAGGGTATTCTCATGCTCCTGATAAACTGATTTATGGCGTTGACATGAAGAGAATAAGGTGGTGTGGCATTCTTCAGGTAATGATGATTTTTCGTTTGATGGTTTCATCACCTAGCTTTGATGCTACAAAAATGTATCTACACGTTTCCCAGAGAATTGCTTTTGCTTATCTCATTGTGGCACTGGTGGAAATCTTCACAAAAGATTCTCAACCTAAGGATCCACATCCATCATATAACCTGTTACGTATGTTGAGGTTATACTTCTGGCATTGGTAAGTTGATATTCTGCAATTGGTAACCATCTCTTCCTGCTTGTGGATCGACCAGTCATAACTAGTCCGTTCCAAATTCTATAGGCTTGTGGGAGCAAGTGTAGTAGTTTTTTACTTTGCTGTAGTTTATGGAACTTACGTTCCTGATTGGAAATTCACGGTCCGTAACACAGACAGTGCTGACTATGGGAAGGACTTTACTGTAAGCCTAGTTCCCTTTGAATTAAATTATCCTTAAATGGCTAAGGTTTAGCAATGTGATTTCTTAAGTAGCGGAGAGAACTGAAATGGTTATTTGCTGTTCCTTTCAGGTAGCCTGTGGAGTGAGAGGAAAATTGAATCCTCCTTGTAATGCTGTTGGCCACGTTGACAGAATAATCCTAGGGATTTCTCACATGTATCAACGTCCAGCTTGGAGAAGATCAAAGGTGCAAAATTGTTTGTCCTGCTACGGCTTACTAAATTGATCTACACTCTGCTATGGTCACACATTATGAACTAACGATGCAGGCTTGCACCCCGAATTCCCCATTTGAGGGACCTTTCCGAGACGATGCCCCATCTTGGTGCCTCGCACCTTTTGAACCTGAAGGAATCATAAGGTTTGTTTGTTTTGAATTTTATCTGATATACTAATTTAACGCTCCACAATTCCACAGGACTTCCACATTCAAGAATTCTAGCAAGAATTACATGAAGATATTAGAAAAATAACAATTTCGTTATACTGCTCAAAACTCAGTAGTTAGGGACTCTTTTTCCAGCTAATGCCGGCTACAGTATTCGACTATTAGTAATCCACAGACCTGATCAGGGATGGCAACGGGTCAGGGGCTGACCGGGCTGTGCCCCAACCCCCAGCCCGATAGGCCATAGGTGGGCTAAACGGGCCTGGCCCAACTTTATTTTTTTAAGTTAAAAAAACGATATCATTTGGTACCTTCCCATAGGGCACAGGGCTGGGACAACCTTTGCCCCCAACCCGACAGGCTATGGGTGGGCTAAGCGAGTCTATTTTGACTTTATATTTTTATAAAAAATTAAAAAAATGACATCATTTTGTATCTTTCCATCGAGCGCTCGGCCCGTGACCTGGCCAGGCTAAGCAATCTCGACTCGTAGCTTGGTCAACCCGAGCCAAAGTCGGGTTGAATCGGGCCACATTTTCCATCCTTAGACCCAATCTCATTGTAAACTAAACTAAACGACGTTGACACTTCGTCCTCCAGTGCTATACTTCTTCTCTAGCGATACGGTTCTCGGTGTTCAGCTAATATTCCTTCTCTTCATTCTTGGTTTAACATTATCTCCAACCTTGTGTGCGAGACTGATTTTCTGGATAATTTTGTTCCACGTTAGTAAAATAATTCCCAGAAGACTCTTGTTCTCCACTTCCAACCGTTGTATGAAAACTTGCACCGCTTCTTTACTTACCCTTTTCACATTTACGCTCTGAAATAGCTGCAACCAAATATGCAACATTTGGTAAGGGCGATGAAATTGACTCCTCTCAATCCACGTGTTGCTTAAACTCAAAAACATAAACCATTTATAGGAAACATAAACCACGTGTAACAAACTTATAACTAACTATTTATAGGAAATCTCTATATCTAGTTAGAGCCTTGATTCTTAAGGCACTTCTAACTATCCCAAAAATCGGTCGTGTTGCAACACCATTTGTTGGTCCTACTAGGCTAATGACTGCATCATTTGCCCCCGTGTTCAAAGTGTCCTTGTCCTCAAGGATGAAGCGAGGAAAATCCTTCTAAAATTTGGTTAAGGGTTTCTGTGTGGCATCTACGTTAGTTTGTCCCTTCCATTCCATAAGCATTTACTAGATAGGGCAGCCTTATTAGATCACTTATTATAGGCGAAGCACTCGGTGAGTAGTGAGAAGAGGTTAAGCTCGAAAAATTCCTGAGGTAAGGAGCAGTGTTGAGTGGAGGGATCTCCTCGACGTAGTTTCAGCTTTGATATGTGAAAGACATTATGGATGCGAGCCGATGCAGGTAAAACCAAATGATACGCATTATCGTCGTTGCGAGCAAGGATTTGAAAAGGCTATAGAAGTGCTAAACCAATTTGTTTGACTGACCATGTGCTAGAGTGGACTATTGGTAAGACTGTAACTTGATGAAAAACCAGTCTCCTTCGAAAAATTTATATCTTGGCATCCTATATTAGCTTGGTTTCTCATGTGATTCTAGGCCTGAAGCAGGTTATCATAAAGCCATTTAAGAATGACAGTGTGATTTTGTAGTAAATCATCTACAAGAGCTATTGACGACGAACCGGTTTCATAGCCAAGCATAGATGGTGGAGTTCTGCTATAGACGGCGTCAAATAGAGTCATTTTTATATCAGCATGCCAAGAAGAATTGTAGTGTCATTCAGCTAGATGGAGATAACTGAGCCACTACTTAGGATCATAGATAATCCTCTAGACATCTATTGAGCACCTCTGTTTCTCCTACACCTCCATTTGGCCATCGAATTGTGGATGATAGGCACTACTAGAGGAGAGGGTGGTGCCTAGAACTTTGAAATGTTCTTGCCAAAATGTGCTAATGAATAACAGATCTTTGTCCGAAACAATATTAGAAGGCAGTCTATGTAGCCGAACAATTTCGTGAGCAAAGAGATCAACTATTAATAAAGGCTTTGTGAAATTGTAACTTAAAGTAAGGAAGTGGGCATGTTTAGTTAATCGGTTTACAACCACAAGAATTGTGGAATTTTTGCCCGAAAGAGGAAGATTGGTAATGAAATTCATTGTTAGAAGGTCCCATATCTTACCTGGTATGGGTAAAGATTGTAAAAGGCATTGGGAAGTAGAATTAAATGGCTTGATCTCTTGGCAGGTAACGCAGCAAGCTACATAGTTGAAGACTATTTGTTTCATATGAGACCAATAAAATGTGGCAGCTACTCGCACTAAGGTTCATTGCATGCCTGCATGACCTCCAAGAGGTGAGTTGTGATATTCCATCAAAATTAATGGGTGGAGAGAGGGCTACTTGAGGCTATGAAGTCTGACTGTCTTCCCTTGGATGGAGCATTCCATCTGCAAAGCTTTGTAGTTAGAAACCACGCATCCTAAGTCTGCAAGCCATTAAAACCCGAGCACAATATCTACGACATAAATGGGCAGTAAAAACAATCTACTTGAAATTGAGTCTGGTCCAAAATGAGGGGAACGCTTGAACATTCACCGGTGTATTCCAATGATTTGTCGTTCCCCACTGTGACCTGACCTTTAAGTGTGGCAAAGGGTGTACAGTAAGTCCCAAATGTGAAGCGAGACATGATTGGATAAAGTTGTTAGTTGATCCTCCATCTACCAGCACCACCATAAGTTTCCCATGAATTGACCTAAATAGTTTGAGAGTAGAAGGAATGGGTTGCCCTATCAAGGCTTAGACGGAAATTTGGGGAATATCGGGAGCAGAGTCTTCTTTGGTTTAAAAAAGCTCCATTAGTTGGTTGTCTATCTCTTGAACAACATCCTCTGCTACAGAGATCTTTATTGTGGAGTCATCAATGTTTACCTGCCATCATGCAAAGGAACTGGGGTTGTATACACTTATGTTTTAGGACAAACCACTCATCATAATTAAAACATAGCCTTTTTTTTTTTTCCTTTTCTAGCTGCCAACTCAAAGGGGGTAGGATGTCTAATGGAAATCAAATGAGCTGGAATAATAGTGGTTGTTAGTGTAGAGGTATGTTTGGTAGATAGGTTGGTTTGTGTTTGTTGTGGCAAGGATGATTGCGGTGAAAATCTGCATATAGATTGAGCTATGCTAGATCTGACATAATTAAGTTTTTCTTCAATTAATTTGGCAATGCCAATTGCCTCAGAAAAGGATGTGGTTTAACATCAATAGTTCCCACGAATATCTTCCCTTAACCTAGAAAGGGAACTATTGGGTACATTTTTATCAAATAATCCCTGAGTTCAAGTGGATAATGCCTCAAACTCGTTCATATAGGTGGCAACCATTGTTATTTGCTTCAGCTTATAAAGTTGAGCTTCATGATTGACAAAGGTCAATGGGTGAAACCTGATTTCCAGCTAACGAGTGAAAAATTCCCAGTTGGAGAGCTGGAAGGTGGTATGCATCCAATAGTACCATTGGAGTGTCGACCCTAAAATGTAGAAGGCAGCGATGTAAGTTTTTATTTTTGCCGGATTTTGTAATATATAAAGAAGTGCTTGATCTAGAATATCCATCCGGGTACATTTTCTCCTGAAAAGAGGGGAATCTCAAGTTTTGGGGTTCTCACGGTTGTGTTTGGTGTTAGTTCTGACGGTCAAGGGAGTATGGGGACTGATAATTGTCTTGACGATGAGGTTCAAGCGTGCATGGTGGATAAGATGGGTAAGGCCAACAGGGCTGGCCAGGTGGGCTATTTCTCCACCTTTGACAGTTTGATCATCATGTCTACCATGACGGTTTGTTAAGCAGACATAGCCTAAAGCAGAGACTCAACAATCTCTAACTATTGCTAGAAGGCCTTAGATTGTTGTTGAACCGTCGAGCAGAGGCTCTCAAATTCTGGAAAGATGGGTGTATAATGTGTTAGTTGTTCTGTCAGTTTGGTCAATTGTTTTTCTATTTCCTTGGACCTGGTTGTTATTCCTTTAATCATTTGTTCTCTCAATGAAAGCTCTAAATGACGGCAACTGATTGATGTGGCTGCTTTAGAGAAAGAGTGAGGTGAAAGATTAAGTAAGAGAGAGAGAGGAGGTAAGGAGGATAGGAAAAATAGATAGAAAAGAGAGGGACAATAAGAGAAAAGGAGAAGGGGGAATAATTCAGGTAAGAACTACTCACTTTTCTGCAGTCATCTTCTTAACTCAATTCCATCAAATTCAGGGAACTCAAATCTTGTTAAACCTTGTGGGAGCCTTATAGTCATTTCTAGTACGACCTTTGAATCCCCTACTTCTTTCTTCATTTTGATCATTGTGTTGATGTAATTGCAGTTTCCATACCTTTAGCTCCTCAGTAGTTCTTTCATACTTCAAGTCTATTTCCCGAAGTTGACTTGTCATATTTTCTTCCAGCGTTCATTTGTCATTTGATCAAGTACCTTAAGCCATTTTTTTAATTCCTTCCACTGTCAAGAATAAAATAGCTCTGATACATTAACTTAGCACTCTAGAAGTCCACAAGATTTCACTTTCAAGAATTGGAACGAAGATTACAGAAAGAAAATATAGACAGACGAGGGAGAAAACAAATGTTAAAATGGCTATGGTAGTCGTTAGATACATCCATCCTTACCCAATCTCGTTTGTACATTTCTCACTCACTCATCTCCTTGCTAAACTAAACAAAGTCGTATACTCTCGGCTCCTTAGTCCTCCAGTGCTATATTTATTCTCCAGCGATAGATCACGTAAAAGAATCACTATTATTTGAAGAAATGATATGGTTTTATACGATGCTCGATTTGAGCCATGAACGTCCGTAGACGTTACTCCTATTTATATGAATTTTCAACCTATTGCAGCTCAGTGTCAGCTGTCCTGTCAACGATTATTGGTGTTCACTTTGGGCATGTGCTTGTACATTTACAGGTTTGTTAAAAAATCTAGGCTTCTCAATCTCCGATTTTTATTCTCTCACTTCTTCATGATGTTTTGAACTTTAGGATCATTCGAATAGACTGAAGCATTGGGTTGCGATGGGAGTCAGTCTGCTCACCTTAGGGCTGATTCTTCATTTTACAGATGGTGAGAACTGAAAACTAGAGCTATGAACAAAATTCGTACATTGGCCCGTTATCATTCAATGAAACATGATGTTATTGTTGCAGCAATTCCATTGAACAAACAAATGTACACTTTCAGCTACGTTTGTGTTACCTCTGGAGCTGCAGCATTGGTGTTCTCAGCCATCTATATACTGGTTTGATTTGGTTCTGAAGCTACATTGACCCTTTTGTTTAAGATGTTAAGCCCTGCATAACATTTTTCCATAGCAGATATCATTTATCAATGTTGGCCACTTATTTATGATATATCTTGGCCAACATTTCCTATTAAAAAAATTGAATCTGATGCAGGTTGACATTTGGGGTTTGAAGTACATTTTTCTCCCATTGCAATGGATTGGAATGAATGCGATGCTTGTTTACGTTATGGCTGCTGCTGGTATATTTGCTGGTTTTATTAACGGCTGGTACTACGAAGACCCACGTAATAACTTGGTATGTCTTAGAGTTGTTTCCTTCATGTTATATTTCCTGTTTTCTTATAGCAATCCCATTTTTGTCTTACTCTTCATGGTTTATCAGCTAACTACCCTTCATTAACTTACCCTCAGCAAATGCTAAGACAAAATGCACGCATGTGCCAATGACATGATTGTTGGTATGCATGAATAAAGAATGTAATTTGTTCACACCTTCTATACAATCGCAAAAGAGCATCAAATCCTTCTACTAGTCGAAACACTTTGTTTTTTCATCTTACATCGTATATGTCACATTCTAATGCAAACTCTCATTTTCAAAAATCAATTTATGTGGTAGGTATATTGGATTAAGAAGCACATTTTCATCGGTGTTTGGCATTCTCGAAGAGTAGGAATTCTACTCTATGTTATCTTTGCAGAGATTCTGTTCTGGGCTATAGTTGCAGGTGCTTTTCATCGGTTTGGATTATATTGGAAGCTATAACTACTACTTTGGTGAAGTAAAGGCACGTGAATTTATTGTATAGGATTCCGTAACTTCCTTATAATGTTTAAAGGTCCTTCTGTGAGCTTAGTTGAGATTAGATTGAACTGTCTTCTTTATCTCGCATCAAATTCCTTAAAACTGATAAAATCATCCTACCAGCTAGAGTACCAAAAATGAGACGATTTGATTTACCTAAGGAAGTTGAAGGTCCCTTGGCTACTTTGGTGGGCTTTTGTTTTAAATTGTATTCCCATGTCTCCTTTCCGAAAAAGAAAAACATACTAGGGAAAGATAATAATGAAAGGAGAATCGATCGACTGTAGTCGTTCAATTCCAACATATTCAATTTAATGTAGGATTTATTGAATAACTTTTAAGGGAGCCATCAAAAAGAACTGTTAGAGACACTTATTCATACAATCTCAAACACATTAAGGATTATATCCAATCTAAAACGAGAAGAATGTTGTGAGAATTAAAAATTTAAAAGTTATTTGGAGAGTGTCACCTTGTAATTATTTTCAATTGGCAGATTTAAATAAAAATAGTAACTAAAGAGAAGATGCTTGGAGATTATGTAAGATTAAAGACAAAAGATAAACTGAAATATAGGAAGCAAATTAATATTTTATTTAGTTATTTCATTTAACCAATTCAATTAGGATATTATTGTAAGTAATAATGTCAAAATTTTATAAATTATATTCAAACTTTATTTGAAAGTTCAATAACCTTAGTAAATAGGATAGATGTTATTGGGCTAATCAAGCACGAGATGACGATTAATGCCCTGCAGTCAATCGATTAGTTGTATTTTAGTAACAATTATTTAAATACATTCTTTAGCTTATACATACATAGATGTGTATGATAAAGTCTATGAGATAAATATACCTTACAAATGAAATTATGATAAGATTATAATTAAAAGATTCATATTGCATTTATGCATTATCTCTAAATTGTTCCTAGTCATTATTCTATTAATACTAGACATTAGTAGAACGTAAAAAAGACTAATACATGTTATGTCTTTCGTGTGAAAGAAGCAGTTGATCTCATAGACTAAACTATGAAGATATTTGAACAAACGTGTGAGTGTTGGTTAGAGAAAAAGTTCACTTAATTGACCCCATATTAGAAATCCACTTGGAACATTATTTGTATGTCTATAAAAATTCTTATTATGATGATTGTATAAGTGATCCTTTGACTTGAGATCTCCAAAGTTATCTTGTATATGTATTGCTATTTGTAGATATTACTTATAACCAATTCTAGACAAGGATATCTGAGTTGGTAGTTATTGGATGTAGTATGAACTATATGAATGTAATTGAATGATCAATATAGGAATCATCCTAAAGTAATTAGGGAGCGTTCATTGTTCTCAATTAGTATTGATTCAGAAAATCCTTGATCAATGTAAAATGACTCTTTGTAAAATAGTTTACAAATGTGATTAATTGAATCAATAGTTAGTAGTGGAGGACTAATATGATTGAACTCAACATAATGTAGACATTAGTTTCATGCTCCATTTCTAATCGGAATATTGTATGATGAAAAGATTGAATTATACAGAAAAATTATGTACAAAAAGGTTATTCAAAATCATTTTAACATTCTTAAATATTTGAGGTGCTCTTGATGTGTTGCTAGATGTCAATCTTGATATGTATATATAAATAGTTTAATTAGAAAATTGAAGATAAACTAAAGGATTTAAAATAAATCCTTTAATTTATCTTAATCCTAAATATTTATCTAATCCTAAATATGATTTATAGTCATAATTTATATCCATCGCCAATATATTTAGGAACTTATTGAGTCACACACAAAGAATGAGTTGAAGAGAGAGAAAATATTTTAATTAAGTTAAACTTTTTTTTGAGAATTTAAAAAACTCATTAACAAATAGAGAAGTTTACATCAGGAGAGGGACTCTCCCAAGTGAGATAAACCCATTTGAAACACTGATATATCTAAGTTAAGACAAAACGGCAACATTCAGAACAATGTTTAGTGAGCAAAGTCGTTTAACATTTAGGGTATAACGAAATGCGTCTTTCTCGAATCATCAGATGTTTCTCAATTTGGGAGGGTGAAAGGCGATGCTCTGACGGTGAGGCTAACAATATGGCTCCACGGTGTTTTTTCTACTCTTTTCTCCGCACAAAGAAGATCTCAACTTAAGTAACATACTCAACTTTAGAATCATGATGACTTTTAGCGATTAGGCTAAAACGACATTATTTTTCGACTCTTTAGACATTGCTTTCTTTTGGAGGTCTGGGGGTTTAGCTCTGCAGTGACAAGTCAGAGGGGGTGATCTCAACTCAGGTAAGCTTCTTAACTCGGTATGATTCCATCCTTTATATATATGAATCTCCACAAAATAACAAACTATATGTTGATAACAGGGATCTGGTGGGACAGCGGTGTTCCTTCAAGCATGACGCAACTAAGGAAGAAGCATATCTAAGAAAGCCTTTCCAATAGGTGAGTCCAGATCCACCTATACTTTAGTAGTTTTTCGTGAGTAGGTAAATGAATAATCTGTTATTATTCAGGAATTTCTATGCATGAGAGGTCACTACTTTTCTGAACTGTTCTTAGCTGAACCCAAGTTCTATAAAACTTTTTTTAGTAATATGAATTAGGAATAGATAGCGAGGACTATATTCTCCATGTGAGAGCTATTCCTCTGTTACAGTGTACGTTCAACTAATTTGAAATCAGTTATTGTAGCATCCCGACCCCTATTAAGGGTAAGGACTGAAATTTCAGTCCATATGAACTTAAAGAGAAATTAAGACAATGCATTTTCTTGCTCATGCATCATGTTAGCATATATGCACATAAATATTGAATGTTTGCACATTAAAAAAAAGTGGTACATGCATACATTGACAACTTCCGGGTATGATTGTTTTTAAATGTGATTTTATTGAAAATGAGGAGTATAAGGAGTAGAAAGAGTGATCTTGATATGAGTTGTGATAAGAAAAGATTTAGAAACAAAATTGGTAGTGATCTGGAAAATGTCCACTAAGTGTGCTTCGATCTGTTAGCCATACCTTTTCTTCTAGTTGTCCAAACGAGACGATTCTTGATTTGGATTAAAATAGAAGCGTATGGCTACATTTTTTATGAAGACATCGAATTTCAATTCTATCTCTGGCTACATTTCTTATGAAGACATCGAATTTCAATTCTATCTCTAAGAGTCTCAAAATTTCATGAAGTAGAATTGGGTGCAGTACGTTGGTGTATGAATAGAAAATTCATCTTCAGATTTTAGGGGCAATTTTGGGATTGATATAAATATATTTTAGCAAAGTTGCCTTCTGGAAAGTTGTAGAGCTTTCTTTTATCTTTCCAACGGTATATAGTATGAAAATTTCGGTTATCGGAGTCAAAAGTTATGATTCTTATAAGTGGAGACGTTTTGGAGGCAAGAATGAGACGGAAGAAAATGAGACGATAGAAATGAGATGGAAGAAAATGAGACGATAGAAAATGAGAAGGAAGAAAATGAGACGGAAGGAAATGAGACGATAGAAAATGAGACGGAAGGAAATGAGACGATAGAAAATGAGACGGAAGAAAATGAGACGATAGAAATGAGACGGAAGAAAATGAGACGATAGAAAATGAGACGGAAGAAAATGAGACAATAGAAATGAGACGGAAGAAAATAAGACGATAGAAAATGAGACGAAAGAAAATGAGACGGAAGAAAATGAGACGATAGAAATGAGACAGAAGAAAATGAGACGGAAGAAAATGAGACGATAGAAAGTGAGACGCTAGAAGTGAGACGATAGAAAGTGAGACGATAGAAAGTGAGACGATGGAAAATGAGACGATGGAAAATGAGACGATGGAAAAGTGAGAAGAAGGAAAGTGAGACGATGCAAAAGTGAGATGATACAGAAGTAAGACGATCGAATTGGCCTTCAAGGTCTTCATAAAAGCTATAGATCTCGAAGTCCTCTTTCCAATGGTCTAAAAACGAAGTCAATCCAACATCTGTAGTAAATGTTATGGTATTTTTACCGAGACATGTACATTACAAGTGAGGGCATAAAGGTGTTGGAGTCTTTTGGCCATAACTTCTTCACTAAACCTCCAAATAACCTGATTCTTGAACCATTGGATTCGTAATACATTGCTCTACACCTCCACCAATAATCATAGCTATCTGAAATGTATGGAGAGAGATTAAGTGAAAAGAGTGAGACGGGTGCAGTGAGTGTGTTCTTCAAGAATATGAACTGGT
>JAOQMQ010000006.1:15341155-15351186 GCA_027563845.1 Erythroxylum subrotundum
TTCATTAATAAAATTTTTCTTAATTTTTTTAAATTTTATTTTATTATTAATTATATACATTTTACTAATAATAATATAAAAATATTATTATTAGGGTAAGGAGAAATAATATAAAAATATTATTAATTATATACAATTTTTGTATATCATAATAAACGAGTTTAGGAAAAAGGAGGTTAGGATTAGAAGAAATAATTGATATTAAGAAAAATTATTGAGGGTATATTAGATAGTATATATTTATTAGTTTACGTTCCATCCTAAACCTCCCGAATCGGAGGTTTCTTATTTTCACTGTTTAGGATAGAATGAAATGTAACATAAAACCCTCTGCTTTCATCTCGTAGAATGAAATCCTCCGCTTCCATCTCATTTCGTTCCATTGTATTATAAAATCTTCCGCTTTTATCTCATTCTGTTCTATTATATTATGAAACCTTCAACCAAACGATAAAAATGTGTTACGTTTTGTTAACAACTCTTCTCAACGATAAAAAAAATCAAAACGAAATATGTCAGATAATTAATTATTTAATTAGGCAATTCAGGAATAAGAAAATATAAATATAAACAAAAACAAAAACAAACTCGCTCGACGGGTCTCACGTAGCCTCCACCCCATTATAATCTCAGCCGTCCATGGCCCCCGGTTCGGACAGCGGTTTTTAGGACTCAAAACAGTTGAATCCAACGGCATAAAATTGTCTCCGTGCGGAGCGCTAGATATTGAGAGAGAAATAACGAAAAAGAGAAGAAACAGAGAGAGACAGGGAGAGGAGGAGGAGAAGAAGAAGAAAGAAAATTTCGATCAAAACCTCCCAGGAAAACAAGAAATAAAAGAGAGGAAATTACCTTCCATTTTATATGCTTCTATAAGTTCCCCTGCTGCTGTAAATGATTACGTTAGATTTGATTTAATTTAGCTAATTTATGGTAAAGACAAGCTAGTTTGAATTCAGAGGGGGAAAAAAGAAAAGAGGAGATCAATCGCTGTGTTGCCTTTTTTATTGGGATTTGTCAGTGTTGGGGGATTGCTACTGTGTGATGGGGTTGGGAAACAGCGACAACGATGCGGTTGTTGATGAAGCAGAAGTAGGTGGCGTAAGTGGTGGAGGAGGAGAATTCGGCAAGTCGTTTGGGTCGGTGTCGTGTTCGATTTGCCTCGAGGTGGTCACTGACAATGGGAATCGCTCGTGGGCCAAACTCCAATGTGGCCACCAATTCCATCTGGGTAAGTTGGGATTCCGATTCTACTTTTCATTTGTCCTTTTTTTTCTTTTTTGTTTGGTTTTTTGAATTGATGTTTCGGCTGGGTATGTGGATATATGGGTATTGTTTATTTCTTGTTTGTTCATCCTATGAAATGAATGATGCTTTCATTACATTTTGACTTACTAGTTGGTCAACGATTTTCATCCGGGCTAAAAAGTTTCTTCCTTTTCTTTTATCACATTTTGGGTGATTTGTTTTTATGTCTGGTTTAATATTTAAAATAAAAAATCCTGGTTGAATTTTGCAAATTGCTATTTAGATTTGAATGCTCTCAAATTGTAGCACATATACGTTGTGCTAGAGGGTGGGATTTTAGTGTTCAACTAATGGCAAATTAGTTGTACAATTATATGAAGATTGTTTTATGAAATTACTGTTAGAAGGATTCAAGAGGCTTAATGTTGTGTGTCTTCAATTCTGTATTTTCTTAAGGGTGAGAAAATTGCATGAACAAGCTTCTGCTTATTCAAACTCCTATCCTGTTGAAACTACTCTAATGGAACTAGCATACTAGCATCCTCTATGATGATCTGATGTTGGTGGTTATGCCTGTGAAGCAACTCTCATCAATTTGCATTAGTTTTTGTTGTCAGCGAGCAGTGATTTCTTCTCACCATTTACTTTTGGGTTGTAGTGACAGTTAGGTACATTTTTATGCATCATAGGGACCTGAAGACATCTTTGATATATTGTATTGGTATATATGCAGTTTGAATGTCTTGGTATACACGCAAATACCACTAACAATGATGTTCGACATTTTTGGCCGATGTTTGGATGTTAGTCACTTTATAGAGCCTAAGTATCTGATTGTGAAATTGAAAAACTAGCATATGAATAATATTCTTAAATATCTTTGATTAAGTTATTGTAATATATTTTGTGTCACCCCTCCTTTAAATCTTCAACAAAACTTTGATTCATTCAATGAAAATGGGCATGGTGTGTGCTTCTCATTTCAGCGATACACAGCCCTTTTAAATGAATATGCCCTTCTCATTGCAGCAATACATGGCTCTTTTCAATAAATAACATATAATGTTCTATCCTCAGAGGGTGGTGTCTAGTCTCCATCTGCATATTCTCATTTTAAGTACTTCCGCTTGATTATAGTTTTTTCTGTGGTGTTCATTACAGATTGCATTGGGTCTGCTTTTAATGTGAAGGGTGCAATGCAATGCCCTAATTGTCGTAAAGTTGAAAAAGGTGAATGGATGTATGCAAATGGTTGTCGTCCGCTGCCGGAGATTAGCCTGGATGATTGGGTCCATGATGAGGATCTTTATGATCTAAGCTACTCAGAAATGGTATGGAATTTAAAATAATGCACTAGATCTTTATTTTGATTTTTAGCAGTTCATGTAAGTTTTCCTGGTTAATTGTCATGCATTGAGCTTCTTTCATTTTGATTGGTATTTTTCTTTTTACCAAATATAATTTATGTCTTTGCTCTTGAGACTTAGACTGGAGCATACTTGCAACTAAATTTAATCAGAGGGTTTATAACAGGACCTGTGTTCTCACTTTATGGCTTTAGGACATTGCATCATTTCTTCTTTCCATATACTACCTTTTTTATATGTATTCATATCTGGGATATAAATGAGATAATAGGATGGGAAGTCATTGAGATTGCAAAGCTAGGAGCTGTGGCATCCTTGTTCCCTTATGTGCATCGTCTAGATTTGGATGTATATGCATTTATCTAGAGATCAAGTATAGACTTTTTGATGGAATTTTTGGTCCAGATGTGCCCATTGTACGATAGTAAATTTCTTTTAAAGTATCAAGATAGATTAGGGTTGTGAAAGTTTAGTCAAGTCAGAATGAAAAGTTGAAGATTTGGGGCTGAGTATGGGCTTGATGTGAGGATGTCCAGAAACACTATCCACTTATCTTGGCTGATTTGAGGAACTTAAAACATTTGAAAATTTGTCCTTCATGAGGACCAAATATAATGTTTCACTTCCCGCTAGAAACACTATCCTTGTATCTTGGCTGATTGGTACGTAGAATTGGCTTTAGAGAACTTATTTCATGCTGCAGCTTATAAGGATTTTCTATGTTAACAAAGGATATATGCTAGTTGAAATAAAAACTGGTTGTAGGTGCTAAAATTCAAGGCCTGCTACTGTTGGAGCTAACAGAGAACTTTACTTTTCTTTTGGAAATTCAAAATGGTGATATTTTTTCCCCTTATGAAGGCATCTTCTCTTTCTCTTGTGTTCAACGATTAGAAAGTAGATTAAGTGAGAGGAGATGCAAGGACTTGGACCCCTTTTTGTAGGCCTTTTGGTCTGTGATACTTATGCAGCATGATATTTGCAAGTTGGTACTTCCATAAGTAGTATATAGAAAATATTGCCAGTAACTCAATGCATGTTTCTGGCGTTGGGAGTAAAAGAACATATCAATTTGGGAACAAATCTCTAGAAGTATGCACATTTGGTTGCTCAATGTGGTAGAAGAATTATATGTAGGTAGATGCTTCAATGACTGACCAATCCTTCACTCTTTTAGAATTGGAAATCTGCGATGAAGGACCATCATTTGTTTTTCAGGGTTGATGAGGATATTTATTGTGCTATTGGACTTGGTGACCCATGTGATAAAGAGGCTGAATGTGGGGCACTAAAAGTTTCTTTAAGATGGTAGAAGTGGGACCCATATTCAAGTTTCAAATAGGAATGTCACTTTAGGTGGTGGATCAATAAGGGCTTCTATGAGGAAGTATGTAAATAGTCCAATTGCCTATTAACCATGGATTTACATATATATATATATTGTAACACTCCATACCCGATAATGGAATCGAAATACCGAGTATTACTACATTCTTAAATACCTAAAATTACGAATTACAAAATTTTCTATTTAAATCCTTATTATTCTAGCAAATATTATTCACTTTATAAAAATTTTGACAGAGTTTCCTCTATATTTACTTAAAACCTCTTGCAAGAAACTTAAATACACTTCTCATTCATTTTACTCTACCATCCATCTCCATATCAAACTCCTTTGACAAAATAATTTGCCCATTCTCCAATACATTTCAACTCATCTTAATCAAATTTCATACATAACTTTAATATATAATTCACAATATAATTCTATAAGATCCTTCATTTCTTTAAGTGTATATGTCATAACCAAAAACAAAATATAATTCTATAGTACATCCACCTCAAAATCTTCCGCAATCCTCTATGTGACTCTAGTCTTTGTAGTAGATCCACTACAACTTTGTTCTAATTTTCTTCAAAACCTACGTGCGGAAAGAAAAGCAAGCGGTAAGCTATAGGCTTAATGGTGTTCAAGCAATTTCATTTCTCATCCAATTCAATTCATTCATGCATAGCATATAATATTTTTCAAATATAAATATAAGTAGCCTCTCTACTTAGGTAGGGATAAGGCTGCGTACTATCAGATCTCCCTAAATTCCACGTTGGTGCGAGATTCAACTGGGTGTTGATGATGATGAAATATCTTCATTTATTTCTAAGGATAAATAGGCATTAAAATTAAAATTTGAAATTTAAGCATTATCTATTATATTAATTCATATCTAATTACTACTTCCAATTGAAGTTCTTTAATTATTAGTTATGCATTTATATGTTTTTCTGTAATTGCCCCAAGGAAAATTCAGCAAAATTACACTTCCAAGTGGCATAAGTGGGATTTTAAAATACGAGACTGAGTTCTCGGAACCATACAGTCCATTTGCATATCTTATATTGTTACTCTATTTTATTTATATATATATATATTATTTACATATCAGGACCGAGCTCTCAGAGCCATGCGGCCCATAACACAAATCAAATATGTACTTATGCAAGGGGGAAAGGTAGTTGCTTATGCTTCTAGGCAACTTAAGCCTCATGAAAGGAATTAACCGACCCATGATTTAGAGTTAGCAGCCATAGTCTTTGCTTTGAAGATTTAAAGGCATTACTTATATGGAGAGAAATGTTATATTTTCACAAATCACGAAAGTCTTAAATTTTTGCATACATAGAAAAAGTTAAACTTAAGGCAAAGAAGATGGCTAGAATTGATTAAAGATTATAGTTGCATCATTAACTATCATCCAGGCAAAGCAAATGTGGTAGCCAATGCCCTTAGCAGGAAATCATTATCAGCTTTAAGAGCAATGAATGCTAGATTATTTGTAGACAGTGATAGAGCCATTGTAGCTGAGTTGAGAGTCAAACCAAACTTGTTACAGCAAGTCAAGGAAGCACAGAAGCAAGATGAAAAGCTAGTTGCCATTCTTAAACAAATTCAAGAGGGGAAGGATGGTGAATATGCAATCAAAGAGGATGGCTACTTGTATTACAAAGATAGAATCTGTGTTCCTAATGATGATGAGCTGAAAAAGATCATGAAGGAAGCCCATAGTAGTTCATATGTTGTGCACCCAATAAGTACTAAAATATACCAAGACTTCAAGACACATTATTGGTGGCCAGGTATTAAGAACGACATTGTAGATTATGTTACCAAGTGTCTTACATGCCAATAAGTAAAAGCAGAATATCAAGTTCCATCGGGTTTACTTAAACCAATATCAGTACCCGAATGAAAATGGGATTGAATCACGATGGATTTTGTAGCTGGTTTGCCTCAAACTAGAAAAAAGCTTAATGCTATATGGGTGATTGTGGATAGATTGACCCAGTCAACTCATTTCTTACCTGTCATAACTGACTACAAACTTTCAAAGTATGCAGAATTGTACATCAGTGAGATAGTGCGGTTGCGTGGAGTACCTTCTTTCATCATATTAGACTGGGATCCAAGATTCACTTCAGGATTTTGGAAGAAATTACATGAGGCCTTGGGTACTAAGTTGAATTTTAGTACAACTTTTCATCCTCAAACGGATGGACAATAAGAAAGAGTGATTCAGGTGCTAGAAGATATGATTAGGAGTTGTATTATCGATTTTAAAGGAAGCTGGGACGAACGCCTCCCATTGAATGAATTTGCATACAATAATAGCTATCAAGCAAGTATACAGATAATACCGTATGAGGCTCTTTATAGTAGAAAGTGTAGAACACCCTTATGCTAGACAAAACTCAGTGAAAAGCAAGATCGTGGGTCCAAAATTGATAAGAGAAACCGAAGATAAGGTGAAGATTATGAAGGAAAGTTTGAAAGCTACTTCTAATCGCCAAAAATCATATGCAAATTTGAAGAGAAAGGACATTGAATATGTTGTTGGTGTTAAGGTTTTCGTGAAAGCTTTACCATGGAAGAAAGTGTTTCGATTTGGTAAGAAGGGTAAGTTGAGCCCTAGATTCATTGGTACATATGAGATCATTGAGCGTGTGAGACCAATAGCCTACAAATTAGCATTGCCACAAGATTTGGAAAAGATTCACGATGTCTTCCATGTATATATGTGAAGGAGATATCAGTTTGATCCATCACATATTATAAAACTGGAAGATATTAAAATACAACCAAATCTAACTTATTAAGAGAAGCCAGTGAAAATTCTAGCAAGAGATACAAAATAGCAAAGGAGCAAGACATTTCCATTGGTGAAAGTACTATGGACGAATCACGAGGTCGAAGAAGCACATGAGAACGGGAAGAAACCATGAGAAAGTCTTATCCACAGTTATTTGACATATGTAAATTTCGAAGACGAAGTTTTATTTTAGAGGGAAGAAATGTAACGGCCCACAAATCTCGATTTCATGAATAGTACTTTTTGGGCCATGAATAGTGCATCCCGAGATGAATAGTGACACCCAGGACCCAAGTTGCACTTTATTTGGCATGGGATAGTATTATTCAAGGACAACCTGAGGATCAAATTTGAGGTCAAATGAGTTCATTTTGAGGGTTTGATCAAGAGTTGACTAGTGGTCAAAGTTTGACCTGAAAAGGGGTAAAAATCAAACCCTTAAAATATTAATGAAAACTAAATGATATTAATTAAGATATTTATGTGAGGTTGATATTTTTATGGGTATTATTTATTGAGAAGAAAAGAATTTATAAGTTTTAACAATGTTATTTTTTGACCTGTGGACTAAATAGCACCTGAATAATTTTTAACTATGAATTTTAAAAATTATTAAGTGAAGATATTTTGGTTGGATTAAATCCAACTAATGGATTAAAATTGAAAGTTAATTTTGGATTTTGAAAAATAAAATAAAAGAGTGAAAGTTTGGTATTTCTTGGATCAAGTTTCCTTTTTATTAAAACTATTGGATTTTTTTAAGGAAATTATTGAGGGACCAAATTGCATTTTTGCCACCTATATATTCTCTTCTTTCCCCAAATCTGGCGAGAACAACCCTCCCTCTTCCTTCTCCACTTTCTTTCTTTTTTTTTTTCCATTTTCAAGCCAAATTTTCCTATCTTTAACTCCTAAATCAACAATTAAACACTAAATCATCAACCTAGGATCCCTAAAATCATCATAGCAACAAGAATTTTGGGAAAAAGATGAAGAAAAAGTATATGGGTTTTCTTGATGAATAGTAACGGAATTTAACAATGCAAGTTAATGGATTTTGGTTTTTTTTAGCTCATGATTTTAGTGTAGTTGCATGCATTAATGAATAAAATTCATGAAGTTGAATTTTTATGCAAATTTATGAAGATAAAGAAGAGGAATTGAAGGAGAGAGAGAAAGCGAAAGGGAAGGAATAAGGAATTGATGGTGAAATTGAAGTTTATTGAAGCTTAATTTGAAGAATTGGACATCAATTTGGTACGTGTTCGTGCAATTTTATTTTTGCTAAAAATTGTGTATTATGTAATTTAGGATTCCAGAGATAAAATTGGGAGTTTATGAAATTGATGTTAAAAATATTTAATTGGATGCTAAATGTAGTAGTATATGTGATTAATTTGGATTTTGGACATATAATTTGTATTTTTCTCAATTGTCATACATTATGTTTGAATTTAGAAATTTGATATCTATGTTATTTTGACTAATTAAGACTCTGTCTCTTCCCTCAAGAGCTAAATAAAAAAAATCGACTATGGATCTTAGTATTGCTTATTCCTCCAACGACTTTTTCTTAAATAGAAAGAGCATCGAAGTCGTTCACAAGAATTGACTATTCTATTTCGAAAGTTAGAAAGCGAGAAAGAGAAGTCCTTTAATTAAGCAAAAGTGATCAATGAAGACCTAAAAGGATTGGCATAAAGCTATGGCATAATCAACCTCTACCTTTGGATTTATTTAGAGGTCAGGAATTGAGTAAGTCCTTGAAGATTTTTTTTCAAAAAACCAAATTTCATGTATGAGCACCTTGCCTCTTTTGAGTCTGTGCAGTATGCTCCGAAACAGAATCAAATTTGGATTTGAAAAACCCGGATAGGTGGACAGCCTAACAAATAGACATCTACAGAAATTAGCTTATCAACTCTATGAACAGTACTATAAGAATCGTTACTCGACATCCCCTGTAATTGTACATGTTCCCATAGCAGTAACATATTTGGGTTTTAATTAGTCAAAATAACATGTATATCAAATTTCCAAATTCAAACATAATGTATGACAATTGAGGAAAATATAAATTATAAGTCCAAAATCCAAATTAATCACATATACTACTACGTTTAGCATCCGATTAAATATTTTTAACATCAATTTCATAAACACTCAATTTTATCTCAAGAACCCTAAATTACACAATACACAATTTTTAGGAAAAATAAAATTGCATGAACACATACGAAATTGATGTTCAATTCTTCAAATTAAGCTTCAATAAACTTCAATTTTACCATCAATTCCTTATTCCTTCTCTTTCCCTCTATCCTTCAATTCCTCTTCTTTATCTTCATAAAATTGCATAAAAATTCAATTTCATGCATTTTGTACTAAAATCATGTACTAAAAACAACCAAAACTCTATTAACTTATCTTGTTAAATTCGGGTACTATTCATCAAGAAAATCCATCTACTTTTTCTTCATCTTTTTCCCAAAATTCTTGTTGATATGATGATTTTAGAAACTCTAGGTTGATGATTTAGTGTTTAATTGTTAATTTCGGAGTTAAAGTAGGGAAATTTGGGTTGAAAATGGAAGAAAATGAAAGAAAGTGGAGAAGGAAGAAGGAGGGTTGTTCTCGGCATATTTGGGGGAAGAAGAGAATATATAGGTGGCAAAAGTGCAATTTGATCCCTTAACAATTTCCTTTAAAAAAATCCAATAGTTTTCATAAAAAGGAAACTTGATCCAAGATGCCAAATTTGCACTCTTTTATTTTATTTTCAAGATCCAAAATTAACTTTCAATTTTGATGCATTAGTTGGATTTAATCCCACTAAAATATCTTCATTTATAATTTTTAAAATTCATAGTAAAAAATTATTCAGGTGCTATTTAGTCCATGGGTCCAAAAATAACACCATTAAAAGTTATGAATTCTTTTCTTCTTATCAATAAATAATACCCATTAAAATATCAACCCTACATAAATACCTTAATTAATATCATTTATTTTTCATTAATATTTTAGGGTTTGATTTTCACCTCTCATTTTGACCTCAAATTTGATCCACAGGTTATCCTTGAGTAATATTATCCGATGCTAAATAAAGTGCAGTTTGGGTCCTGGGTGTTACTATTCATCTCGAGATGTACTATTTATGAAACAAAGCTTTTTGAGGTGTTACATATATCATCATCATCATCATCATCATCACCCAGTCCGAAATCCCGCAATGAAGCAGGGTCTGGGGAGGTCCGATAGTACGCAG
>JAOQMQ010000006.1:15367316-15379848 GCA_027563845.1 Erythroxylum subrotundum
TATCATCTGTATTTTTTTTGTTCTTTCCTCAGTTTTGATGTATAATTGGCCTTCATGTCCAGTCTTAAATCTTTTGTCACGGCTGTAGCCAACCTTCAATAAGTACATAGACTTGGTTAGCCAACACCTGCTTTTAATATCAGCTTTTTGATTCTTCACTCTAATAAATCTCCAGGTCCTTCTTAGAGGTCCCAAGAATGCTCGTGAGGCTGCAAAACACTTTGGCCCTGCTCCTGGTGTGCCACACAGCCATACTAAACCCTATGTGCGGTCAAAGGGAAGGAAGTTTGAGAGAGCTAGAGGAAGGAGGAACAGCAGAGGTTTTAGCGTTTAAGTTGGTTTTAGAACTGAATTGTGGGCCAACATTTTTCTTTCAGGGCAATTTGCTCCAAAATTTTGACACAGGTAAATTGTGAACAGGGATTATGTTTCCATTTGAATTATCATCAATTTGGATTTCATTATTCTTCTTTTTAGACGCTATTCTGCTTCGCATTTAGTGACACTTGAAGGCTTGTTAATGAAAATCAGGTTTAACTTGAATCCAGCCTAGTTAGCCATGGGTTACCCTAGATGAACAGACGAAGCTTAGGTTAATTGTAATTATCAATGCATATTTCCATCGTTAATTGTTTTTCTTTTGTACTATTAGTGGTGTTGATAAGTTAATTGTAATTATCAATACATATTTAGTAGTTTACAGATATAAACAAGTAAACTAACAAAGAAGAGATTCCTTGTTGGAAAGTGAATTTCTTCAAGTTACCTATATATCTATATTATTATATTATATGAATCAAGTTAGAGGCTGAAACATCCAAACATCAGTCAACCGTGGATTCGTCAAATCGGATCGTTTTGCATTATTGTTAGTGTTCATAAATTAACATTAATAATAATAAACATAAAGACAAGATAAGAAGAGATTGCTTATTGGAAAGTGAATTTGGTTATACATATTTGTCTATATATATATATATAATTAAACGAAGAGTTATCTCACCAAGTTTTGACATGCCTTATAATCTATTAAAGACTAACTATTAAAAAGATAAGTTAATTGATAGGTCAAGGACTTGTGGTTGTTTATCTTACACTGTATTAAAAAAATTAACAATATTTTAACTTCATAATATACATTAAATTTGTTTTTTAATTCTTTTTATAATATTTAAAATGGATTAGGACATAAAAGAATTATTTTTATTTTTTAAGGTTTTAAATAGCATTTAATCAATCAACTTAAATATCATTTAATTAATTTAATCAATTAAAATGTTTTAAATATTAATTTAAAATTAAATATTTGGTTGATCAATATATATATTAATTATCTAATTTTGAATTTAATCACATAAACAAAATATAAAAGAAGATTTTTATATTAATTAATTGACACATAAATGGGTCTTTAAGAATTGGAATTAACTATTAGAATAATATTCAAATTCGGTGCTTTTTGCACTGGACATCAAGCCAATATGTATATGAAATAAAAATGTCTTGTCGCAAGAGATTGTTTTTCGTGGAAACAACTTAATAAAGAGAAATGTAATTACTAAGTCTAATTCAACTAAACTGAATGTAATAAATAGTAATAATTAAATACCAACAATAAAAGCTTCTGGGGCAGTTTTCTTTTTAATAATTTAAACAAATTCAAATGAGTAATTATCAATGCATTTAAAATTTTTACTTATTTTAATGATTCAAACTACTATTAATCAAAATTTAATATGACAAATTTTGAATATGAATAAATGTAATAAATAATTATTTATAATGAATAGGATTGATGCAAATATTATATTCTTTAAAGTATTACTAATTTTTTTTGTCTTTATATGATTTTTAAAATTATTCAAAAATTTATAACTTGTTTTTTTAGTTGTTATCTCTATTTTATATATCAACGTGATCTTAATTTTAGGAAAACTAAGAACTTATTGTAAACTCTTTCTTTTAATTGTCAAAATTAGTAGAATTACTTATTCATATGCAATGTTTATGAATACGGTTACTTATTCATATGCAATGTTTATGAATACAGTACAGAATTTGATAACGAATTTAGTTTTGATACAGTGTAGTGCGATACTGGTAAATATCGAGTACTATTTTAGATAAGTTTTTAAAATAAAAAAGTAGTCTTTCAAAATATTATGCTACATAATTTTTAGTTTTATTTCAACCATAACTAAAAAATTATAATAATATCAACTTCGAATAGCAATCATCTCTTTATTTTTATTAATATTGCTTTTATCATATTTTTCATACAATTAATATAAGAAAAATATTATCTAATTCTTATACCGATATAAAACTAAAAATCATACAAAATATTTAAAATATTAGAATTGGTTACATCAAAACACCAAATAATAAGAATAGTATATGTCCATAAGCATTAAAATAAAACACAACACAATATAAGTAAAACTATGTAAACAAAAGCAATTATATATTAACCTAGAAGTGATATCTATATAAATCGCATTGGCCTTATTTTTCATTTATTATAAAACTCTCGTTATTAAGAGAAGTCACGTGATCACTATCATTCAAACTTATTGCACTAAATAATATGTCAATACTTTCTCATTCAAAATTATTTTCCAAGTGACTCTCATCTATGAAACTTAAGTCCTTAAAATCCCAATCTGGTAAAAAATAAATACGATCAAGGAAAATTGCATGTATAACAATATTTATTTTATTAAGAGTCTCAACAAAAAATAAAATTTAATTATTAATAAATTACAAAAAAAAAATATTAACTTAAAAATGATAATAATATATCTTTTTAAAAGCTTAAAGTTAATCAAATAAAGATCAAATTATTTAATCTTTTGTATTTCAATCTTTTCTCTCTCTTTTTTTTTGGAATAGATAAATTCAAATGTAGTTACACTCATATATTAACTTAAAATTTAAATGGCAAGCTTTTGCAAGTCTAGAGCAACACTTTTGAATTGCTCAAATCTTCTAAACAAAATAAATGTTTAATTTCAAACAATTAACGAAAGTAATGAAATATATACTTCGATTAAATTTATCTCTTTATAATATTGCAATAGATATCCCAAAATCGTTACACATATTCTTGTATACCTCTATTTGTGACTTAATAAGAATTTAAATCATCTAACGTAAAACAATTGATTTGAAAGTTAATGGCTTTTCTCTGTTAAATTCAACTTTCTTTGAAAGCATAGTTAGATCTACGTAAAATCTCATATGAATTTTCCCATCTATCTTCTCGATTCTTTTCAAAAGAAACAAAGCTTTCATCAACCCATAAACTATTTTTACAATCCCATGATAAGAATTTCTTATCGTTTTTAGTGCTAACCATGCCTTAATTCAGTGGCTAAGTTAATGGCTCAAATCAATCATACTTGTTTATTATCTCATTAATTTTTTATCAAAGATAAATATTACATGATATTTAATTATTACAATATTCTTATAATAAAACCTACTATATAAAATACTCTTATAATAAAATAGATCATCTAATTTATATTAAAAAATTAAATATTATTCAAACTCTATGTTTTTTTCACAGAGCATAAAACACATATGTATATGAAGTTCAAATGTATTTATCAAAAGTGATTCTTTTTGGTGGAAACAACAAATACAAGTTAATAAAGAGAAATGTAATTATGAAGTCTAATTCACCTAATTATTAAAATATAATATTGGATTTAATAAATTAGTAATGATTAAATACCAACAACAAAAGCTTCTGGGGAAATTTTTTTATAATTTAAACACTATGTCTTTTAAAATTTTAATGAGTAATTATCAATGCATTTAAAAAATTTAATTGTTTTAACAATTCATAATACTACTAATCAAAATTTAATATGACAAGTTTTGAATATGAGTAAATCTAATAAATTAATTATTTATAATAAACAAGATTAATAAAATGTTATATTCTTTAAAGTATTACTAATATTTGTGTTTATATGATTTAAAATTATTCAAAATTTATAACTTCTTTTTTAGATTTAAATTATTGTCATACTAATTATTATCTCTATTTGTATATATTCATGTGGACCTTTTTTTATGAAAACTAAGAACTAATTGTAACTCTTTCTTTTAACTGTCAAAATTAGTGTAATTACTTATTTATATGTAATATTATGAATGTTGCACCGAATCTAATACCATATTTGATTTTGATACGGTACAATATCGGTATTGATAACTATCAAACAATTTTCTAAAATTATAAAAATAATCTCTCAAAATTTTGTGCTATATAATTCTTAATTTTACCTCAACTATGTCTAAAAAAATTATAATAATATAAATTTAAAATAACAACTAATTCTTTATTTTTATTAATATTAGTTTTCACATATTTCTGATATAAATATTAACCATAATTAATACAAGACAAAGATCATTTAATTCTCATACACTAAGAATAACACAAAGTACATAAAATGTTACAATTGATTACATTAAAACAAATATAGTAAGAATAATATAGGTCCATAAGCATTACAACAAGAGTTTGTGACAAAGAATACAACAAAGTTGAAGTGAAACCTAAAACAAAAATTATTACAGTTAAAAATTTTATTTTTATATTGAATTTAACATAAATATCAAATATAAGTGAAATAATGAAAAGAGAAAATTTAAGAACCTAGAAGTTCATTCAATGACATATCCTTTAAATCTCACTGGACCCAATTTTTATTTGATACAAAATTCTTATTATGAAGAGGAGTCCTATCATCACTGTTATTCAACTCATTGTACTAAATGACATGTCAATACTTTTTTATCAAAGATTTTCTCTCTAAGTCACCCTCATATATGAAACTTGGTTCTTTAGAAACCAATTCATTAAAGTATTGATACGATCTAAGTAAATTGGATGATAGAAAAACTTATTATGTTAAGAATCCTAGTAAACAAAAAAAATTAAATTATCAAGAAATTATAAGAAACTATACGTTACTTAATAATGATAATAGCATATCTTTCTAGATTCTTCAAATTGTATCAAACAAAGACCAAATTATCTAATCATTTATGTTCCAATCTTTTTTTTTAATAGAATGAATGACTTTAAATATGCTCTAATTCTTTTTCCACCCACTTGCACTCACATATTGACTTAAAATTCAAATGAAAAACCTTTGCAACCCTAGACCATCACTTTCGAATTGGTCCTACAAGGTAACTGTAAGACAACAAAAGTAATCTTATAAACAAAATAAAATAATGATTAATTTTAAACAAGTAATAAAAGTGAAGAAATATATACTTGGAATAAATTTGTCTTTTCGGTATATTATAATGGACATCCTAAAATCACTATAGGCATCCTTGTATACATTTATTTGTGAGCTAAGGAGGTTTTATATCATCCCATATAAAACAATTGCCATGATAGTTAATAGCATTCCCTTATAAATTTTAGTTTTCTTTGTAAAATTTGGTCTAAAATAAAGACTAAGATTAAAAATGCCTTAGCATCAAACAATAGAGAGTAAAGCTATCTTTTTTATCTTTTATTGGTAACTACCAACTAAGATGTATATAAAGAAGACCTATTCTTTAGATTGCCCTTAATTGCTTCTGTCGCCCTCTGTGTGGTATAATAAAAGTAAGTCATTGTTGCTTTCTTATCACTATCGAACAAAAAAAAAGTACTCTCACCAATAGCTCACATACTCGAATGATAAATTAATATTAGGAAGAAAATTCAAAATCCTCAAATATAATTTTAAAAACCTTCATTCCATCATTTGACTTGACATATTTAGATGTAACCTACTTATCAATTGTAAACTTTTTCTTTAGCTCCTTCTTTTGAACAAATATTGAAGTGATAAAAACTTAGTTGTAAATCTTGTAATGGCATAACGACACAAATTCTTACCAATAGGGAGATCCCCTCATCAAATACCAAACCAATATATGCTTATAGATGAACTTATTCACTTTTCTTGCTTTATGCACAATTTTAACAATGATATGAAAGTATCTAACATCTCTTATATTTTCTAACATTAGGTCAATATAGTATTAGCACAAGGAGTCTAATACAAAGAATTATACCTATTTTTCAACATTTTCCCAGCTACTTGATAAGCAACATCATTGAAATGTACAATGTTTTTATGCCTATCTTCATTTACAACTTTCTGTTATATCTCTAACAAAGTATTGTTGTGTTTAGTTTCTATTGCTTTCATATCTTGATTTTGGTTACAAATTCTTGTGAATTGATCTAAATAAGAGATAAATTGAATAAAAATGGTGTGAATATTGCAGGCATGTTGATTAGATTATTTTGTAAATTTTGCAAGAAAATTAAACTTCAAGTCACCTACATAAACAAAAGAGAGAAGAATATAATAATAAGAATGTCACCACCTGCATGGTGGTGACTAAAGTGTCACCAGTCACCACCGTGCAAGCTTATGCACGGGGGTTACAAACATAGTCACCGTTATGCAAATTCTCATCCAGTTCTTTAATTCATCTGTTTTATTATATGGCAGCTGTAGGTTGAAGGGGTACAAAAATCTAAACCTAGACGAGGCTACAATAGAAAGGATAGGAGGGTGACGATGACATCATTCATCATTCACTTTTCATTCTTCACTCAACTCACACACTCATTCGATTGGAAGAAAAGGAGATAGAGAGAAGTGTGGAGGCGAAGAAGCAGAGAGCTTCAACTGAGAAGAATGAAGGAGAAGAATAGCAAAAAGGGGTAGGCAACGTGAGCAGTTTGTCGTTTTGGGTGAACATCATCTAGAAGCAGAGGGTGAGAGCTATTGTGAAAAGCTTGAGAGTGGCAGGAGCAACTCCTCACCCACTATTGTTTGCTCTTTCTGTTTACAATTTCTTGTTGTTTGCTACATTTACTCCTCTGTTATAAACTCATGCCCTGTTATGTTTAATCGACCCCCATACTCTGTTTGATAGTTTATTTAGGTTATTTACTTGGTTTGTTGCTTTAATACTTCTCTTATACTGATCAAGATAAGATTGAAGTGTTTAAAGATGATGAATCTTGTGATTTCTATGATGGGCTGATCTCTTTTCTTGAGGATTAATGAAGCTATTTTAGTCAAATATGCATGATTGAGGGATTGTGTTGTTGTCTTATGTTTGCTATAGTTTCTGAACTGAATGGATGTAGGAATATGATCAAACTTTGCATCATTTTGGTATTAAACGAAGGACCAAGATGAAAAGTTTAATATAGAACGAGAAACTATAGACGCTTAGGTTAAGAATTAGAAATATATTAACCTAAGTGGTAATTAGTAGTCGAGTTTTCATAATTAACTCGAATGATAACTTGTTGAATACGAAAGTTAGATTAGTTAATTATTCGAGTTGATTTTAGGTCAAACCGTTAATTTCGGTAAGACAAATGCCCAATCATTTCCCCTTAATCATGCATAGGAGATTAAATTAGTGAAATTAATTCTTAAGAGTTTTCCACTTTGATTTCTACTCGTTTTTTCTTCCGGTCCCTTAAAGCCTTAACTAAACAAATCGGGATAGAATATTTAGGATTCCATTTGATGATAGAATGTTTAGGATTACGCTTGTTTTTATTTTTGATTGAGATTAATTTAAATGAACCAATTTCACCTCCGTAGGAGATGACCCTTAGTATTAAAGCACAACTACCTTGTATACTTGCGAGTAAGATAACGTAGGTCTTTTTAGAAATTTTTAGGCGCAACAAGTATCAACTTCCATTGCAGGATGATAATAATAAGACTGAGTAGCATTGAATGATAAATCTATATCATAACACTGCGTAGCCATTACCATGTCCATATTATGAGCTACTTCCTTAGATTGTAATGCACTACAAATTAAAGGTTGAGCTTCAAAAGTTGTTCATGGAGTAGAAAAGCTAGACACCTATCTTCTCTCGCTCACATTAGTTGCAATAATTCCTTCTCGTTATGTAGGAATATCATCTTCAACATTTTTAATATCATCCTAACTAATGTAGAAAGAGAATTCACTACCAATTTTGTAGTTCAGTCTTTACCTTCTTTCTTTATCATTTTGATACTCTTCAAGCAAGCTTTTATCTATCATTTCACATCATCACTAACTTTCTTACATGACTCCGCATCACCTTTGATTTCAACTGAATGTTTCTCTAATATGATGATGCCTTTCCTTTTTAAATGTTTGTTACAATATAAATAAATAGTATGTTTTTTTCATACCAAGAATTAATCTTGTGTGAGCCTAAAAACTAGATTACCAAATCTTCCTAAAGAGATTGAATTATTAGAAGTACTTGAACTTTCTTATTTTTATTTGTAAAAATCAATAGACATTTTAAAATTAAATTAATGATTTTATATCAAAAGTATTTTTTTTTTCCTTTTTGCATATGAAAGACATAAAACACTAGTTTGAATTGTATAATAGAGAAATTTCTATATATATATATATATATATATAATGTCGATGTCTATAAAAATTCAAATTTCTTTATTTAGCGATAAAAATTTAGAAGTCAATTATGAGAAGATTGATTATATACAAATACTTGAAGAAAATAAAATTCATAAAACTAATATATTGAGAATGTTATAATCATATTCATAACATGTCTAGGTAGATTCTTTACTAATGTAAAGGATACAATTTAGATTTAGACATATTAAAAAGTTAAATGGATATTGCAGAAGAAACTAAAAATATATACAAGTACATTAAAAACATACAAAAAGTTTATATCATACACCTTTGTTTTAGTAATGTAGATTGCAAAAATGGTTTTGTTTTTAAAACTTGAAAAATTATTACTTCAACATTCACAATTTCATATTATGTTGAATAATGAGTATACTCTTATCAATCAAGGTATATCTTAAAAGCTATTTTAATATAATCATGGGGAAATCAAATTATCTTAGATTAAATATAATCATAGAGAAACTAAATTATCTAAAATCTCTCTTTCTAGCATGTATTTAACTACCCATGAGACAGGATAATGGTACCTGTGAGATTGATACTAACTTGCCAACATTTGCTAGTTCCTTGTGATACTACTTATTATGTTCAAACTAAACTATTATATGATGTCTTAGAAAATGACTAAGCATTCACTAAATGAGTTATTTTTTTAAAAGGAGTTAGAGGTTTGAAGTGTATTGTACATTGTTTATCATACATGAATGTACATTTGTAAGTTTGCTATCTCGTTGGAAATATTACTTTCTAAAGTTTAATTTTGTGTAATTGTAATATTATTTTCTAATGACAACAAAACAAGATTGCAAAACATTTCTTTTTTTTTTTTAACTTAGCTGCATATTACCCACTTCATTATAAGAATAGTTTCCAAAAATCAAACCTAAAACCAAAAAGGGACTTAAACTTATCATTGTCATAGAAACCAAATCTTGGGTCAACAATTCAACATACAGACAAATCTTAAAGAAAAACATAGTAATATTGAATAATATAATTAAGATAAAAGATCAATAACTAGAGACACTGCATGGTGTATATAACTACGAGTCTTATTGTTGGTAGTTGAAAAATCATATGAATTTTAGTATATTTAACCCTAAACAAAACACCAACTCCATTGTGTTATAGTTTGATGTTAATTGTATATTTATTTATTTAAGAAAATGTCATAAGACATGGTGATATATACATGTCCTTTTTCTGCCTGTGAATTGTTTACAATGTCAAAAGTACATATTATAAATTAAATTGGAAGGAATCATAAACCTAACAATTTTCAATTTAATTATCTCGGTTTTCCATAACCCTTTTCAGCTTAATCTCATTTTACATTACAAGAATGAAGCCAGCGATACGAGAAGATAACAGGGGACCAGCATGCGACAGAGGAATAGACTGAGCAGCGTGCAATTCCGTCTGAAAAAGTAGCAGCAGCAGCGATGATGGAGAAATAAAAACAGCAGTACAGTCGGAAGGCAAACAGGCAGAGGCACTAAGGATGTGGACGTAAGGGTGAGACGATCGGCTGCTTTAAAAAAAGTGTAGCCTCCAACTTTTAATATTTTTGGTACCGGTTGTTGAAATAACCCATAGTTGAACTCGATATGATATCATGACGTTCAGTACAATCCCAACTGGTGGTACTGGAACAGTACAAAATCCATTCCATTGTTCATATATCATTAATTATTATTTTCAAATCTGGATATTTGCATCTCATAATACAGTTCAACTTGGAAAGGAGATTATGCAGTCATCAGAAAATTGTATAGAAATAGTTCAATATTGTTGACGAGTTGTATCTCTACTTCTCTAGTAAAAGAAGGGTAAACAAGTGGTCTGGACATTGCAGGTGGCTGAAATGCTGTGGGGAACTTCGAGAACACAAATGGTTGTATAACTTTCACAATTATGAGTCTGACAGGATTGACAAGTATAGTTGCCAAACCTAGAATTCAGGCGCAGATATTTAGTCAAAATTCAAACGTTCGTCGTAACCTTGGAGACCAAATCGGTTAGAGAGTGGGAAACAAAAATACAAGAGGAAAAGCCTTCTGATTAGATCATTGATATCCTAACCAAGTTGAAAGTTGTACGCGAACATATCAATATTTCTTAATGAAGTCATAAATGTGGTAATTGGTCTCCTCGGGTCTTTCTTGGTTGTTGAAATGAGCGGCTCCTTCCATCACAACAGTTTCCTCCAGAAGAGGTACATGACGCTTGAAATCTTTGCTGTGTACATATTCCTTTACCCCCGGAGTCGTATAAACCATATCCAACTCTCCCACAACAAACTTCACAGGCACTTTCACTGGAACCCCTGTCCATGCTGCTGTTAGCTCCCAGTTCCTGCATCACCCACACTGTAATTAACTAACAGAATTGAGTGGTAAGGAAAAACTTTGGAAGTTGCATGAAGCTTGATTATAAGCAAACATACAAATCCAAAGCTCTGTAGTAGTTCAATCCTCCGGTGAAGCCTTTCTGACTAAACTTCGTTGCATAATAATTAAGGTCTGCTTCCGTGAACCAAGATGGCAAAACAACTGAACTCTCTTTACAGATTCCAAATGCATTCTCCTTTGGCAAGCATGCTGGACCTGGTTTACGATCAGTAAGAATTTTTTTCAGCACTTCTGCAACACCAACACTTTGGATTTCAGCTTCGATTGCCCCTTTTTCCTGCCCGTTTAAGAGTTAAACAGATCCATTGGTTGAGACGCAACTATTAGACTATATCAAGAATCCTACTTAATAAAATTAAAACAACTGACACCAAGAAGCAAGCCTTAAACACTAAGGTCAGGTCCCGAAAATGAGTTCTTTCTGGTTTTTCATCAAGACTCGACTATCCTGAGCTCAGCTGGTATCAGACGCAAAAACAAAAGACAATAAAAAGGAAAGAAACAGTAGTGGCTTTTGTGAATACATTGTCAAGAACTATGCTAGATATGATACAATCAAATGGATGATAAAAGAAGTAGAAAAACCTGAAATCTGCACATGTAGTAATCATCTCCAAAGAGCAGTCGCATGCTTTCCAAAGGCTTAATCTTGGGATTTCTAGGCCTGAAAGGAACACTAAGGCATACGTATGCCTTAACTCTATCAGGCCTAAACAAGCACAAGTACCATCCAATTATGGCACCCCAGTCATGAGCCACAAGAAACACTTTATCTGCCCCAAGATGGTCCAAAAGGGCAATCAGGTCACCAACAATGTGATGACAGGTATAGCTGGTGCTTGAAGGAGGAGCTTCAGAGTCACCAAAGCCTCTAAGATCTGGTGCAACAGCATGGTAACCCAGCTGGCTTAAAGCAAGAATTTGGTGGCGCCATGTATACCAAAGCTCTGGAAATCCATGTAGAAAGAGTATTATGGGTCCTTGACCCTTCTCAGCTATGTGCATTTTTATGCCATTCACATCCACCATTCTGTGTTTTATACCCTCCATTTTTCTCTTCTCCTTAGCATCCACTGAACTCCTTATGCGGGCTTTGCTTCGTTATGTAGACCATCGAATGTTTACAAGCTGATGGTCCTATAGTTTTAAGTTTCCGAGGGTTGTTGATCAGTAGTAAATGGCAGTAAATAAAAGACAGTGATTCCAGTACTTGAATGATACTTGGGGGGTTGCCTTGCCATGCTGGACTTTCGCATGTGATCTTAAAAAATGGTACAGAGCATCGAATTTTCTTTTAGTGGTTAATTGGCGAGGGAAACCATTCCGTGATAAAATTAATTTGGTAGTTAGGAAATGCATGCCGCACTTCCAGAGAGTTTTGATGTTGACCTCATCTTTAAAAGTCATGTTAGGAGGTATTTGATAAGCGGTTAATTCTGAATTTTTTTAGTTTTATATTTAGTCTATTTGCGCTTGTTTATTTGAGTATATTTATTATTTTTAATAGTTAATTTGTTTATATTTCATTCCCATGTCATTATTCATTTATTTAGAGGAAAAAGTAAATTTGGACAAATTTAAGTTGATTTGGAGTTATTAATAAGCTAATATTTTAC
>JAOQMQ010000006.1:15382933-15393812 GCA_027563845.1 Erythroxylum subrotundum
AAATTATGGAAATAAATGATTTCAACTATTTTCATGAACGTACTTTATGACTCTTTGAATGCTTTGAGAATGTGATATGTGTTTGGTATGTGCATATTGTGTTGATGAATTATGAAAAGATTGTGCAAATAATTTTTGAAAGGATACTATGCTTAAAAAATCAAGTTTCGAAAATGTGCCATTTTAGGAAACAAGTTTACAAATTATGAGATACATGTTATGTGGGTTTGGTTTGGTCCATTCTGTATGTCAAGTGCACTTCGACTAAAGGCTTCTCTCGCCTGCCCGCTAGTGGCACGGAGCTCCTTCATGGACTCCCTCATGTTTATGACTACACAAAATCACTATGTAAGATTGTATTAGTTCGTTCTGTTCACGACTACACAGGCCTATTTCATGAAATTGTGTTAGTTCGTTTCGTTTATGGATCTTTTAAACCATTTTGATGTGATTATATGCTCATGATATGTGACAAGAGTGATGCATGCATGTTTTGCATTAATGTGAATGTTTATAATAGAAATGATTATTTCAAGGGTTTTGCTTGTTACTAGTTATAAAATTGTTACCTACGAGCTTTAAGCTCACCCCCATTCCTTCCCATCTCCAGGTGACGAGCAAGAGATCAAGTGAAAGAGAATCGAGGCATCACTCCAAAATTTGCATCTTTTTATGTTTTAAGCTAGATTTGTGACTACAAGGCTTTAGTTGCATTTTGAACAAATTACTATTCATATAACTTTTTGTATTTTGTCATTTTGAGATATTGATGTATTATGGCTAAAAATACCCATTAAAGCCTTGTAAAAACTCTTATATTTTGGTGTTAATGAAGTATGTTTGTGTTTTGCCGATGATATTTCAAATTTGTTCATGTCACTTCCAAGTTCTCCATAGGGGTAAGAATGTGTGTTCTAACTTTAGGGGAAATATTATATTGATCTAGGCTGAATTGGACAAAGTTGTCTTCTTGGAAGTTGTAGATTATTTTTCTATCTTTCCAATGATATATAGTATGAAATTTTTGGACATTGGATATGAGAGATATAATCTTTAGAAGTTGGTGATGCTGCTTAGGATGGACATTCGGGACAACTATATTATTTTGAAATTTTGACCCTTTTGGAGGTAAAATATCTTTTTAGGGTCTTCATAAAAGTTGTAGGTCTAGAAGTCTTCTTCAAAACGATCTTTAAATAACCTTAATCCGATATCTTTAGTAAAAGTTATGCCTTTTTAACCAATACAAGTCAGAAGAAGGAAAGCAGGGAGGGAGAAGTCGTGATCGCGATTCTGTGGAGCCATCGCGAAAGTCACGATCGCGCAAATGGCTGAGCGCCCGCAGATCGCGATCGTTCTCCCCCTTAAAACCTGAACATGTTCCACTCTTTTGGCTATAACTTTTTCATCCAACCTCTAAATGACCTGATTTTTGAACCAATGGTTTTCTAACACATTTATCTATCTCTCCATAAGAATTTATAGCTTTTGGTATTAATTTGAAAAAGATCGATTGAATCAAAGTAAGGGTATCGATTAGAAGAGTATGAATTAGATATTTTATTGAACATACTTCAGTATTTTGATGATATCTTGATCTGTAGAGCTTCAAATGAGATAATTCTTGTTTTAAAATAAACTAGAGGCATAGAGCTACAAATTATCTAAAGAAATCGAATTTTAATTCAGCCTTTAAGACTTTCAATTTCTGGATGGAAGTTGAGTATAGTGTACTATTTTAGTTTATACAGTCCGAAAACGTTTGGGCCATAACTTTCATATTTCTGAACCAAATTGAATAATTTTGATGTCATTAGAAACTTAAGACAAAAAGGAACAAATGGTATGAAGAAGTCAAATTGAAATTCCGATTTGAGGTTTCCCAAAATCTGCTCTGAAGTTATCAGAAATTGAGTTGATTATGACGACTGACTGGTGGGGGCACTTTGCCCTTGTGGAATGCGCATTCGGATATCACTTAGGACATCGGGAACGTGTCTCGCGAGGGCGGGGCACCCAACAAATTTATACTCCCAAAGCTGCTATGGTAAACCGTTCCATTAGATGACTGGAAGCATCATCTCATCGATTATGAACTGAAGGCTATAAAAGAGAGATAGAAGAGGTGAAACTCAAGCAAATAACACAAATACAAACTCCAGCTGTTTTCTTAACATAAGGATCGTGAAGAAAAAGATGCATACCTTTAGTTAGAGACTCCACACCTTTCCACCAGCGAGGGATATAAGGAATCTCTCAACTGATTTTACCCTAAATAGGACGATCAAAGATCAGAAGAAGAAGAAGAAGAAGCATGTTTTTCGAGATGAGAATCCTTACCTCGATCAACCATCATCGTGATGAAGAAGACACCCGATGCCCTAATTTAGAAGAGTTCCCTTTCGATGGAAGCAATTTTCTTTACCATCTATAGTACACTTACGATAGTTAACACATTGCCTACGGCTACTTTACTACGATGTCATTTTTTTAACCTGTATCTGTGAGTACCATAATGTCGTTTAGGTTTGGTCCATGGTTTCTTTCCTACGTTGTCGTTTAGCTTCTCTTAGGAGTAGGAGAAGCTCTTGAACTTATGTATTTACATTTCATACTATTTCAATAAATTTCATTTAATTTTTTAAAAAGCATTCCTGTATATTAATACCCGTCTTATTCAATACATTTGATATTAAAGTTAGAGAAATAATAAAATAATAAAGGATCCAATTTTTACTAAAATAAAGTTTAACTAAGAGGGGAGAGAGAGCATAAATGAACATGAAAATGAGTGGCCTGAGATTTTTTTTGTTTGGTTTATTTTATTTTATTTGCAATTTAGTCCATGAAAATTTAAAACTTTACGATACCAACTGATACTAGACGAAAAATTCAATATTAACCAATACCAATAGCCGATATCAAACACAAATTTCTCACCATTCTTCGACCAGTACAGTACCGATTGATACGGTATGAAATCCATATCCTTAATTGTACAGTACAAAATTTATATCTTTAATTGTAAAATCAAATTTAGGTTCAATCATCAAACCTTGTGACTATTATTGAATCAACTTTTTTTAATTTATAAATCCTTATAAAGTTCAGTAAATTTATTTGTTGTTTTGCCTCCATGTAAGAGAAGTTTTCACATAAATCTTTAGTATTTGTTTCATTAAACTCTTTATGAGGTGCAGAAAGCATGAAGACAAATCAATGAGTGATAACGGAAGAGTAATTAAAAGTATATGCTAAGAGGAATTGTAAGAAACGTTCAAGTAGAAGATTAAAACCTTCACATTTACAAAATTTTATAGATCCCAAGCACTTGTGTAGCCATTTGTTTTAAGCACATACGTCATATCTAAAGTTGGAAGTACCAAGTTTCACCTCAGTTGCCACGTATTTTGGATCAAAAACATAAAATAAAAAATCACTAATCGAGGAAAGATACTGTAAGGACCAGAGAAAGTCCAGTCCTTGCAAGTCACAAACAAAGCAGGACTTCAAGGCCTACTTGCTTGTCTAGATAAAACAGGATATACAGATGTAACTTTAGATAGTGAAAATAATGAAACTTACCAGCGTAATTTTTAATTGTATACCAATATTGGTACAATAACACAACAAATATCAAAGACCTGATTGACTCTCGACAAGCCATAAAGCACCCCATACCATAATGTTTAGTTCGAAAATGCTACTTCAACTTCCATCAAGCATTAGAAATTCGTGCTGCTTGATATCAAGCCTCAAGTCATACAATGATTCCAAACAGAGAACAATAACTTCAATCACTTAGAGCTGTTGCAGTTGGTTTCTGAAAATTACTGTGAGCTCCAGCTATTAATCAAAGCTGGCATTTAAGAACTTCAGCAATTCATTCCGTTTACTCTCTGCTTGCTTGTCCTCCTTGGACTTCTCAACTTTGAGCAAAATCTACTTGGAAAAGAACAATTGATTAGAAATGATAATAACATCTAGGGAGGAAGTGTTCTATATTCAAGTGACAGAAATAGGACATAAGTTACAACTCAACCTTTTTCCCAGAAACAGCACTACGGCGCACACTATCCACCTTGTCACGCCCTAAAAACTGTATATGAAAAGTAAATGTTTTTGACGAGTTAAAAATTAAAAGAATAAAAACAGAAAGCTCTCAAGTCAGTCATTCCATGGAGAAATAGTATACCTTTGAAAGCTGTACAGGACTGCTACTTCTCCGATCTTGCTGCTTCTATATATTGCTCCCATTGCAAGGACAAAATTGAGCCAGAAACAAAATCCAAGCAAATCAACCCAAGCGCAAGAAATCATGTCACATACCCCAGCTCCAATTGTCAAAGAGCAAATTAAAACAGGCGGAATTTGTTATAAGCACGTCAGTTATCGACAAATTAAACATGAATAAGCATTTAAAAACCATCAATGCCCACATAACCGTTGGATACATAGCCCCTCATCCGTATACAAAGATGCATTAATAATGCGCAAGATTGTTTGTTTAACTCATGTCACACAAATAATTGAATATACAGTAGCGTACCTCTTTTTCCTTATGCTTATGACGTTTATGGTGATTCTTAGTTCGGTCCTTTTCTTTGCTCTAGAATGTAAAGGACAATACCATGAGACTGATAAACGAGCAAAACAAACTATCAGTTTTTGTTAAGAAATCACCTTTTTTGTCGCATCATTTTTCTTATTTTTCTTTGCACGATTAGAGGCTTCATGCTCACTATCAGAATCATTCCTGCAATAACTCAATGTTAAGAAGCTAATCCATCAATATCCAAACTAAAAATTTCAAATCAACACAAAAAAATCAGAACAAATGTTGAAGTAAAGGAATATAAACAGCGAATTGAGAGGTTGTTTGGAGCCCGACCTCGAAGAGTAAGACTGCGACGAAGAATTGTCGGAGTCGGAGTGGTGTCGACGGCGCCGTTTCGACTGAGACTTTTTGTAATTACTCTTCTTCCGAATCTTAAGAGACTCTCCGTCCCTGTCGCGGCGGCCACGGCGGCGGTGACGATGACAAGAAGACGGTGAGTCCGACGAGGAGGAGGAGGCCGACGATGAGTAGGCCGGCATCTCATCAAACATGCATAGAGAGAGGGAGAGCGAGACGGGGAGAGACAAAACGAGTGCCGGGGGCAGATTAGGGTTTGGCTTTTTTGATTTGGGGAATTTGAGTCCCGTTAAACATCCAAGGATGTCTCTAGGCCGTCACAAATGTAACGCGTAAAATTTACGGGCATCTTTGTTTATATTTATATATGTTATTTTATTTTCAAATTCACTAAAATAATTTGCCTGCTTGAATTTTTTATTTTTGGTTTTTTTCAATTTTCAAAATAAAAACCATAAAAAAGTAATTTTTTATTTCTATTTTTATAATCTGATTTGCTATCTGATTTGGGGAATTTGCTAATTTAATATGTTAATTTTTTCTTATCTCTATAATATAAAACTAAATTTATTAAAATAAATATATACATTATTCACAATTATGTTAGTAATTTGATATTATATTTAATTATATAAATTTATTAGATTTAGTAATATTTTGTGATTTAAAAAAATATAAGAATTTTTGAGATCATATAAGAAGTTTTAAAATATATAGGAATTATAATTTGTTTAGAATCATACCACTAAAAGTATTATAAGTCTAATTTACTAATATATTAATTTATGAAGTTGAAAATATTGAATTCAAGATAATTTGTTTCATAGAAAATCTACGAGTGAGAAACTCTCTATTCTGGCTTCATCTATAAGAACTTAATAGTTTAAGCATGATTTTCCTCTATTTTCTATATGCATTCCTTTTATTTCTTATTTTTAGGTTTTTCTTTTTAGTGTTCTTTCTGTTGTTCTTTGGTATTATGTCTTATCCTTGCACATTCTTGGCTTCCACATTCTTGGCTTTTTTCTCAACCTACTGATGTTTTCCTTAATTCTTCTCTAGTTCAAGATTGCAAAAACTTAGCTAAGGTTTCTTATTACACTTTTTTTTTTCTGTCACTTTCTCTTTACCATTTTAAAAGAATTTAAATGCTTTCAACAATTCAACTAGTTTTTTTTTTTCTTATTTCTAATATTGTTACATGAGATATGATGGAGTTCATTATGCTATGTGGGGAACATCACTCCTATGTGTTATAGTAGAGATGATTTTGATAACATTGGACAATACTATAAATCTTTTGCTATAAAGGGAAAACTAGTTATCCTCACCACCTCCATTATTTTCATTATTCTATCATATTTTGTATATTAAGGATAACGTACAATTTAAGCATAGGGGAAGGATTTAGTAGGCAAGCTTGTCAATTTTGTTGTAATTTACTTAATAATGAATAATTTCATTTTTTTAATGTTGTATTTGTGATTTGAATTTAGACAATTAAATTGATTTCAAATTTGTTTATTAATTTTGAGATATGAATAATTTATTTGCATTATGATACTTTGTCATATATAACATAAACGTGAATTCTTTATTAGAATTTTCATTGGCACATATATAAAAAGAAAAAAAAATGTAGTAGTATGTGATAAATAATTTCGCTCTGCTAGTTTTGTTCTAATAAATAGGTCAAACTTGAGCACCAATAAACATAATGATTATTGAGCACATATATTGTAAGTTGAAGCATCCCACAGTAAGGGTCATGAAGAAAATTGACAAGCTTATAAGAGACTTTATCTAGAGAGGAAGCATAAATAACACCATATTCCCAAATGTCAGTTAGAGCACCTTATGCTACTATGGCAAAAAGTGCTTTACGCAACGAAAGATTGGCAACAGTTTAAAACTGTGTTGCTAAAAACTAACATAATGCAACAATTTTTAAAGTGTTGCCTTTAATAATAGTAAAAGCAATGAAAATAATAATTTGTTGCTACATATAAGAAAAGCCAACAAAATTAATAAAAGATTGCAATAAAATCTTATATAGGTAACATTTAGAATTATTGTTATAGTTGTATATTATATTATCTCATGTAGGCAGAAACTAACTAACATCACTTTACACATATACATTTTTCAAGTGGAACAAAAAAAAAACGAAATAAGAGGCTTTACACGAGGGTGACCCACCAAGTCGAAGAAGCCACAACCCAGGTTGGATCACTGCCGTCTCCAATTTCCCTGCAATTTTGGCGCCAACTTTTCTAGCAATCAGTTTTCATCCATAGGTGTCGGTTGTGCCTTTGAGCTCCCCACTGACAAAGCCCACTAAAGTGTGACAGTGCGAACTGTAAATGCGTATCTTTCATCCCACTCTTCTCATCTCTCTAACTACCTAAAAGTTCCATCGTCTTTTTATCTTTTTTTAGTTCTATTACCTTATTAGGTTAATTCATCTTTTGATTTGGATCTTTGATCACACACAAATTTACACTTTTGCAAATGTAAAAATTGTGTGATTAATCAACCAAAGCAAAAGTAAAATATAAAAATCAACATTATCCTACTCAGTTGCCAATGTCCCTCCCTTGCACCCTAGCCCAGCCCAGCCCACATTATGGTTTTGATGTTGCTTTTACCTCTTTATCGTTTCTTTTTCCTTCTTCAATCTCCCTCATTCTCCTCAGAACACATACATGCACAACTCTATCTTTTTTTTCTTTTTTTTCTTCCCTTTTAGATATAGCTTCTCGTCCTGCACTTCAATTTTTGTTTCTCTTTTCTCTCTCTTTCTCTCATTCTTTTGAAAACAATACTTTGAATTCATTCCTCATTTTGTGGTCAATGTAGTAGTCCGATTTCCTCTAAAATCTATTATCTTTATTTCTGTTCCAGTATTTGAAAATCTGGGTTCTGTCTTTTTGATAATCAAAGTATGTGATTCGCATAGAAAAAAGATATTTTTTCCTCAAATTTGCGTTTGTTTTTTATATTTCATTTTCTACAATTGTTTGATTCTTCTTGGTTTTTGTTTTATTGGATTCTTGCTTTATTGCTTCTTAATCTAATACCCATTTACATGTTGCATTTTGCTTCCTAATCTAATGTATTTGTGTTCAAATCTTGCAAAATCAATGGGAATGGTAATGCCTATCTTATAAGAGCTTCAAAAGCTTACTCCATTGTGATCATTGCTAACTCACAACTATGGGGTGGTGTTGTTCCTCAAGGTTGGGATGCCTGGACATTCGCTGGCCATGAGTAAGATAATAAGTAGAAGGTAGAAGGTTAAAATTTTTGTTCAATCTGTCCAATCAAGTTCTTTCTCATTTATATTGTTTTTATTCCCCTCTTTTTTATCAATCTCCTCAGATGGCCTAGTATGACCAATTTATATGAGATCAATTATATTCTTTGTTCAGTGAGGTTGATGATTAATGCTAATAAGGTTTCTTTTAATGGTAAGTCATTCAAGCAAATCTTAATTAATTGGTTTTTTTTCGTATAAGTTATTTTTAGAAAACCACACAAATAGGAGATTCCTAAAAAGGATACTTCCCATTTTCGAAAGTGATATGTCTTGATCAATTTAGCCTGTTCTCATTAATTTTCAATCTCACGACAATCCTTAAATTGTATACTTGTTCTTTATCAACAACTTAAAACGGTAAACTTTAAGGAACTTTTCTCAAGAAGGATGATTCCAAGATAACTGCTCTGATGCAACAAGCAAAACTTCTAATCTCACCTACACTACAAGTCAGTGGTGAGAATCAGAACAAAGTACAAAGTCTGGAAAATGCTTGAAAGATATACCACACTCTGGCTATATAGCACTTTTTAGCATACTATGTTTTTTGTGGTGTTGTCCTCACAGGTACATGCAACAATACTCAAAATGTTGTCTTTGATTAGACTTATTTGATGCATATATGTTTTTTATGTCCTCATATTAAAATATGTGTACTTTAGATTCTCCAAGATTTCCATAATCGAAGTAAAGAAAATGAAAACCTCAAACAAGGTATCCCTGACAATGATTTTCAACTCGAATATTTTAAAGACTTAATAGAGGACTTGAGAAGCATTAATGATGGAAATAAGTCATTATGGAGGTAAGAAAAAGAAAATGTTATGTTCAGGTTTCACAAGGATCTATACCTTATAGAAAGTTTGCCTTGTAATTTAAATATATAGGCAGCCGGATCTATATGAGTCTCCAGCCACCTTTGAGCACAACTAAAGATCATATCTAATGTTATATACCACACCAGAGAAAACAGAGGAAGCTCATACTGATATTGGTTCACTGCAAAAGGACATTGAAACTGAGTTGTAGTCAATTCTCAATGAAGAGCAGAATAGTGAAGGTGAATGTGAGAAAGGAATCACTTCCAGGACAAGTATTGTTGAAGGTATTTATCATTGATATGTGATTTAATGACCCTTAAAACATTGCTTGCTATGGGAGGATAGAATTTCATAGTATCATAATTGAATGCTGCTATAATGGAGGTCTTCCCATCTTGCTATGAGCCAATAAACAATGATATAGTGGTTTCTGCCTCATCTCTCCTCTTCAATTCGCCCCACTTTTCATATTAGCAACCATGATTCCTAGCCCAAAATTTTTAGAAAGTGTAATTGACTCAACCTGTTAAGTTTTTACAATTATGAGTGTAGTTGTTCAGATGAATGGTCATCTTGTGAAGTTTTCCTTTATCTGTCTGTAGCATTAGTTGGCCATCTTTGACTGTGCTTATATGATTTAAATATTAAGTTCTTATGTTGCCTACATATGATAGGATTAGTGATTCCACAGTTATCAACATAGTTTCGTAATTTTCACTGGGGCTTCAGTCTACTTTACTATTACTTATAGAATTTTATTAGAGATAAATGATTGTTCTTGGCTTAATTATGAATTGGTGATGATGAGGAGCCTGCTAATGATATATATTAGTGGGATTTTATTTTCGAAAAGGATATTAGTGGGATTTTGTGTCTCCTGATAATGGAATCATTAACTGGAAACTTCTCAAGCAATTAATTCTCACAATACTAGGATATAATTTATTGATGTTCATGGTATGTTGGTCTACTGCTAAACATTGAGCCATATTAGGAAAACATAGCATTTGCTGCTGAATCCAAGTTGAATCATCACTGCTGAATCCAAGTTGAATCATCAATCTTAGAAGAATTAATTAAAACTATATAATGTTCTAAGTATTCCTAAAGATTTAGTTATCTATGGTGAATATTAATTTGATTCAAAATTGACATATCTGAATCTTAATTGGTCAAGGATTGAGATGCTATAAAATTTTCATAACCATTCTAGGCTAATATCCCTAAGACTTGCAAGCCATAATCTGTTATAGATTCTCATTTTAAATTCCCATTTATATAAAATTGAGAATGGACAAAAGGAGGTAACTCCTAATAGTAGAACAAGTTCTAGATTCCCTCAACCAATGTTCCTTCTCGTCATAGTGTTACCAAGGCATCACTCTTGGTTGTATGAAATATTGTTTAGCATAGAGCACTACAAGAAAATGATGTAAATAGGGACGAAATTTCAGGGACGGAACTAATTCCGTCGGTAATTATAGACGGAAGAAAGAAGACGTCGGCAAAAGGAGACGGGAAGCAACCATTTACCGGCGGCATATATTCCGTTAGTGAATGTCGTCTTTTAGTGTTTAAAAAATAACTAAAACGACGTCGTTTTGAATTTAACCAAAACGACGTCATTTTGGTTAACGTTTTAAGCCTCCAGTAGACCTCCTCTCCTCCCATTCTCCTGCGCTCCTTCTCCTCTTCTCCTTCTCCGTCGCCTTAACCTCACCTGTTGTAACATCCCGGTTCCTGCGGAAAGGGTAAAATAGGAATTTTGGGAGTTCAGTGAGAGCTTAATGTGCAATTGCATGTTCATACATTATGTGATAAATT
>JAOQMQ010000006.1:15393912-15405783 GCA_027563845.1 Erythroxylum subrotundum
GTGTGCAAAGTTAAACCTAGAGGTGTGTTTCAATCACATGGAAAAGGGGATCAGAGAATTGAAAGTGAAGCGTTTCAGGAAGATTCTTATTTTATAAATGCATCTGTGACATATGATGATCATGAACCTTTGCACAATACATCACATGAATATGTTGATATTTTGTCTGGAGAGGAGGAAGATGATCAACGATCTGAAGAGGAGTCGGATTTTGATTCTTATTCATCAGAAAGTGAAGATGATTGTAATTTTACATTTAAGTTCTGATAGCGATTAATTTGTGTATGTACTGCAAGATTTAATTTCCTTTGACAAGTAATATCTACTCAAACTTTCCAAATTATTCTGTCACATTTTTATTTCCAATTCTTAATTAAGGAATGTCGACTTAGCTTCTAGTACCGGATGGACGTAATTCATTCCGTTGGGAGGAATGTGGTAAAATTGTCCCTGCCGAAAGAATAAAGGATGCAGCAACAATCTCCACTTCTTTACCTAATGATCGTTTGCCTTCCATGACTGATCTTCTACTTGAAGGTGTATAGTATCATGCAACATCAATTTCCTTATTATATACATCTCAATTCAAACATATGAAGTTGTTATATTAACATTTCATGGAATATATTACATGTTTTAAGCTGTAATGAATCTAGAAGATGACATGTATGCCGAAGGAGGTGGGAGTAATAACACAACGATCGATGAAGGATTTGGCAAATCGGTTGCTTTGGAAAAGTTGCCAAATCCACAGAGCTCATCTGGAAATTCACGTACGTATACGTATTCAGGATAGGTTCCATTATCCCATTTTAATATGACAATATGTAAGTTCCTTCCTATGGTGTTGTAGGTAAACCATTTCCGAACGTTTCACCAACAAACTTAGCAATAACGGAAAAGTTGTTGCAAGAAGGTATTCAAAACCAAACACGTGCGGGAAGAACATATACTGTTTCCATTGGAGCGTTCGACCATGCGCGGAACCTTCTCGGAAATCCACCTATCGGGGAGTCCTTTACCTTTACCGACTCGCATGTTACTTAGAATCCAACAAAAAAATAAAATTATTGTCATGTATCTCTATAATACAATATGGATGTGCTATGAACTAGTTATATTATTGTACTATGACTGTAACAATTATTCTCATTACTAAATTCGAAGTTATGATATGAAACAAATCATCAGATGTTCCATTTACATATATTGTGTAAAATCACATGATTTAGAATCAAATTTAAATATTTCATGGAGAATTCAGTAAACAAATAATTCCAAGTATAAATATGGGACCAAAGAGACCACTTCATATGATGCAGCCCAGGCTCAGAGGCATGTTTGGAGGGACTTACTATGAGGGTGGCCCATCACAACCTCCAGCTGCAACTGAGTCACCACCACCACCTCTAACGCCTACAATTGTAGGAACATCATCACCTGCGACTGGTGATGCAGAACAATCCAACAGTCATATATCATCCAATACAGTTATGGAAGATGAAGGAGACGAGATGCAACCTAGATCTGAGGGTCCTGATGGCAGAAAGTATATAACAATATCCGATAAACAGTAAGTGTGACCACATGAAACACTGTATATGTTTATCATTATATTACTGTGTTAAATGTTTGCAAATTTATTACCTGATTTATTCTTATATTAGGTTCATTCCGTCTGGACCGTGTTCAAGACAAATGGTATCTACTTTTAAAGAGAGGATTGATCATGAGGGTTATGCATGGAAGAAGATCTCTAAGGTCACAAAGACATTTTACTTTCAGGAGTTTGAGGTACAATATGCCATAAATATGTGTTTTCTTTTTGTTGTATACATTCATAACATACATATAAATTGATTATAAGCTTTAATGAATTTTTTCCTTTTATTTTCAGAAACATTTTTACTAGAGTTCTGAACTCGATGGGATAATACATAGTGTATGGGAGTCGCGAGCTCGTACACATTATCGCTATTTTATTAATCAGATACACAATGCTGGTGTACGACCCTCTTTCATTTCTGAGTCCACATGGAGTCATTGGCTGGAGTACTGGAGATCACCTGAGGCAATGTGCATATCGGGCTGTAACTCTAGCAACAAACGTGGTAGGTCAGGGGCAGACAATCTTCCTATTCATACGGGAGGATCAATTACTCACCGCGAGCATGCAGAGAGACTTGTAAGTATTTAGAATATTACATTTATATTCTAAATTTGTACTTTGCCATATTTCAATGTAAATTGATGTGTTAATGTTGTGATGAACATATATGTGTAGTATGCCTAATGATCATGACTGTGTGGAGTAATTTGTTGGTGCCATTTATGACTGTGTTGAATACTTTGCTTTCTTGAACAGGGGGTAATATCATAAAAATAGAAGAGGCTCTGCAAAAATTTTTATGAATTCTAGTTCAACTTATTACTTTTCATTGTTATGTAGGAAAAGTATGTGGTTGTTAGGCCTACACCCCATCAGTTGTTCTTGCATACTCACACCAAGAAACATGACGGTGTGACATTCGTAAACAGCCGATGTCGAGAACTATATATATGTTAATTTCATAGTTTAATATTCAATCTTACTTTTAATTATCACTTATTAATTATAATATACGCATTGCCTCCTAATAGGACCAAATACAACAAACAATTGGGAAATAGTCGCAGGATGAACAACCTGTTGATGAGACCCCGATATATTTTGATGCAGTAGGTGGCAGGGATAGTCGGGGAAGGATCTTTGGCCTAGGCTAATGTGCCAACACATTTTATTCGTAGTCTTCCACTATGTCGACAACAGCAGCATCTAGTTCAGAGTCGACAACGCGACGTATCAATCAGCTTGAGGCCACAGTTCAGACGTTGATGGAGGTAAAAAATAAGCTCAGAAATGACATGGAGGAAATGAGAACGAAGGATATAGACTCACATCAGCCACGCTCACCAAGACAATAGGATTATTGTTGTCATAAATTTGGTTTTCAGTTATGTACTATTTAATGTTTAAATTTGCAGTTAAGAATGGTTTCCCTTTTTATGATCATTTAACTTGGTCTATAAACAAATTCTATGGGTTCAAAACTCCTAAACTTATGTAATGATAATTTACAATTGTTCAAATTGGAATCAAATTTAACAACCAGATTTTCGAAAAATTGTCATTTAACTAGACATTAACAGAGATTTACAGGTGAATTCAGCGATCTAACAGGTTCCACCTTTGAATTAAGCAATCAAGGGTATATTTGATTAATAGCTGCAATTATCGACGTTATACCTTACCGTCGGTGTTGATGTTGTGATTTTCCGACGGAATTTTCGGAATATATCTCAATTCTCTCCAACGGAACCGTCGGAACATAAAGCAACGCTCTCTGACGGTGCCGTCGGAAATTCTTTCTACTCTCTCTGACGGTTCCGTCGAAAAATTCCTCCCTACTATACCGACGCTTTTCCTTTTCGGTCGGTAAGATCTTACTGTCGGTAATCAATACCGACCATGCCGGTGCTGACGTCAGTCTCCGTCGCACTATTACGTCGATAAATGAGATTACCGACGGATTCTCCGTGCTTTCTGCCGAAAAATTTCGTCAGTAACTCCTTTTTTTCTAGTAGTGGAGATTGGTTTATGGAAGCATCTAGCAGTTTAGTTTTCAAGGAAACAAATACTAAGAAATAGTTGCTATATTAGCAAAATGAAATGTCCACTATACATGAGAAAAAACTAGAAAATGGGAAACTAAACTTAGGTCTAGTGTGGCTCTAGACAGTTAACACATCATTGATTAAATAGCTACTTAGAGTTGCAATACTAGGACCTACTGAATCTTTATGTTTCGATACTTTGCAGGCATCATCAACATGGAAGATGGCAAACTAGGATTGGCAAGGGTTATAGGGAATAAGGACCTTTACCTAGGGACACTTAGTGAGTCCTATTACTCTGAAGAACTACTTTAGTTTATTAAAATTTGTGTGATTATTGCCTCTAGAAATGTTTGGTTAGTTAAGTTGCAGCTAAAGTAATAAAGGATTTGCTTTTTTGACTTTAGAAAGTAGAGTCTTTGAGTCACTCTCAGCTAACTTTCTTCTTTTATGCAACTTTTTTTTTGGCCAATAAGAAGAATTTTCATTAATATGAACAAATGTTTACATCAGTTTCACACAATATATCAGAGTAAGAAAGAAGCAATACACATATGAGAACTAACACTGTAGCAACTCTAGCATATCACTTCAACTCAAAGCATCTAAGGAGGTGCTGGCAATCCATCTCTGCTCAAGATTCCAACCAAAGAAGATGGAGGTGCTAAGACCCAATTACCAATGCACATCTTCTTGCTGACTTGCTTTGCTAGCCAATCAGCGGCGCTATTAGCTTCACGTTTTATTAGTACAAAATCAATACCCTGCAAATATTGTATTCTGTACAGTATATCAGTAATATATGGTTGAATTCTCCACTTCCCTTTCCCTTTATTCTTAAGAATTTCATTATGAACAATTTGTGAATCCATCTCAATTTGTACATTATGAAATCCTTTCTGATCCAGCAACTTTGCTCCTTCATACATAGCTCTGGCTTCAACCTCAAGTGCTGAACTTGCTTTACATTCTTTAGCAATACCATCAACAAGCTACAATATTTTATTTAGTTTTTGACAACAAATTAGCTTGCAAGAAGCATGTAGCATGAACAAAATGAGGCATGCACCTCTTATATTTATCTTGTCGAATATTTGTCTGTAATAATTCTCATAATTCAATTTTAACCCTCAATGTTCAATATATCCACCATAATATCTAATATTAAATAGAATCTTGTCCTAATCATAATTGGATATCTGCTCACAAATTGTAGCTATCTGTTAAGAAGCCGAAATGCATGCAATTCTTTACGTTATACTTCCAAAGGACTTTGAGAAAAGTTACAGATGTGAAGAAGCTTGACACTGACTTCTAATTCTACAAATGATGAAGAGTTGTTGAAGCACATATAATTTTCCTTGCAATTGTTGAGGATTGTAGAATTCACTTTTGTATTTTGCAACAATAAAAGCACATGTAATTTGCCTTTGTATTTTGAATATGTTAAATGTTGAATTTTACAAGTCCTTATGGACTACATATTATATATAAATGTAGTTTTTTTGGTTGTTTACATTTGATATTACATACGCAATTAAGATGTACATTAATATCTTTATATTTCTTTTAATGTATATATGAATGATGCCTACATAATGATAAGAGTTTGATTTTAAATTAAATAATATTGGTAACGAAAGAATAAATTGTTGCTTTTGTTATTACAAATTGTTTCCTAAAAAATTCAATTTGTTGCCTTATAAAGACTTAAAAATGTTGTAATATCTAATTAATATTGTTGTTATAATTTGAAACTAATATGTTGCCTTAATCAAAACTTAAAGCAATTTTTTTTATTTTGTTGCCTAATCAAAAGATTTTGTTTTCTTATACTTATTGCGATGCCACTTCTTGTAACGATATGAATTTTGTTGCCTTAATAAAAAGGTAACGATAATTGTACTTATAGCTACGCTTTTGTCTATTGCCTAAAGCACTTTTTGTCGTAGTGTGCGTTCCTAAGCAGAATTGAGGGCTTGGATTATGCTTAATCAAAAGAATGTCTAAGGTTCTCTTTGCCAAAAGATTGTGGAAAATGTATACTGATAAGGAGAATCTGTGGGTGATATGGATCCACACTTGTATCCAAAAAGATCAGAGTATATGGATAGTGATAATCAATCCTACTCACTCCCGCACTTTTTAGCGAATTTTACTTACCAAAGCTTCATATAGACCCACATTAAGCACAAAATTTTCAATGGCAAAGCTACTAACTTCTAGTTTAACAATTGGCATAGGCTAGGCCCTTTGTATTAGCTTGGAGAATTCAACCCGCTTAAAGCTATTATACCTATCAACAATAAGGTTGATGACATCCTGCTGAAAAACTCATGACATTGGCCATTTCATTTCACTTGGGGATTTTATAGCATAATTCAGTTACATCCAAACTATCAGCCATATCCATTATCTCCTGACTGTGTTTAATGGACTCTAAATGATTCTTCAAATTTTCCAATTCCTTTTACTCAAATATATTAATAAGGTCACATCCAAGACTGCAAGCTTTTAACCTTGTATAGGATTCACATATTACCTAGCCCAGTCATTCATACTCTTGCTATCAATCTCTCTTATAGTTGGCACAAAGGATAAGATTATGTTCCCTATAAACATTACTGAATATATGCTATATGGTGTTATGTAGGAGATATATGAGCATTTATTCTTTATGAGTTCCTAAAGATGTGAAACTATCTTCAAATTTTCAGTTTACTCTGTCCTAGAATTGATTGGCTAAATATTGTTTATTGGGTGATCAATTTTATCATGAAAAATAAGAGTGAAAAAAATCTTTAGAATTTCTCTCGAATTGATTGTAACTATCTTCTTCCTCTTTTCATCCTACTTTTTCCCGTAACTGATTGGCTAAATATTATTTAATGGACCATCGACCTTAACATGTAAAACAAGGGTGACAAGAGACTCTTTAGGATTACTCTCGGATTGCTTATGCATAAAGTATAGAGGGAAACAAATATCAAAATCTTTAGGAATTCCACAGTGAAATCTGAGTCTAATCTAACCAATTCATCCTTAAAATCAAATTTGCAGCTATATCTTATGATATTATGCCTAACCTATCCCTATCATTGATCACTAAACTTTCTTGGTAATTCTTGTTTGTGGACTATTATTGTTTTTCCAGCATTACTAGTTAGAGTTTTAGCTCATGCTAAAGGCCTTATTGTTGTATTTGTCATATACTTGTTGAATTTAGTTAATATAAGCTTGCTTTTAAATGCCAAAAAAAAGGTCAAAGTTAGAGAGTAGTATTGGTAGCCATTTGAGATAATGACCTAGTTCAGTAACTAGGGGTATTCATGACAAGGTAGTTACTCTCGTGTCAAAACATTTGGTGACTTTTAAAACAAGCTTCTAAGTGCTTTTATGTTTTTTTTTTATTTCTTTTAATAAGAGGCATGAAAATCTTTAAAGGTTTTTAGCATTTTTCTCATTTATATTCACTTTATACATTAAGTGGAATGATATGAATGGAGTTAAATGATATATGCATTTGCCTAATCTATCTTTAGTATTGTTCAAAAAATACACAATTAGTTGTCAACATATTTAAGATCCTAATGGGACACTAAAAAAGAACAATTAATGAGAGAATAGATAATTTAACCAAGTTATAGTAGACTTAATTGTAAAGTTTAAGAAATTTTAGAGTTAAATATAAGATATTTGATAAATAATGACCAGTTTTAGCTACTAACTCTTATTGAGACCTAATTAGTATTTAATTAAAATTAATTATATTTATAATTAAATTTCAATTAAAAATTGAATTGTATTTCAATTAAATTACTAAAAGATTAAAATTCTATTATAAATAGAGGTGCTAACACTCTTGACATACCTCTCCACGCCAATTATAAATTTTTCTCAACTTATTCATATAAATACTATCACATACTGGACATTTATGCCACAATAGTAAATTTTCATGTAATGAATCATATTGAAAAAGAGATAAAAAGAACAAAAATTAAGTTTCATGATAATAATAATTAAAAATAATGAAGTCAACCAAGAAGCCTATTATTATCTAAAATTATATTAGAATGAAGATGTCATTGTATTGTTCATTAAAAAGTAAAGAATTTAGGTCATAATTTGCTTCCAGATTTGTATTCCGGAAAAGACTCAATGAAAGTACAGATTTGAAATATCCGAAGACTTAAAACACTTGTAAATCTATTTTAGTTTTGTTCAAGGTCTTGTCAAATATGGAGTGTAGGGCACTCCTGTTGGCTTGATCCAGGTTTCACCTCGGAGGAACCTCCCCGGAGTGAAATCGATTGCATGTTGACGGGTTATGGTCTTAATTCCGTTCCATGTAACCCTAGCTTTCTTGTCAGCACCAGGACCATAGTTGTTAAATTCTGTATACCAGCAAGTTTTTAGTCCAAAGTTTCCAAACCATGGAAGCCAACCATCTGGGTGGATCAAATCATCAATGAATGATTCCATGATGATGGTTCTTGAAAACTGCTTCCATGGACGTCCAAGGAACGATTTGAATTGTTGCCTAACTGGGAACAGCTCAGGGTGTGCAGTGATGGTGCTGTTCTGGATGATAATGGCAGATGGTTGTCTCCTTTGCTTCCTGCCTTGTGCAGTCACTATGTTTTGCTGGTTAGTCAAGGGTTTTCGAACTAAGAATGTGCAGTTCTGGAAGCCCGCAACCGCGTCACCAAAGACGAAATCAATGGTGCCGGAGATGGTACAATCACGGTAGAATTGGCGCTTGGCATGTGTGTAAAGTGTGTCTTGGTATCCATCAAATGTGCAGTTGTAGAAAACAGAGAAATCTCCTGAACACCTCATAGCCACCGCCTGATGTTTCTCAGGACCAGCAGTGTTCTCGATTCCAATGTTCTTGGCCAAGAAGTGGTCTCCAACGACAACTGCATGCAGCAGGATCGTGATTATAGACAAACAGATCAATTAAATAATTTTATCTAGGTTTCTAGTATTGATTTGAGAGTGGAAACGGACCGACTGTTGCAGTATGATAGGTGGGGGTTCCATCGATGAAGTTCTTGTTTCCTATGATACGAGTCTTTTCACTCCCATCGCCGATCACGATCAAATTGCCCGTCGACTTGTTGAACTCAATGTACTCTTGGTAAATTCCCTCTTTAATATAGAGCACAAAAGTTTCATTATTTTTCCTCTCGGGGATGTGCTTTACTGCTTCATTGATTGTTTTGAAGTCTCCACTTCCATCTTTAGCCACAACAAGGTCAGGCCTTATCTGAGTAATAGGCAAAGCAAGAAGTTTACGAGCACCAAATTCAACCCATTCAGGGAAATTATCATGGCCAAGAACGGGAAGCTCGTCGTCGGATTCAGTGGTGAGAAGGCGGCGACTGGAATCTGAAATCTGCAAAGAAGTAAAGACAGAAGAGAGACCAGAGACTATGTCAAGGCCATTGCTGGTAAGCTCCATAGCAGTCTTCATTATGGACTTCATATTCTCTCCAGCGTTTATTGTTGCGTTTTCGAACCCATCTAAGCAAGTTTCTTGATAGGTGACAGCCGCACTAAGCCAAGTCCTTAAATCTGCCATCAGTTCATCGAACTTAGTAAGATCAAAATCACCGATCTTCTGGAAAGAATGTTGGAGCTCAGAAATGGACATGTTCATGAGCTCTTTACAGACCTGGAGAGCTTCACGGGTTCTAGGTTCCTTTTCCAGATCTTGCAGGACAGTAGATTTCTGGGCAACGTCACTGATGCGCTTTTCCGCCACCTTAAATGCAATTTGAATCAATTCTTTAACGTCTGTGGTGTTTCCAGCGGAATTTTCGAGGGTATCCTCGCAAGTCTTCTTATAACTCGCTGGTTGGCATATTGCTTTAATAGCTTTCACTGAAGCAGAAATGGGTTGACTACTCTTGCGACTGCTTCCACTGATATCTTCTTTATCTTCACCATTGTTGTTGACACCAACACCGACTGTGACAGCCACCACCATGGCTACGAGAAGAAAGGAAGAAACACCAATGATGGCAATTCTCTTATTTTTCTTTCCATCATCCCCGTCATTAGACATTTTTTCACTTTAGCAATATCTTTTTGATTTTTCTGGCTAGCAGCTTCACAAAACCTTTCTAGGGAAGGAAAAAAAGATCGAATGAGCAGAAAAAGGATGTTCTTTTCTATCAGAACTAAATATAATTTGTGACCCTGAACATGCAAAGATCAAATAATCCCTAGGGAAGGAAAAAGATCTGCTTAAAATTCAAGAAAAGAGGGTGTTTTTAACTTGTAGCCTTTAAGCCTGAAACACCCCTCATTCTGTGGTTATCAGACATACAAAGTTCTGTTACAGGAGGAGAACAGTTAAAGGCTTAAAGAACCAAAATTAAGAAAAAATTCCGTTAGTGAGTTAGAAAAATGTGAGACGAAGAGTGAAGAACGGATTATTCAAAATTAGGTAAGTTTTTTTATGACCATGAGTGTTTCCTAAATTTAAGGATTAAATTGAAGGGAATTTATCTAATCTATAATTATTTTTCTTAATTATAATCCTAATATGTCTTAGTGATGATATACTATGAGCAGACATTCATGAAATTGGACTTAAGGAAAACTCGATAACTATGTATAAGACTGAAAAAAATGCGACATACTTTCCGTCCATATATCATAAAGCTGCATCTCTTTATTTGTTTTCTTTTCTCAAGAAGAAGGAAAAGGAAATAAGTAGGAGTTTGTACACACTATTCCAAATATAGGTATAAATAGTTGTTTCTTAATCCTTATTTTATGTACTAGAATTCTGGCTAACTATGAATAAAATATATAATCAAGGGAAATACAATTTTGATGCTATATGAATTTATTGTGTCCAAAATGATTACATTTAGGCCAACAACCTATATAGTAAAATGATATATATATGTATATATGTACATGTATATATGTATATATGTACATGTATATATGTATATATATATATCTATGTATTTATATATATATATATATATATATATATATATGTATTTATATATATAATCAAATGCAAGATTCTTTTAGCTCTCTTTCATTTTTGTCTTCCGAAGAGTGGACAAGATTTATTTATTTTTAAATAATTGATTTCATCTAGAAATGAGGTTAGACAAGGTAGTTTAATCCAATGGTCATCTCTTCTTCATGTTGGTGGAAATGTTAGCTGTTATTCCTCTTACTAACGAGGCTAGCCTACTTTGAAATATAATTTCCTGGAATACTATCTTTGTGCTTATGCTCTCTCGTTTGAAAATCCTGTTGTTTCTTTCTTTCTAGATGTGGTACACCATTGAAGCCTAGCTAATCTTAAGTTCTTTGTAGTCTGCATGATCTCCATTTTACTATTCCTTAACCAAGTAATAGTCTCTTATTGGACTGTTAATGTTTAGAATAGCCTACAATCCCCTCCAAATTTTCCTAGTATACCTGCATTTGTTCATTATATATTACAAACTTTCCAATTCTACATTGCATAACTCACATTTTAGGGTATTGACTGGGAACTTCAATCTATCTTTTGTGAGTAGCCCTCCACTCATTCACAACCAAAAGATGAAAGAGTGTGTTGGATATATATATATATATATATGGACTAGTTTTGTCCATCCTACCCTTGTGTTTTGATCTTTCTGTAGCAGAAGCTTATAGGCTTTTGTGCTAAAATTTCCAAATTTGTCAACTATCCATTGGCTTAAATCTTTTTCACTCTATTGGTAGTTTGGCATATGATCCAATATGATTTTAGCACTTTTGTTATTATGGTAGGGCCATATCCATTGATTACTTCTAATTAACCTACTTACTTTGGTTTCTGAATTCACCACCAACTTTAGTTGTTGTATTTCTTCCACTTTATATAGGGGTCCCTTATAAAGTCAATTGTCATACCAAAAGTGTTTGCTGATAGATGTATATTATACTATGTTTTGCTAGATGTTTAACTATGTTTTGAATTATTTCTTAGATGATTATTATGTGTATAGGCTTAGAATTATGTTATTATTAATGTTTGTATGTATTCTAAGTGGTTGTTTGATTTAGAGCAAGAATTGGATCTTAATTTTATGTTTTATGAGGTGTTTGATGTGTTCGTTAGTGATAGAAACTAGGAAATTAAAGAATGAAGAACATGGAGGATGAATGAAGTAGGTCACATCCGTGACAGAAAGGAATTTCTAGAAGCAC
>JAOQMQ010000006.1:15435470-15450948 GCA_027563845.1 Erythroxylum subrotundum
TTTTTCCAGATCCTGCTGAAGCGTAGAGACATCCTTCTGTAAACGTGTTGTTACGCCGTCACCCATGGCCGGAATCGTTGGGCTCTGATACCAATGATAGCACTTGGCTATGACCAAAGAAATGACAGAGAAATAAAGGGAGAGAGAATTTGTAGAATAAGGACAGAATAATTTTTAGGGAAATTGTTCTTCCTTCATTCAGTGCCCAAAGGCCGTATATAGGCAAATGTTTCTGACAACTCAACAACGGCAGAGAAAAAATACAAATTGTTCTAACCGTTTAACAAGCAGACAAATAAGTAAAACGACAAAAATGTCCCTTATAATTAATTGAATTAATTGACTCATATCAAATGGTCGCCAAATGTAGACTCTTTATTGACATATTATTCGTGACAATTTTGAAAACTCGACTTCTCCGAGCCGCAAGAAAAGTCGTTTGTTTAGATCCCATATTTCACGAAGATGTTCAAATTGATCGCCAAATGTAGACACTTTATTGACGATTTTTAAAAATCATCAAAAATTTTATTATTCGTGACAATTTGGAAAACTCGTCTTCTCCAAGTCGTAAGGAAAGTCATTTGTTTAGGTCCCCATATTCTGCGAAGATGTTCAAAATGGTCGCCAAATGTAAACTCTTTATTAACGATTTTTAAAATCGTCGACAAAATTTTATTATTTGTGATAATTTTTAAAATTGTCACAAAAAGTTCACCGTTAGTAACAATTTTTTAAACTGTTGCCAATGAAATTTAGCGATAATTTTTAAAAATCGTCACCAAAAAGTTCATATTTGATGACAATTTAAAACTTATTGCAAAATGATCAATAAGGGTGATAATGTTTTCAAAATATTGTACCTAATAGTAGACTTTTGGAGATGATTTCAAAAATAGTTATCAAATGGTTCGAACATTTGGCAATGATTTTGAAAATTGTCACCAATAGTGGACTTTTGGCGACGATCTTCAAAAATCGTCACCAAATCTTCTACACATTTCGTGACGATTTTCAAAAATAGTCGCCAAATGTGCCACATTTGGTGACAATTTTAAAAATCGTCACCACTAGTGGACTTTTGGCAAAGATTTTTAAAATTGTTGTAAATAGTGAACTTTTAGCGATGATGCCAAATGCCTACCTTATTGTATTCTACCATTTAGTGTGCACCAGGGAATAGTAAAATTGGTAAAATTTATAATCTACTAATCATGTTAAATATCATCATAATTGTTTTCATTTTCTTTCATATCCTTTTAGTTTTTTATTATAATAAAATCTTCATTAGATTAATTTAATTTGTCTTTTAGACCTTTTTAATTTTCTAAAATATATTTGGTATTATTCATGAAAAATATACATTTATTTAGAGGAATCCTCGAAAACTTTGCTAGACAAAGCAACATTGTGTAGTTACATAAATGTTCGAGAGGATCATAAGTCTCCATTCATGCAGAAATCTAGAGTACTATGGATTAGGATTAGAGATTCAAATTCTATTTTTTTTTTCATCAATACTTTATGGCTTCTCACTAAAGAATAGAATTTCCTCCTTTTTGAATGAGGATGATGTGGCTTTCTCTAACCAAAGGGAGTTATTAAGTCTTTTTAAATGGAATTGAATTAAGTCATAACAGGTTGACAGAAAAGCTAACTTTACAAGTACTCTAGTGATGAGAATTTAGAAAAAAGAGTCTACTAAGCTACTTAAGCATCCCAAAAATTTGCAAATACAATATACTGACTACTACTCCATATATTAATAAATGTTAAATGTAAAGATAGCTTGTTACAAAAGATGATTATATGAAGCCTAATGGCATTTACTAGCTCTTTGATTAATTGCTCACAACTCCTTTTCTTTTTGCAGAAAATGCATCTATTTCTTTCATCCCAAATATGCAGCACCAAATTAGATAAGGCATTGTAATAACACCATTTGTAATCTCTCTTAACATGTTATAAATTCATACTCCAACCAGTGATCTGTGTCCACTCCTCTTATGCATTATTGATGGTACATTTATGAAGAACTATTTTCCTTGCTCCAATGGTGTACTAAGTCTTGTTAAAAGCTACTTTTAAAATATTATGGAAATTTTAGGTCTTTGTAACCCCTTTTATTTATCCATTAGTGAATTTGTCCTAAAGTCAATTTTTAGAAATAAGAGTGAACCTTTATTCAAACCTATCACTTAGAATGAGATAAATAAGGTTGTCTTTAGCTTTAATCCTTATAAGGCCCTAGGTCTAAATGGTTTTAATACTTATTTTTTCAAAAGTTATAGGACCTTCTTCAAAACCAGGTAAGTGAAGCTTTTGTGGAGTTTTTTTACTAGTTATAGGATGCATAGTTCTTGGAATAAACATTTTTATAGCAAGTGTGTAAGTCTTTTACTTATTATAATATCTTTTATAACATTATTTCTCAAGTTCCTTACTAATATGCTTTAGTTGGTCTTACTAGACGTAGTGAATCATGCTCAAGCAACTTTCATTGAAGGCAAAAATATTAGTTATAATGTATTGATTACCTTAAGAACTACTATTTAAAGGGGTTATGTAAGAATTATGCCTTAAATTTTGATATTCACAAGTATTTTTTTTGGAAATTAACATAATTATATTGATTTAAGGAAAAAACCTAAAGGGATACAATTATAAGATTACAAGAAGAAATTTTCTTATAAAACTCATTACAAAATGATAATATTTTCAATCATGAGTGCGAGTGTTCTAAAGTGAGATGCATACTTAAACCTCTGGCCTTTCCTGCATAGAATACTCATAAGGCGTTTGAAACTATGGATTGGAAATTTATCATTCATTTGTCAGTGTATCTCCACAACCTCTTTTAATATGATTGTAAATGTGAAATCTTCAAACTCTTTCAAAGGTGAAAAAGGGGTTAGTCAAGGGGATTCCATATCCCCTTATCTATTTAAAATCTACATTAAGATCCTTTTAATGTATTATTCAATCTAATCTTAGTAAGAGGAGTGCATTCACATTCCATAAGAAGTGTTCCCAATAACATATTACTCACTTGACATTCTTAAATAGCCTCCTCTTATTCTCCGGGGCTAATCCATCTTATGTTGCTTGCCTAATTAGTTCATTATAGGAATTTAGCAATCTCTCAGGTTTCTGTAAAAATAAGGAGAGGAGTTTCATAATGGGTTCAGTAGATATTATGCATATTATGTATCGGAACTAATACATATTACAAGTCTAGCACTTTAATTCCCTCATTTCTTATACCTTAGAGTCCTAATCACGTTAAGGAGTATCATATCAGGAATATCAATCTTTTCTCTATTTAAAAAAAAAGAGAGTAGATATTAGGCCAATAGGAGATTCTCATATGTTAGTATATTGCAATTAACTGTTAATGTGCTTAATATCCTCTACAAATACTAGTCATCCCACTTATTACTTCTAAATAAGTTATGTAAGGATATAAAGAAACTTCCTTTAGATAGGTGATGTTACCACCAAACCTTTTGCTAAGGTAAGTTAAGATGGCATATGCTTGCCAAAGGAAGAAGGGTGACTAGGGATCTTACTATACAACTAGTTAACATGACTCTTTTGGTTAAAAGATTATGCAGAATTATACATGAAAAGGATTCACTACGGATAAATGACTCCACGGGCATTATTTGAAGGATAAAAGCAAATGGACAATTAAGGTCAGGCATAATTCTTCTTAGAGCTTAACATAAACCTTAAAACGGAGGGATGTTACATAGCCTTCTAGTCAAATTAGGATTGGTAATGGGTTGAACACATGGCTCTAAAATGATAATTGGTGTCTCCTTGGTCCATTATATATAATTCCTAATATTACTAACCTTTTTCACTTCGTCCTTGCCAATGCAAGGGTAAGCTTAATAGTTGAGGGAAGCAACTGGTCTTGCACAAGCAGATTTTCAAAAACTTGAAAGATGCTTCCTATCTTACTCTCCCAATTCAAACTAGAGAACAAAGCTATTTGGCCGAGACGTTCATTAGGATTGTTTACAAACAAATCATGCAAGGACCTACTAAAGGACTAAACCCTAAAGTTAGCTAGTATTGTTGTTATCTATCGACCATACGAAAACAATAAGCTAAGATGCAGAAAATGTTGAGAGAGAAAGCTAGAGTGAGAAAGTACAACACAAACAGGGGAGAACAGAGAAGTTTTAGAACTCAGTGAAAGACTGAGATTTTATTCAACGATTATATTGTACAACTGAGATCGAATGCATATTTACAACAATTCAATCCTAACTTTTTTCTAACTGTTCTTGATTTCTTGATTATTCTTTACGCCAACTACATGACCGTGTATGAACATTGCTCTTGTCGGAATTTCTGAGACACACATCTACATACTCCTCCTTGGATCAGAAATTCAGCTTCTTAAACTCCCACTAAACTCCGCAACTGTTGAAATCGAGAGACATGAAAATATTTTGTAGACACATCCGCTACCTGTTCTTCTAAAATCTTGGCGGCAAAGGAAGGACCTTCCTTAGTCAGCACATCCAGGTTCTCAACAGCAGGCTTGGTCCTCGCAACTTTGGCAATAGCCTTATTTTCTTTCGGATTTCCACCCTCCAGAAAAGCTCCAACCACCTTTCCATCTTGGACCCAGTACGTTCCAAACTTCGGTTTTTGTGATGTTGGGCTACTGTCCCCAAATAGCACTGTATCTCCGACATTGTCACCATAGAATTGCCAGATTTTCTTTTCTGAATCAATCTTCATGATTCTTGTAAAAATGGAGGGAGCTAACGCCTGATACAGACACGATCGGGCTCGAGCTTTCTTGGTGAACCTCTCCCTCAACCACCTCAGCTGGGGTATGGTCGCATCCTCTGTAGGCACTTCAACAACATAATCGTCTTCAACAGGTTCCCATAGATCCTGTCCTTGCATATAAACTTCCATTTTAATTGCCCAGACTGCGTATCCTTCACCATTAAACACTAGAGGCTGCAGGCCCTGAGGTAAGTTCTCAGCCATCTCCGATGAACTTCCTCTAAATCACAGCACTCCAAGATTAATCACAAGCGTCGGATCTTCAAGAAAGCTCCTTACTCCATCACACACTCACAGGTCCCTCAAGAAATAAAGCTCTGATACCATTTTGTTGTTGTTATCTATCGACCATACGAAAACAATAAGCTAAGATGCAGAAAATGTTGAGAGAGAAAGCTAGAGTGAGAAAGTACAACACAAACAGGGGAGAACAGAGAAGTTTTAGAACTCAGTGAAAGACTGAGATTTTATTCAACGATTATATTGTACAACTGAGATCGAATGCATATTTATAACAATTCAATCCTAACTGTTTTCTAACTGTTCTTGATTTCTTGATTCTTGCTTCTTTATTCTTTACGCCAACTACATGACCGTGTATGAACATTGCTCTTGTCGGAATTTCTGAGACACACATCTACAAGTATAAACTGGCCTAGAACATATTCTTAGATCCTATGGTGTCCTTTATTCTCTATTTAGCAGTGAAGGAGAGGCTTGCCACACTTGAAGGAGAGGCTTGCAACACTTGAGAAAGTAACCCAGCTCAATCCTAAATGCAAGTTGTGCTTATTTTGTCAGGAATTTATAAATTACCTATTCTTTAAAATGCTCCTCCTAAGTAGTATGATGCTCTAACAAAATAGAGAGTGTATTATGAGACCGAGGGTTAAAGAGGAATCATATAATGGGCTCTTGATCCTCAATGTAGATACAAAGATAATATCAAGCTCATCCAACTTGTATTAGGATGTTCAATTCACATCTTACGGTGAGAAAGGAATCAAAGAATGTTTAAAGACTTGAATAGAGATGTTGATTCTATGCTTCAATGTGATACCTTAATGATCCGAGAAATTGTACTGATCATGGGATCAAACTTACCTCTTTCTTTTAAGGTGGCATTAAATGGAATCTATAAAGGAGTTATAATCACCGATTGACAGCTAGATTGAACAATTGCTCTTGGTAGGGTGGTCATGTATCCTTCTCAATTGGCTCAGGCTGATTATTATTCTTAGACTTAGGCTTTGGATGATATATTTTATACCTGGTTATATATACTTAGCAGGTGGTTTGCTTCCTTCTTTATTTTTTTTACTCCCTTAACTTTTCAGTTTGATTGCTTTGGAAGGTGTTTCCCGTTTGTCTAATGTTTTGGTAGCCTTATCTTAATATATATTGTTTTCAACTTCCGAAAAAAACAGACGAGGAGAGAAACGGCTGGAGACAACATAAACGGGAAGCAAGGGACGAAAAACCTAAAAATGGAGAAAGAACTTGAAAGCCAGGAAAATAGTTGTAGATAGAGAGAGCATGGAAATGGAACATTAAAACAAAAATGTTGAACGAGAAAATGTGAGGAGAGAGGAACTAGCCTAAGAAAAGGACGGTAAAACCATAGAGGGAGCAAGACCATTAGTGAGAGAAACAAGTACAATAAGATTTTAACGATCATAATCATGTTTAGAGCATTGCCGAAGGATGTCTACAGTCGATCAGTCACGGAGGTTCTGTATTACTGTGCTGTAGACCCGGGAAATGTCTCAAACGATTCTCTAGTGCCCAAATATTGCTCTTCGATTGCTTGATCATAACACTTCATATTGTTTCCAACGGTTAAAAGAAAAGAAAATGAAAACAGTGGAACGTTATATCGCTAATTACGTTACTGAAAAATTGAAGGGGGTTAATTATTTCGCAAACTTTCTACAAGCCTATTTGGCACCAACAAAATAAAAACAAGCAAAATCGAAAATGAAAATACCAGAAATTTGGTAACGTAGTTCGGCACACCTTGCCTACGTCTATAAGGCTCCCTCACCCAGCTTAATAACTTTCACCGAAGTACAATAGATTTGTCCAAGGCTTTACTGAGCCAACACCACTCAACCCTTGACACTATGTCTCAACCTCACTTCCCGTGAAAGAATTTTACACCCAATAACACAACCAACTTGTGTTAACCTCGTCAGAGGATTTCTCTAAACAACTTTTACTTAAAACAATAATAATAAAAATAGCTCAAGTATTTAATCAACTGAAAATTAAATCACAAAATACTTGAGACAAACGAAGACTTCCTTATGGATTTATCTTCTCAAAATAATCCCACTAAAAACTTTCTTCATAGTTGATTCTTTCTTCACAAAAATCAATCACGGTGTTCCTTCAAGTAACAATCAGTCCACACATCACCAAAGAAGATGTTTGCCTCACTAACAGAACAACATCACCACAGCTCACATAGAAACACGTTAATCACCTATATTCCTTGACATACGCAGCAATCGTGTTTTTCTTCAAAGACCCACAAAAATGTATTTCCCATAAACTCACACACACACTGGCTGCAGTCCACTCATCAACATCTTTCAGCTAATAAAAAAAAACAATATAGCGCAGCCAGCCAACTTATTTTTCAAGACACACGTGATCTGCACCTGTTGAAAATTAAGTAACGCAGGCTGCTATATGAAACACAATCTTCAACTCTTGAAAGACCCCCAAGTACACCCACAGCTATTTCTCTATTTTCCCATCGTGACCAACCACGTAATCACCAATACCTACGCACTCTTCAATTACCACACCGCTTCAACTAGAATTCCACATCACCTAGGATTATTCACATGCATGTATTGATAGACTTCCACAACAACCAGGAGATCACTTGGCTTAATATCTTTTTAAGATTCCACCGTGATCTAGACAACATTTATGTTCAAGATGGACTGATTTGTGCCAGCTGCTTATGGAAATATATGATACCAGCTCCACCAGGTCAAAAGAGCCCAATTCCAAAAACTCAACATCCAATTTATGTACATCTTCAATCCATATAATAATTCCAATTATCTTATATGTCCAATTTAAAATGCTAAAACCAAATAAGGGATATATATATATATATACTATATCCTAACAATCTCTCCCTTTTTAACATTTTCGTCACAACTCTAGAACTCCACATAAATAATCATAATTGGACATAGAAAGATGAAATTCACAATACTCCCCCTTAACCAAACATCAACATCACAATTATCCAATCATCCAATCATCCAAATTTCTCCCCCTTGGGACAAAAAGATGCTAAAAAGCAAGACGAATAGTCTTATATATACCATGAAATCTCCCCCTGAATGGAACATTCACCATAAACAATCTGATGTCTCCCCCTTGAGACAAAATAGTATCAAAATGCATAATCATAATAATTAACCATAGGTGCAACGGAAGAGTCATAAGCATGCTAAGATGACAATTTACCACAATTTAAAACTCATGCCAACATATCACTACTTTCACCAGACTGATCAAATTCATAAACCCAAGAAATGAACCATAAGTGTTGTCAGTGTAATGAAAGAGAAAGATACCTGAGAGAGATTCATACCGATGAGAGAGCTGAGGAGTCTTTGGTGGAGCCAAATAGAAGTCACAATGCAAACTACTAAAAAGATGAGATGACAATAACAATATAAAACTAAAAAACTAAAAAACAAATCTTTTCTTTTCTTTTTTTCTTTTCTTTTTCTTTTTTTAACAGCACAAAAAAATACTTCAAAAATGCAAAGCACACTGTCCCTGTGCCCCTCGAAGAATCTCAAACCTGGTCTTTTTCTTTGGCTTGAATGAAGATAAGCAACATAAGTGGCCTGCAAGTTCTTGATAATCAACCTTTTTTCCTTCTCTTGTTTTTCTTCTTTCCCTGACATCTCCAATGACGTTTTCTACTAAATGATTTCTTCAAATTCGAGATGAAGAATCTCGATTCAAATTAGCTTCTAGAGTTTTGGTCGATTCATCATCCGAAGTAACTGAAAGTTCTTCAGTTCGTGCAATTACTTCCTTAACAGTAACTAACTGCAAATTTGGGCAATTTCTTGTTTTTCCTTTACTACGTTTTTGTGCTTGTACTTGACCCTTTCTAATCCAAGCTTGCTTCGATACCATGGGATGCTATTAGAAATTTAATGGAGAGTGTCTAGATTTTTGGTTTTGACCCCTTTGAAACATCATTTGTAGTAACTGATAACATCTTGGCCTTATATGTTCAATGACTCTACAAAAGTGACATATGGGTATAAATCTTCGATTCTTTCTCGATGTTTCTTCTTCTCGGACAGATTTGGATATGTCATCTTTCTTCTCATTCACTTTAGAGCACTCACCCTTATAGCTAATGCCTTAAAGATCCCCTTTAACTTTACCAATTTCCAACAACTTTTCTAGCTTTTCGGTACCTCTATTTAACATTCTCAATCTCTTTTCGGTACTTATTAATTTCATTCATCACCAAGCTCGTTTGACGTCAACATCAAATTCTTTTCTAACTCTTGGATGGTGTTCTTCATGGAGAGATTCTCTTCCTTCAATCTTGTATTCTTTCTACATATTTCTCCCCATTTTTTGACATTAATTCGTAAGCCTCGTAAATGTTCTCCATTTTATCACTTGACCCACTTTCATCACTGCCATAATCTGAGATCGAGCTTTGAGCTAAATCGTTTGCATTTTTTCCGAAATTTCTAGATTTATTCACTTTTTCATCTTCAGTTACTTCCTTCTCGGTTACTGTTAAACAAGTAACTGGATTTTTTCTATACAAAGTAACTAAAGCATCATTCTTCACAACTTCTTCTTCACTTCCAGATTCTTCATCACTCCAAGTGCTCGTATAGGATTTTTCTTTTCTCTTCTTCATACTATTAGCACACTTCGCTTGAACATGTTTGAAGCCTTGACACTCATGGCATTGAATTCTCTTTATCTTTCTTTCTCCCTTTTGAGTTTTGGCTTATTTGAAGTTGTTGTTCGATGATCTCCCGCCTTTTTGCCTAAACTCAGGTCTGTCCTTTTTCACTCTCTTCAACCAATTACTGAACTCTCTTGTTAATAGTTCCACATCCTCATTCTCGTCGGATTCATCTTCTACATCATTTGCAGTTTTTCCAGTTTCCACCTGTAATGCCAATCCTTTACTTCTTTCTTGCTTACCTATAAAAAAGTCCATTTCGAAGTTTGTAAGGATTCTAATAACTTTTTCTAATGATAGATTATCAATGTCGTGAGCTTCCTCTATTGCTGCAATTTTCGGAATAAATCTTGAAGGTAGCGATCTCAGCGTTTTCTTGACTAATTTCACATTAGAGTATTTCTTCCCTAGTTGATGAGCTTGTTTGGCTATATCTCTCAATTTTTCCTAAAAATCTCCAATAGTCTCATTCTCATCTATCTTCAGCTCTTCAAACTACACAGCTAACATCTATAGTTTTGACGCTATCATAAATTTAGACCCTTCATGAATAGTCTGCAACATATCCCACGCTTCTTTAGCCGATTCATAAGTTGAAATCATTGAGAAGCGCCCCTCATCAATTCCACTGAATATCACATGCATTGCTTGTGAATTTTCGAGTGCACTTTCTTCTTCGACTCTTGTCCTTTCAGATGGATCTTTTTGAACTGCCTCTTCTTTATCATCGATGATCATCGGATGCATCCACCCATGTACTACCGAATGTCAAGCTCTTGTGCCTTGAGCTTGGATGAAGACTTTCATCCATGATTTCCATGCAGGATAATTAGAACCTTCCAATAGTGGTGGCCTGATAATCGATGCTCCTTTTATGGCCATGTTCGCGAAACTAGGATCTGCACCAACTTGCTACCAAGTTCTGAATCAATGACCTTGCTGTGATACCAATTGATAAACCCAAAGGGGTAGTCGTTTTGCAAACTTTTCAATTTTACCGTAGACGTTTCTTGCCTACATCTGCAGGGCCCTCACCTAGCTTAATAACTTTCACCGAAGTACAATAGATTTATTCAAGGCTTTACTGAGCCGACACCACTCAACCCTTGACACTATATCTCAACCTCACTTCCTGTGAAAGAATTTCACACCCACTAACACAACTAATTTGTGTTAACCTCGCTAGAGGATTTTTCTAAACAACTTTTACTCAAAACAATAATAAATAAAAATAGCTCAAGTATTTAATTAACTGAAAATTAAATCACAAAATACTTGAGACAACGAAGACTTCCCTATGGATTTATCTTCTCGAAATAACCCCACTAAAAACTTTCTTCAAAATTGACTCTTTCTTCACAAAAATCAGTCACGGTGTTCCTTCGAGTAAAAATTAGTCCACACATCAACAAAGAAGATGTTTGCCTTACTGACAAAACAGCATCACCACAACTCACACAAAAACACGTTAATCACCTATATTTCTTAACATACGCAGCAGCCGTGTTTTTCTTGAAAGACCCATAAAAACGTATTTCCCATCAACTCACACACACAATGGTTGCAGTCCACTCATCTATCTTTCAGCTCATAAAAAAGACAATATAGCGTAGCCAGCCAACTTATTTTTCAAGACACACATGATTTGAACTTGTTGAAAATTAATTACGTAGGCTGCTATATGAAACACAATCTTCAACTCATGAAAGATCCCCAGGTACGCCCACAGCTGTTTCTCTATTTTCCCATCGTGACCAACCACGTAATCACCAATACCCACGCACTCTTCAGTTACCACAACACTTCAACTAGAATTCCACATCACCTAGGATTCTTCACATGCATGTATTGATAGACTTCCACAACAACCAGGAGATCACTTGGCTTAATATCTTTTTAAGATTCCACCGTGATCTAGATAGCATTTATGTTCAAGATGGACTGATTTGTGCCAGCTACTTATAGACATATATGATACCAACTCAACTAGGTCAAAAGAGCTCAATTCCAAAAACTCAACATCTAATTTATGTACATCTTCAATCCACATAATAATTCCAATTATCTTATATGTCCAATTTAAAATGCCAAAAGAAAATAAGTTATACATAAAATATATCCTAACAGTTACCATATTTTCATCTCCCAACTACTGCAATGAATATGATAATGTTAGTGCTCTTTAAGGCTTTAAAACTCAATGTCTAGGATTCTTTTTAAAAAACCCGAAAGGGGTTAATTGTTTCGCAAATTTTTTGATTCGTTTCTAGTCAATAAAAAGAATCAGAAAAATTAAGAGAACCAAAAGTAAATCAACACCGAAAATTTGATAACGCAGTTCAACACACTTTGCCTACGTCTGCGGGGCCCTCACCCAGCCTAATCACTTTCATCGAAGTACAATAGATTTACCTAAGGCTTTACTAAGCCAACACCACTCAACCCTTGACACTATCTCTCAACCTCACTTCCCGTGAAAGAATTTCACACCCAATAGTACGACTACCTCGTACTAACCTCGATAGAGGATTTTTGCAATCGATCTTTTAACGAAAGAACAATGAACAAATAACTCAAGTGATTAAAATAATAAAGAACTAAAACTAAATACACTTGAGACAAAAAAGAACAACTTCCCGATGAGTTTCGCTCCACTGAAATAGATCTAGAAGTCGTCGCAACAACAATGGACTAATTCACATAAACATCAACACGAAGTATACGTAGCTCATAAAGAAATCAATTAATAATCGCTGAGCCAATAAAGAATGTTGCCCCAGAGCACCAAATCTAGAAAATTAGAAACTACCCCACAGTGTATTTCAATCACAGCACATGCACAATCTCGAATCAACAAGTTTGGAAAAATCAACACCTTAACCCATGGTATACTGCAATCCCCGAAGTCATGCACAATACACACCTACTGCATAAGACCAACTTTGCATAAGATGCTTCTCTAGGTTGACGTGATCATGATGCAGGCAATAAGAATGCATTTATTGCTCCATTGAGTTTTGCGCAAAACAATGATGCCTATAGCTCTTTAGATATTCTAGACAAGATTTTCTCTTTAACATAAATATTCACCTTCGTTATGCTACCATTCCATAATACTCACACCCATCATATTAACTTTAACGCTCACTGCACTTTTATTGCAAGACTCCAAAATTGCCTTCAGCTATATCACAGAGACATACACGAAAATAACTTCTGTTGTACCATAGAGACATACACGAAACCAATTCCAAAAAACCCTTCATAAAACTTATTCCCTTCTTCTGCTATATACCAAAAAATTCACCCAGTCCACAATCCAGTTATCAACATGACAATAGACTTCAATCCAAGATAGGATTATAATAGACTTCAATTCAAGATAGGATTCTTTTTCAACTAAAATATTATCCATATAGTTTTTGAATCCAAGTCATTTTCTAAATAATATCTTATATGTCTAATTAATAAATAATGCCAAAACTAATTATTTAGATATATAACATATATCTTTAACACTTTTTTTTGCCTTCACTTTAGGATCTTTAACCTTTTACCCGTCAACTACCCCTAGTCTTTCCTTTTTCGGTTAAAACTTCCAACTTGTCATTGCTTCTCTCTTTCCATTTCGGGGGGTACTTCCCACAGCTTCATTTCCTCTCCTCTATTGGTTCAAGACCAACTATAAGCTCTTCACCCTGCTACCATTCGAGGTAATGAGACTTTATGCACTGAAGTTGATACTCAGGGAAATGGGATCGTTGTTCAAGAAGACGTCGCTCCAATTCAACTGTTTGATGAAAAGAAGAAATCTTTAGATCCACGCAGCTTACACCATTCTCTTACGCAAGATAATAATGACACCAGAAAAAAACTTATCAAGGAAAACATGGAGCGAAATAGCTTCAGCTGAAACCTCCACTATCAAGTTAAGTCATGTCCAAACTTCTATAGTGGATGGCATAGTTCCAATGCAACATAAATGTTGCAAGCAGGAGTAGCAACTTGGTCTTCAACATTATTAGGATACTTCATTGGCAAAAGACCAATCTTTCCTATAGTCCAGACGTGGGCAATGGCTAAGTGGGGAAAGAAAGGCTTGGAGAAAACTCAGACTGAGGAGGATACCTTCTTGTTCTGATTCACTAAGGATGTCAACATTACTCACATTCTAGAATTGGGTCCTTGGCACATAGGAAATTAGCCTATGTTTTTGCAGATTTGGAGGCCTGTTATAAATTTGGATACGACTCTAGATAGACACTCTTCCATTATAGATTAACTTCTATAGTGTTCCGTTGGAGTATTGGACTATAAGGGGCTAAATTACATTGCCAATATCATAGGAAAACCAATCTGCCTTGATTCTACCATTGCTAGAATGGACATAATTTTTTATGCAAGAGTTTTTGTGGAAGTTAAGCTTAAAGAAGGATTATCAAATACATTTTCAATCATGAAACATGGAATTGATGGTGAAATGACCAAGACTAAAGTCCAACTTTCCCATAGTTGGAAACCAAAGCTTGAAACAAAATTTGGAAGCCAACAGATAGAGTTCTCACCACTGGAACCTACAAAGAAATTGCCATCTTGTATCTTGCTTTATTTATTTTTCCTACTAAGCTATATGCTTAGCACAGTGGTTTTTTCTCCGTGTAGGTCTTGATAAAAAGGTTTAAGGTCGGGACAACCGCAGTGACCAATGAAAAGCATATTATGTTTTGGGAGATTTTATGCTTAAGCTTTGAAATTGTATTCAATATTATGAGACATTTTTTGTAGTTTATGTAAATGGCCTGTAATAACCATAACATAAGATGGGTTATATTCAAAGGTGAATGTTAATGTGTAGTAAACAAAAACAAAAGCAGTTGGTTCAAAAGCTAAGGAATGGTCTTTAAAAGGAAGTTCAGAACAATGAGGAGAGGAGAATGTTGAAATGAGACAAAGCACAGATAGGTTGAAGGACAAGGAAGACAGTAATGGAGCAGGAGGGATGCAGGAGGAGAAGCAGGAGCTACATGTTGAAGTCTAACCTCTTTTATCTCAAAATTACTTTGTTGAAGAATATTAATATTGTGTTTAATGCCTCTATAGCAAGTTGCAGACAAAAAGGCATAACATGATAAGTGGTTAGGTCGGCTATGCTAGGCCCAGTCCTAGGCTCAGGGCCCAGGCATCGACGACTCATTCGTAGGTGGTAACCTCCCATGCATACGTAAAGACCTACGTAAAAACCTAAACCTAGCAGCTATTCCTTATATAAGGTATTACTTTGCCATGATACAGGTACGCATTAAAACCCTATTATTCTTTATTTTCTCATGGCCAAAACCCTTACAAAGAAACTAACTTGAGCGTCGGAGGGGCCTACCGGAAATCAACCCCCGGTGTGCCTTTATTGTTTTGCAGGTATCTCAGAGCCGAAATCTACCAACTCCATGGATCCAAGCAACAACGTCCAGCCCCTTCAGAATCAGACAGAACCAGTTAGCGCCCACCGTGGGGCCCGACGTCAGGGCACCACATTCAGAAACACTTAGATCAGTCAGGCGGCAGCAGCCAATCCTGATATAGCCGCCGTCGCGGCACTTGCGCTATAACAAATAGGTTTGCAATTACCTGCCACTCTCCCGCCAACACATCACGAATCCCATACACAATCTTCGCACCCGAATGATC
>JAOQMQ010000006.1:15451048-15479896 GCA_027563845.1 Erythroxylum subrotundum
GATCGCTCGGCCTCGACATTGCTCGGCCAGGTTGCCAAGACGAGATCCTTGGAACCCCCGGCCTCATCATCGGTCGATCTCAATATCGGTCGGCCAGGTTGCCAAGACAGGATCTTGGAACCAGGCGATGCCGAGAAAATAATCTCGGATCGCTCGTCCTCGACAATCGATCGGCAAGGTTGCCAAGGCAGAATCTTGGAACCAGGCGATGCAAAGAGCCAAAATCTTGGACTGCTCAACCTCAACATCGGTCGGACAAGTTCCTTCTAATCAACCGAAGTGACTCTCTAAACCTCATGATCTATCGATCCATATGTATCGAGCACACCCGTTCGCTTTTTATTATTCAAAGCAACTAACTTGATTCACAAAATAAAGGAGCAACAATGAAAAACAAGACAACGGAGGACAAAAATAAGGTTTTGTTTCATCATAAAATTATCCTAGTCACAAGCCCGACCAGATGAACTTTAAGGGTTCTACAATACGAACTACTCAGGCCCTTCGGAAGGAGGAGTTGGGCCAGCAACCGGATTGGCAGGAGAGGAGGTCGGCAAAACAACAGAGGCGGGATCGGAGTTTGCGCGAAGAACCGGAGAGACACTTCCATGAGCTAGCTCCTCCTCCTCGTCTGAACTGAGGTCTAGCATCTCATCCGGTAATGTCTTCCGCTCCCTCTCGGCTATCTCCCTCACCTCCTCAACTGAAAGGCCAAGCTCCGAGGGAAGCAGCGGCTTGGCATAATCCTCGAACGAAGGACCATCCGACCCATCGGGGACGCAAACACTGTGGCAATTCTTCAGGATGGAAAGGGGCCAAGTCACAAGCAAATTCTAAGCAATCCTCGTGTAAGAACCGCTCCTTCCATCGCTTGATCGATTCAACCCTCTGCTCCTTGATAGAGCCTAGCAGCTCCATCAGCCTATCCTCAGCCCTCAGTTTATCCCTCACCGCTTCATGGCAGTCCTGGAGGAATTTTGAGCAAAGCTCCTGCTCCTTCTCCACCTTAGAATGGGCAGCAAGGACTTCTTTCTTCAAGTCCTTACATTCATCCGCCAGCTCGTCCCTTGCCGCAACCACCCTGCTCTTCTCCTCCTCCCCTGAAGTGAGTTGAGCTTTCAAAACGCTCTTCTCCTCCTCCCAAGCACTCTTCTCCTCCTCCAAGGAAGAGAGTTGAGCCCGTAAGACATCCTTCTCTTCCTTGGTCTTTGAAAGTTCAGCTCTCAAAGCCTTAACTTGCTTAAGAAGATTATGAACCTCCCGATCCAGCGTTCGGGTAGTCGAATCCAGCTGCTTGACACGTCGACGCATTGCAGAGGCGAGCGCTAGATCCCTTGCACAGCTATGGACGAGACAGGCCGACAGCTCCTAATTATCCAACGAATTTATAAGTTTCTCGTCCGTAGGGGGGATGACCTTCTAAGCAATGTAAAGAGCCACATCGAAGTCCCCAAGCGATGCAGTCTTATCCAGACTGATCGCTGGCTCCCATTTCTCGGCGCTCGCCGCTCGCCCCTTCCCTTTGCCCTTATCCGATCGGGCAACACGCTTTTCCCCCTTCTCCTTCTCCTTGCCTCGGTCGGATGGGCATGGCGGTCGGTCGATAACCCGAACGGTCTTCTTCCTTTTGAGGGGTCGTTCAACCTCCTCCTCTTCTTCCTTCATGACCACGCGGCCCTCGCCTGCCCACCGGGTCATCACCGTGGACTGATCGAGAATGACCGTCGGAACGAGCGCTGCAAACGGCTCGGGAACAGTAGGCTGAGCGATATCCACGCTGGCCTCCCCTTTCTTGTCTTGCCCCTTTGTCTTTCAAGAGGGCATAGCAGCTTTGTGCTGGCCTCTAGTGGAGCTGGAGGACCCGGCGAAATCGTTGAGCTTCGCCATGGCTGCACAACAATAAAAGCAGGTCAGAAATCAAAACCAATACTTATAAATACAGCAAACAGTTCAACCACGAGGAGTCAACCAGGAGGGGCAGTTTTTTCTCCTAGCCCGCTAATTCGGGGTGGGGGGTCGATTAAGAATGAATCGACCGAGGCCCCCCGGCGATACCCCAGAATGAGGCGATCGAAGTCGTATCGATCGAGCACCTTAATGCGGTCGACCAACTCTCATTCCTCCTTACTAAGGAGCAGATTTGAGACGTCATTCCACCGCTCGGTTGACTCAAAGGCAGACCCTGGGGTCCTCACAAAGAAATACTTCGTCTGCCAAGATTGGACTTTAGAAGCGGTTCCGGCAGGACAATAGCGCGCATCTCTGTACTGGAGATGAGGGACCCCGGCCCCAGCGCTCGAGCTTTAGTTCATCCGCAAGAAATGACACATAATGTCGACCGATGGTAGACACCCGAAATGATGGCACAACAAAGCCAGACCATTGATGAACCTCCAACCGTTAGGAGGAATCTGGCTCGGCCTTAACTGGTAGTCGCGGCATATCACGTCAACGATAGGAGCATATGGAAGCTGCATACTGCCGACCGAGAAAAAGCTGTCTGACACAACAAAATAACCCCCCAGATTGCTACAAATTCGCTCATTCATCCAAGCCAACCTGGGCCCCCAGGACGAAGGAATATTGTGCCTGATAATCGATCGGTTCAACTCCTTTTCGGTCATCGTCGATTCATCTCTCGGCGGCTCTTCAACGACTAGCCCATCTTTCCGGTCGCTCGCCACAACTCCCTCATTTGGTCTTACCTCCGGCACTTCCATCACTTCCGCCGTTATTTCAAGCGGCCCAACTATTTGCAAGGCACTTTTGGCGGTTTCACCCCTAAAACTAACCTCACCTCTGGGACTGGTTGACGACATAGTTACGAAAAAGAAACCAGTAGGATAGGGATTAGAGAAAGGACGTACCTAATTTAGTGGCTGAAATTTGGAGTCTAGACGACGGAGGAAGTGGAATCCCGATAATTGCAGGAAAGATGAAGAGTAGAGAGAAGTTAGAATAGAAGTTGGAGAAATAAGATACGCAGAAATGGAAACAAAGGAAGTTTGTCGATCTCAAATATTTACAGCAGTAATCAACCAAACGGGAACGCCAATCGACGTGGGACGCGTGGTGAAATCCGAGCCGAAGTTGAACGTGTGACAAAATCTGAGCTGCGGTAAATTAGGGTCATTAAAGATCCGAAGCGGCGTGACAGTCGAAAGGACACGCCTGACAGCGTACGACAGCGCATGACAGCTGCGTGGCAGTTAAAAAGACGCATCATTTCAAATTTTGAATGGCGCCCGGAGGATATGTATCGTCAAGCAATGATTAGACCTTGCGTTGCGACTAAACATCGACGTCCGATTGATCGCCCTGTCCTAGCACGAGCCGATCGATCGCCCAGCCCTAGCACGAGCCAACCGATCGTCCTATCCTAGCCCGAACTATCGCGCACTAGGCGTAGATGCCCGATCGGTCTTTTGTCCTAGTAGGAGCTATTGTGCATAAGGCATTGATCTCCGACCGACCAGCCTTATCACGAGTCGTCATACAGACGAGCTGCACAATCCTAAAGTACTCCTTCGACCTTTCTCCTTGATCAGACTCGAGGAGTAGGAGGGGCTTATGGTTAGGTCGGCCATGCTAGGCCCAGTCCTAGGCCCAAGGCCCAGGCATCAACGGCCTATTCGTAGGTGGTAACCTCTCATGCATACGTAAAGACCTACGTAAAAACCTAAACCTAGCAGCTATTCCTTATATAAGGTATTACTTTGCTATGATACAGGTACGCATTAAAACCCTATTATTCTTTATTTTCTCGCGGCCAAAACCCTTACAAAGAGACTAACTTGAGCGTCGGAGGGGCCTACCGGAAGTCAACCCCCAGTGTGCCTTTATTGTTTTGCAGGTATCTCAGAGCCGAAATCTACCAACTCCATGGATCCAAGCAGCAACGTCCAGCCCCTTCAGAGTCAGACAGAACCAATGAGCAATTTTCTCCTCTATATGATTTTTGGTCCATTTAGATTTAAAATAATCAAGTTTGAATAAGAAATATATCCTTACGCAAAAATAATATGCTATTTTCTTAGCTAAGTGTTTATCCCATTTGTTTTTTATCAATTAGTTTTTTGAAAAGACACATTTTATGCATAAGACTTTGAAGAGAGAAAGTTATAGAATAAATGTCTCAATTCATTGAATTACGTTATATCTAAGACAATTATATAATACATATCCCAATTAATTGAATTATTTAGTATATAAGATAACTGTGAAGAATAAATGTCCTAATTAATAAAATTACCTCATGTGCAAGAAAAAATAATTATATAACATGAACGTCCAAATTAAAAGTATTATTTATGTTGTATTTACTATCCCTTTGTGGGAGTACTAATTGAGGTATTAAATATTTTGTTTTGTAGTAAAAAACAAGAGAAACAATCTCTCTTCTTTCTGTCTTCTCTTCACTCTCCTACTTGGTCTTATTTTTCTCATATTATATAGCAATTATAACGAACTGTTATTATTCTATTCTTACTTTAAGAGGGTAATATTGTTTCAATGTAAAAGAGGTTATTTGAAATTAATTTTTTTTGATGATTTGTTATTTAATAATTATTAGTGATAATCAGTGTTAGAAATAACAAAGAATATTATTTTGTTAAAATAAAATTTTATTTATTTAATAATAATGACCAAATAATGATTGTGGAATGAAGTCTTCTTAAAGTTGAACTAGGGCCAGAGCATTTCGTTTGCTCCAGTAGATTAGGTTGAACTTGGACTATCTTCTGGCCGAATTCAGCGGTTCTTAGCGTCTTTATTAACATTGTACTATGTTGACTCAAGTTTTACTTTGGTAATGCTGTAACTTTAATCTCTTTCCAATGTTAAGGGTACTTAATGGATGAATAAGCATGCATAATTAAACTCAAAGGATAAGGTCATAGACGACTAGTTAAACTCAAAGGATAAGGTCATAGATGAACTTGAGTTCAGACAAACTTATGAAGTAAATTGATTCGAGTGTCATTTGGTCACCATTGACCCGGATCACGTCGTAATAGCTTCCTTGTACAACTTATCACCGCCTTCGGCTGGAGAATAATTAGAAGCAGATGGAGTCGTCATATTAACACCTTCATCTAAAGTGATCACTGCCTTGGCATTCCAATGCCATGGCTGAACATAAGGTGAGGAAATTGATGACGAACATGAAGAAGGATGAAGTACCACTGAACCCCAATCTCTAGCTCCAAGTTTTGCTTCTTTTAATCTCCTTCTGATGAGCAAACCTCCCACATCTTCCTTTCTCATCTCTGACACACTTCTGAGTATTGCAATGCATATTTGAAGTGCCAAAACCGCATCCTCTTCTGGTGACACCTCCACGACTAATAGTGTCCAGTTCAGCAGGGCTGTCGCTCTTCCAATCTGATTATCTCCATTGAACCTGACAAGCGTCACAAAACCTGTCTCATTTTCCTCTTCCTTCCTTCCTTCTTTCTTTTCTTCCTTGTTCCCTTCTTCTTGCTCCTTACTTCCTGAACTGGCTTTCTCGGATTGATATTGCATCCTACGCCCTGTTAGCACCGTTAACTGCAAGCTTAAAGTGTGGTTTGTTGGTGAAATTCATTTGCAAGTAAAATTGTTAATTAAGTCTCACAAATAAGCACATATACTGAACTGACCAATGAATCTGGAGAAGATTGATTTCTCAAACAAAATTTCAGATCAGGTATTGATGTTGAGGACTCCAAACCTATCAAAAATTCATCTCCTGTTGAGAACCTCCATGCTGCTTGCCAATTTTCTGAAGGTTGAATTGGTTTTGCCGTTCCCACTACTTTCTCTGCACTAGATAGCAACAACAATGAACAAAAATTGCAGACACCTAAAGCATTTCTCAGAAAGAAAATTGAATATCAAGAAATTAATTTTTTACCAATTATTTCTAGTTTATTACCAATTTTAGTTAGTAGACTTGCTATTCCCTAGATAGACAAGATTTACTAAAAAAGTTAAGGATTAGTTTCACTGACACCATAATTCTTTACTTTTAATGTTTTGCAACTACTACACAAAGTCCAAGTTCATTGGAAATTATACTTGATTTCTTTAACATACCAGGTGCCTTTCCAATAGAACCAGCAACATATGACCAAGCGCCTTCACGTATCTCAGTGGTCCTCTCCTCCCATTTAACAGTTGATGGGGTTTCACCTCCTCTCCTCCAAAAGCCTGCTCCCACTCTAAATTCACAACAGAAATCAAAATTCAGTGCTGATACAGATAATAAAAATTTTCATTTCCTAGCAACAAAAGACAATTTTTTTTGCATTACCTCATTCGAACAACAAAACACTCTCTTCCTGCATGATCAAGAACAGTGCGAGACAACCATCTACCTTCTTGAGGCTTATAATGATTCATTCTCAAAATAATGTCTGAAATCATAGCGCCTGAGTCATCTGTGACCCTATCTGGCACACATTTAAACAAGTAGGATGCTTGAACTGGTGGGGTAATAGAAACAACACTCTTCACTTGCTTATCAAAGTCTCTTTTCAACGTCAATGCGGGTGCTCTTAGTAAATCGTTCCAAAGAAATGTGGTTGTGCCTTCCAACTTACTCGTTCTGAAACAGCCAACAGCATGTTTACGTAGCTCTACTGCTATTCCCTTGGTGCCAAACTCACACAATAGATGTGAAACCTTGTTCCATGAATCCAATGAGAAACTGGAAATTGATTTGTGAATCTTCAGTTCTCTGTGACATCTTACGGTTTGCAGTTGTAGGAAATTGTGCTTCATATCCTCTTGCAGTTCCTTTATCCTGGAGTTGAGCCTCACAAAGACACATACCTGACTTTCAAGATTTAATATGCAAAGCATAATAGAGCTTTGGATAGAAAAAGCCATTAACAACATTAACCTAGAAAATCATGATTCCTCTGCTTTCTTGACAGCATTTTTTAGAATTCTACAAGATTAACCCTTTAAATTGAACATTAACAGGATGTGTTCAATGTTACAACTATAGTATCTGCTGTTTAACAGCCTATATGGTCCTTTCATAGCACAAAAACATATCTAAAAACTTTTAGTCTGGCTGATTTCTATTGTATAATAACAGCATTGTCAAAAGGCATTAGCTTGTCGAATAAAAGATGGCTACTCGTCCAATTTGTTGACCAAAGCAGACAAATTTTGACTATGTCATGTATCTTTCCAATGAAGAATGTATCAGGAATACTCACTCTCAGCACGATATGCCTCGATACATTTTCAAATTTAAGGACAGAACTAATAGTTGGAGAATAGTAGAAAATTAAACATGTTTGAAACATATATTGAAGAGGGAAATTAGAGAATGACCTCCAGTAGGAATCTGGGCAAGAGAGACCTGTATCTGGTGTTCACATCCGTATCTGAGATGTCCCAGAAAACAGGTGGTTTGAATGAGGCAACCCCATCAAATTCAATGGTTCCACCAGCTTTGTCATAAGGTTGATCAAATGCTGCTTCCCAGAGCTTCTTTGTCATTGCCATTTCCTCTTTTTTCACCGTCTCCCATAACTTCACCACCTTTTCCATATCAGCCTCCATCTCTTTCATATCTTCTGCATATACCGTTGGGTAACTCTGGAGATTTACATCGCAATTGATTATTCAATTATAATAATAAAAAAAAGTGAAATGAAGTTGCAAAGACTTGCTGGTAAATACGAAATCTGCAAAGATTACTTGTAAAAAAAATTTCCAGGTAAACTAATGGACATTTTAAACAATACTGACAGTCAATCTAGATAGCAATTATCTTCTTCGGTGTCTCAGATTGTTTATAAGAAAACAAAAGTCAAAACAATTCCAATCCACCTTTTATCTAACAAATAAAACATGACGTTACTTCAACTAAAGAAACTAAAAACAGGGAAAGGAAAAGAAAAAAAAAAAAAGCAAACAAACGAACATACCCATCCTTTTCTTTCCTGGAAATGAAAACGAAAAAAATGAAAAGAAGAGAAAAGAACAGGAGAGGAAGACAAGGAATGCCCACCACAATTTAGAAACAAAATAGAATGATAGACCCAAGAGGAAATGGAATAAAGATCATGGAAGATGAGAAAAAGCAGAGACAAACACGCTAACCAAACATAAAACTACAAGTGGGAAAAAATAAAACAGAAGATATTTTTCTCTTAAGGTCCCAAGTAGAGACAGAATACAGAAAACTGACATTGAATAGAACGCACCTGGTGACTCACCCACATTAGCAATATATCAAAAGTAGGCACTAAGCGCTCACATTCACTTTCATCATCAGGGAATTTCTGCAACAAATACAAAAATCCCTTGTACCTTTGTCTGGCAGCTATTAAGTATACAACGTCACTCATATATGGCAGTGAAAACTTGCACACTACGTTCTGCTTCTTGAGTTCACTCAATAGATCTTCATGGCTTTCAGTAACAGGGTTCTTAGAATCTGAGACAGTCTCATTCTCAAAAGGCTCATTTGGGTATCTATCCATCCAAAGCTCTTTGCATCTCATCAATGCATACTCTTCATTTTCTTCATCGAAGATGGCTGGCTTGCCGATGAGTTTCGAGAACCTCTTTTCACAGTATTGCCTGTAACTTGCCTGTAATGGTTAACTCTTCGATGTCACTATTGCAGTACAGATTAGATTAAAGTTTCCATGTTTAATCACAATGTAATATTTACAATGCATTTTAGTGTTAGTTATCGAGAAATGGAAGGAACTGGAAAAGGGTAAAAGCTCCTTATTCTTGTCAGAATTGTGACGTTAAAATGTTCTTGAAAAGGAAAAGAAAGATTCTATTGTTATTCTTCTTGGTTTTCCTATAGTTTCTCTCTAACCAAACAGTATAGCTAATCAGAAAATGGAAACATCTCACTAACCGGATTCAACGAGTGGCAGAACCAAACCCACTCAATATCCACAGGAGGAAGCACCATGGGAGGTATTGACCCCATCATCAAATCAGAAATCAACGGCATCCAGAGCTGATCGTACCTGCGGAATAGAAAATAAAATAAAGGCTTACTTTCAAGTCATCAAATGCCGTCCAATCAGATAAACATAGTAACAACCTAGAAAACAAGCTCTATAACTAGCAGAGAATCAGTTTGATCAACATCAGCTACCATGATCACCTTCTTACGGCTTCAACAAGATTCTCTCTCTCGTGAAGCCAAAGACACTCTCTCACAGTCCTCAAGAACCCAACATTGCGTCTTGCAGCCGAAACAAGATCCACCCCAAAACTCAGAGTCATCTCAAACTCTGAAATCTCGCTAAGTGTTCTGGTGGACATGTCGTCCGAGATTTCTGTTCTGTTCTGTCGATGTAAGCAGAGAGCAGAGAGCAGAGAGCGGAGAGCAGAGAGAGAACCGTCTTGTGTTTAGTCAAAGAGAAAAAAAGTATATGTCTCTATTTATTTTGCTTTTACTACAAAGAGAATAATAGGTATACAATACGAGGAAGGAAAGAGAACGATTGGTTAAGGATGAGAAAGTGATTTCATACAGCCACGTGGAAGGGTTGTTTCAAGTTGATTTGCGGGACCGTCCAAATTATGGAAGAACTTGGATATTGCAAATCCAATGCTTTAATCATTACTTAACGTGTAATTAGTACATAACATGTGTAATTTACTTTCCATATGAAAAGTTCCTTTTAATTTCATTAATTTTACAAAAAAATTATGTAATTTAAAATTTTTATAAGAGATCCTTATATTTCATATAAAAATAAAATTATTTTCTTCCATTAAGGTACATCAGTCATATTTTTTAATCGATTTTCAATTTTTAAACATGTGACATCTTACATAAATAAACTAGGCAATCTCTTCTAAATTTTCTCTATTAATGGACTGCACTCTCTAAAATGGAATATTTTGATTGAAATGCAAAAACTAAAATAGATAAATGTGGATCCTACACTTGATTTTTGGATTTTTTTTGGTAAATCAATAACTGTTATAAAAAATGAAAGGTCATGTACAACACAGGAGATTATCCGTAGGTTATCTCTGAACACTCAGAATACATCAGGTAATGCAATGAACAACAACCTAGATCAAAGATACTACCCTACTATTTAAAAACCTCCCCTATTGCCTACCACTACATTTATAAAAGAAGCCTTCCCTGCATTTGCTTACAAGCAGGCAAACAAACAAGAAACCTCAACATTTGAACACATATATATACATCCAAGAACTAAACCGAATCAATTTCAGTAAAAGGAGTGATATTTCGACATACAACTATCGAATTTGCCTCCATAGCCTCTGCCAGTTCGAAAGAAGCTTCCATAAGAAATGATTCTCTATGCCGAACCATTGCCTATCAAAGCTCCATGTTTCCTGAGATGCAGTTGAATAGCCTGTTGTTCACATTGAACATATGCCCATCCGAGAAGAACATCTGCTGTGAAGAATGTAGATACCACATCTGAAAAATAATCCGCAAGACAATGTTAGTGTATAATTGCTCTAATTACCTCCCAATGTGTTTGGGCTGAGATGCTCCATAACATGGAAGATTACTCTGGCTTGTAAGTTCTCCACATTTATGACTACATCCTTGAAGGTTCTTGAGTTTCTTTCATGCCAAATGTTATAAACAGTCGTGGACAAGAGAATAGGGAAAAGGTTATTATGTGAGGAAACCAATGGAGGATAGATTAAAGGCTTGAAGAGTTGGAATGATGATTTGGAAGTAGTTGAGGCAATGTTCCCATACAGCTTTAGAGAATGGGCAGTTAAAAAACAGATGCTCATTGGATTCAAGGGCCAAAATACAAAGAGAACAATGGTTAGGAGTATAGAGAAAAAGAAGTTTATCCCTTGTTTGTAGTTTTTAAAGGACTGCTAACCATAGAATGAATGAACACCTTGGGCTATTATTTTTGAACCAAACCAGATTGAGCCAAGATACTTGCTGGATTGAGGGTCTCAATAATTTATACGATAATCCATTGGTGTACTTTTTGGAAGGGCTAGGTAACCATTCCAAATAATTCGGAGTGGAGCTTTATTAAAAAAAAAATCAGAGTGGAGCTACTTAGCTAGTACTGAATGGGTTCAACCAATTGGCAAAGTGTTTCTGATAAGTAGTAAATGGCCCTTATTCTTGTTCAAAGTTAAGCAAACACAGGCTCCTAAAGTGTTAAGGATAGTTATGAGGACATTTACTGAATTATTATTGTCTTTGGAGAACAATAGCAGGTCATCTATAGAAAAAGAGGCTAAACATCCCAATGTTCTTACATTTGGTATAGTAATGGAAACCTTATCCAATCTTAAATTACATTCCCATTAATATGTGTAGGACCACTGTATAAGGAATGAACAAATAAGGCGAGACTAGACCACCTTGTGATGTGAACCTCAAGGATGAGCTTTGAAACCCAACAAATGCACAATTGGAAGCAAGGAATCCAAGAAAGCTAAAAATAGGTTTAGGATAGAAAAACCTTGACCCGATGTCTATAGAAGACAAGAACCAAAGGTATAAGATAGGTTTTGAACATTAAAAGAGAATGATTTGATAAGTTCACAAATTCACAAAAGAACCAAAGAGAAATTAATCTCACTTAATGAATTCTAAATTTTTTTGAAGTGCCTTAAACAATACAAGCCTTTATATAAGCATTAAGATAAGAGCTAATTAAGGTAAGAAATCATCCTAATTGAATAATTTGATCAAAAACTTTATTTGAATGAGCTAATTAAGGTAAGATCTAATTAAGGTAAGAAATCATCCTAATTGAATTATTTGACTAGAATTATTATTTGATTGAGCTAATTAAGGTAAGAAATCATTGCTAATTTGTTGGGACAGATTACACATGTTCTTGAATGTCTCCCATGAATCTTGGAATGCTTGAAATAGATTGGAATAACTTAAAACACTCATTGGGTGTCTTGACTCATTTTGGATCAAATTTATTGGGCCTTAAATACTTTCCAAGCTAATTAAAGCTTGTTCAATCCATATCTCTTCAATTAGCCCATTTATAGTTTCCTTTATCTTCTTGGCTGTAGCTCTTATAATTAGACCTCCTTGAATGCTCAATGGTTTCTTTAGAGTTTTGCTTAGGCCAACTTGGTTCTCATCACCTTGTCCAAGTCCCCTCTCCGTCTTGATTAAGTTTATGGTTTTGCCGTTCACAAAGATAGAGAAAGAAACAATTTTAATGCTTTGTTCAATCCAATTCTTGAATTTCATAGGAAAGCCAAAAACTTCCAAGATTTGTGCGACGAATTGCCAACTTATAAGGTTGTACGTTGATGTGTGTGATACTATATGTTTTAAATCATAGTGAACAATGTAGTTATAGCTAGCATAGATAAGTACAAGTTAATCTCATAAGGGCTGTAGGTAGTTGTATTAACTCATTTTCTATTATCAAACTGTCGAATCAAATTGTGGATTTAATTTTGAATTAAACAAAACAAACTAAAGTAAGGTTTAACATATGAATGAACTAGGATAAAGAAAACAATATGATTAAACAATATCAAATAAGTGTTATATAGGTGACGAGTCCCACTAAAATATCTTAAATATTAATCCTTCATCATGCAATTAAATTATTGATTATTGGACCGTAAAAATTCATATCATATGTTAATATCTTTCTTAGGACTATTAACAAGTAACCTTTGTTTGATTAACTAAAATCTCATTCTAGTCAAAGCCCCTAAGATTGCATTACTCAATTCATGAAATTCACCATTAGGTTTGAACCTAATCCAGAAGGTTTAAGTTGACCTATCTCTAGGTTTGAATGCAACTTCTTCCAATTATGATAGATCTATTGATACAACAGAATTTCTCAATCTTAATCATATTAAGTCAAATATTGAACTACATATTAATTCTAGAATATAAATGTATAATTGAATCACAATAAATTAATCATTTAAATTGCATTAAATAAAATACTATATCATATTATCCATCCTGACTTAGAATTCATCACACCTAGGAACTAAAAAAATTAGTTCATAAACATAAAGAGCGAAGCTAGCATCAAGTATCCAGAAGAACAATTAGAAATAGAAGAATTCATAATCTATATATCCCTCTTTATGTATCCAGAAGAACAATTAGAAATAAAAGAATTCATAATCTATATGTCCCTCTTTATCTCTAATGAATCTTCTTGAAATTTTGGTTAAAAGTTGTTCTCTATTGGATTTCTTGAAGAAATCTTTGTGTTTTCCTCGTCCTAAGTTTAAAATTACATCTTCTCCTCTCTATCTGGTGTCTAATCTTACTCCAAATTTTTTCTCCCTACCTAGCCTTCATAATTTCCTTTTAAAGTGCAAAACTATGGCTTCTGGAATATACACGGTCACTTATATGTCCATGTGAATGACCTTGTATCTCAAAATCTCTTTAAAATTTTAACTTTACACATTTTCAAAAACTTACATGGTCATTTATGTATCTCCAAATTTACTTCAATTCTTTCATTTTAAGCCTCAATTTTGGCCAAATTCTTCTCCTTTTGGTCTATAAAGGTAACTATTACCTAAAACACACTTAAAGTAAAATAAGTACCAAAAATAACATAAACTCTCAAATATTAAGCAAAACATTACCCATAAAAATGGCCAGAGCACTGATTCTTTTAGCAAACCAATATTCCAAAGGTATATTGTGTATGTTTATCCAAATAGAAATATTCTCATAATGGATAACTTTGCAAGACCCTATCCTACTATTTCCTTATCCCCTCAGTTCTGAGGAAAACCTAAATAACATGATGTTTTCTGTAGTAAACATCAAATTTTAAAGGACTTTTCCCTTCTAGCTTTTGGGAGCCCAATTTTTTGTTGCTGGGAAAGAGGGTCTTCTTCTAATGAAAAAGCTAATGAGTGTTAATGACTAGCTCCTAGCCCCTTCTTGAAGAATTTTTACTTATAGAGAAACCACTTTTCATCACTCATATCTAATGTTATGAATACCGTATCGGGCTCGGTACCGGATTGGGCTCTGGAACGGAACTGTATCGGTACCGGTCTGTACTGGGTACCGTTTTGGGATATTTTTGAAAATTATAAAATAGTCCATAAATTTTTTAAAAATTACAAAATAGTCCGTATTATTTTATTTCCAATCCTCCAATTTCCAATTAAAAAATGCTCAAATCCAATTCCAAAATTCAATTGCAAACTTCCAATTTCGATTCACAGTTAACTCACGAATCACACCAATCCCAAATCATCAACATTTTCATCAACCGAAATCCTCCACAACTCCACAACTCCAACCTTTTCATCAACATTATCATCAACCGATACCCAATCCAAACCAAACCAAACCAAACATTTTCATCAACACTAATAGTCTAATAGACTAATACACGGCAAATCCAAACCATTCCCAATCCACAGCAAAAATAAAAATTCCATTTACCAGTCAAAAACACACACCCAAAAATTTCCAACACTTCGGGTCACTGCCCACTGGGTCGGTCTTCGGGTCACTGGGCTGGCGGTGCTGGGAGTCGAGGAGGGAAGGTGGTGACTTGCGAGTCGAGGAAGCTGGGGAAGGCGGCGACGAGGAGGGAAGGCGGCGACAAACCACCGATGACGAGGAGGAGGACTGGAGACTAACCACCGGTGGACGACGAAGGAGGACGACGACTGGAGACCACGTTGACCGCGAGGAGGGGACGGCGAGGAGACGACGGTGAGACGAGATCTGCGAGGAGGGGACGACGAGGGGACGGCGAGGAGCAGCGGCGAGGAGAGGAGAGGAAGGAGAAACCGAAGGAAGAGATCCAGATCCAGAAACGTCGCGGGGGGGTGTGGGGGGGGGGGTAGTCGGGTAGATAAAATTAGGTTAATTTTTTTATTTTCAATTTAGTCCCTCCAAACTTTTAAATTTACGGAATGGTCCCGATATATACCGGTATTGGCGGTACCGGCCGGTACCGACCGAAATAGGCCAGTACCGACCGAAATTTATACCTGGTACCCAGATGACCGTTCCGGTACCGATTTTCGGTCGGAACGGAACGTTCCGGCCGGTACCGGCCAGAACGGTACGAAATTCAATACATTGCTCATATCTATTAAGAGGGAAATAGCTGAAAGTTTCTATCTATTTCTCTCCTACAACTTGCTTCCAGTTTATGGCTGATTTGGTTGAGATCTGGTTCTTGTTTTCACTTCCTTGTGCCAGATCACATCAAATCTTCTGTTCTAGTTACTCTGTTCTAATTCTGTTCCATTAAATCTCATCTATATAATTATGTAGAGTCTACACAAATGTGTGGATGATATTTAATATAATATGATAGGAACATCATAACTGAAATAGGAGATCTAATCACATGCTAGATTTGGTGGAGCTTTTAGGGAAGGTTTTAGTCTAAGGAGTAGAAAAGTCAATGTATACAGAGGGAAAAAAGTAATAATTTATGAAAACTATTTATTTAAATGAAACATTTAAAATGTTATTGTCCATCTCACAAAGCCTTTTCAAAACATCATAGAATGGTGATATGGATTGCCCTTCAAGTGGGTCATTCTGTCCAACGATCGAATACTCCATCGCACATGTCAACATGTGATATGAGTTACCCCGTGGAAGTGGATCATTCTGTCATACTCCAACTCACATGTCAACATGTGATATGAGTTACCCCGTGGAAGTGGATCATTCTGTCATACTCCAACTCACATGTCAACATCTGGCATTACAGATCATTCCGTCACGCCGAAAGACAAATCCAACTTCTCCCAAAGCGTGAAGTGAAGTAAAAGAAATGTTATCCAATCCATTACGCTGGATGTGGAATCATGCCTTCTCTTAGATCAGACATTGATGATCTAACATTTGCTGCAAAAAGTTGCTACGCACTAGCTGCCCCACGTAGATTGCTGAGAGAACGGTAGGTATAGTGTCGTTATCCTATCATGCTTTATCGGTCACCAAGATGTGCATGACAATTCAAAAGTCAAGGATCACATATTGACATGGTCGTAAAAGAGATTACCGATGTTTCTTGCGGTTACTTTGATTGTAACAAAAACTGAGAGTTGCAAAAAGAGAAGCAAGCGTTATACAATTCTCAACAATCAACAAACTAATGAAATGCCCATAGAGCATTACGAACATGTAGTTAATACTGTTTATGTTCTAGAATTAACTGGTGGTTGTGTATTTGTAACATAATTAATTACAAATATTATTTACTTTATATAATGAATTAATTAATATTTAAAATAAAATGATGACATAAATATACTTTCCAAATAAAATTATGATAAAATTATAATTATAACATTCGTATTGTATTTAATTGTTATCTCTAAATTTTTCTTAATCTTTTTCTATTGATATTTAATATTAATAAAGCATAAAGGTTTTCAAACAATTTTTTTTCCTCACGAAAGAAGTACTTGATATCATAAACTAAAATTTAAATATACTTAAATAAATACGTGGGTTCTTGTTAAAGAATAAGTTCACTAAATTGACAAGGCATAAGGATTTCATATCATCACAAAAAATATATTTATTGGCCACTTTTTTTACTTACGTTTTAGAATTCGTAGCAAAAAAATCTATATATCTCTACAATTTTTCTAAATCATAGCCTATGTTCTAAGTGGTATTTATATTATTTAGTATAGTTGATATTAAGTTAGTTAGTTAAATTTCTTAGACATAAGATATGATTTAGAAGAGTTCTCAAAGTTAGATAGAAAATTTTATACCCATTATGTCATTTTGCTATAATCTATGTTAAGGATTCGATGACAAAGCTTTAGAGACATGTTAAAATCATATGGATGACAAAATGTATTGACATTTTGAGTTAACTAATATCTTATAAACTTTGATGACAACATGTAAAGATGCAAGAGGTTGCATGAAATACAACTGAAAGGTATAGTACCTTAATGGAATTATTTCACTTAACATCATCTTATATTTTTAGTTCATGCTTATGAGTATTTGATACTGAATTTAGATTTAACATTATTATAATGATCAATGCATGATATGAAATAGATTGTTAAGTAAAAGTAGTTGATTCAATTTTATACAAATAGTTTGTATATGTTGGATTGAAGGAAACCTATGCTTAACATATGTGGCAAGAATACAAAGTTGGATAATTGAGACTATCATTTTATACCATATTGATTAAATCAACATAGCGGGAATCATAAAGTTACAAACAAGGATATGTGTATCCTTTTGATTATGAATCATATTAAACTTTTCAAGTTAAAAAATAACCAAATTAACCTTTGGTGAAAGGATGATGATGGTATTTAATTGTTAAATTTATACATGTAATGTATTAGATGGAATAACAATTAATAAAAGGATGATACTTACAGTTCATCATAATTCTAACAACTTTATGTAATATAGTCATATGTATTAAATGAAATGTCGATTTAAAATTTTGAAAAGTTCAAATAGTTTAAATCCAAGTGGAAATTAAGCATCGAAAATGATGAAGAACTTCGATGAGATAATTGTTGTAAGTTTTAAATTTTTGGTTTTCTATAGGGAATTAGATTCTCTTGTGAATACCTTCACAATAAAATTTCATGGAGTATAGATTTATGTAAGGAAGAAAATATAATATGAGATATTGTATGATGCAATATTATTTTTTTTATATAATTGTGCCTAGTATAATGACTTACCTTTAATAGTTTCAATTAAATCAATTAGTAAGTTTTCACTTTAGATATGAAATGCTAAGTTTTTTAAAGAGTCAAAGTTAATAATTCAAGAATGTGATGCTTCGTTATCCATTAAGTTTAGAACTAAATTAGATGATAAAATGTTATAAGATATCCAAAAGTTTGAATATAATCTTACAGATCTATTGAACAAATTGTTTAATTCAATGTATACTTATAAGAGAATGATTCTCAAGATAAGTAGTGGAAGCAAGATAAAATTCGAAAAGTTTAAATCTCATGACAATACATCAAATTGGAACTAATGCCTTTATTGATACATTTGATGTATAATTAAAAGGCTACAAGACGTTGAAAGATTCACTTTCATATTAAATTCAAAGACTTTGTTCTCTTTGAAGAAGATTGTGAATTTATCATTTTTTAAGAAGGCTACTTGGAGTATAATTGTCCTTTTTAGTAAGAGTATGTAGAGACATATTGCTCATAAAAAACGATAATTCTAATTTTCAATTGTTAAAAATATAATTGTCTAAGAATAACTCTTGTTGAATACGAAAAGTTAAAAACTCAAATCTCGGAATTAGATCTATAGAGATAGATTGAAAGTTGTTTACCTTTTCTATGTCCAAGTACATAAATAATGTACTAAAGATGTTTAGTATTTAAGATATAAGATATTTGTTAAGTATTAAAGATATATATTATATGTATGAATTGATATTTGAGTTCAAGGAGATAAAGATATTTACTTTAGAAGTAAATCCTAGCTAAGGTTTATTTTACTTAGAACAATATCATTTTAAGATTGGAAAAGTTCCAATGTAGCAATGGTTGTTAATTCAATCATAATACATTTTTCATTTAGTATAAATAATTAATTGGATCAATAAGTTCTTTAATGAACTTGATATAGTTCCTTGCATTATTCAAGACAGTATGTACTGTGGAACATTAGAGTCAATGGGCATGCAACAAGTGCTAAAGTCTCATCAAAGATCTAATGATATATTTAGGCAAAATTTTAAATTATGATTATAATTACGATGAAAGTTGTAAGATTTAATCAAAAGCTCACTATAGAGAATCTTGTAAAATTCTTTCATTAAGCTACTGTCCCAGCAGTAGCATGATCGTTATATAGTGATATGGTATAAGATACTTAAATAATTAGCTTAGCGCAAGTAGAAGATTGTTGGTTTATATCCTACAGCCAATTAGTTGGTTACAGTTTAGTGATAAAATAATTTAAAGACATTCTTTATCTTGTATATATTTAGATGTATATGATAAAGTCCATGGGATAATTATACATTGCACATGAAATTATTATGAGATTCATATTGCATTTATGTATTATCCCTAAATTGTTCCTAGTTATTGTTTTATTAGGACTAAACATGAATAGAATATAAAAAGATTAACACACATTATATTTTTTTCCCTATGAAGATAGTAGTTAATCTTATAGACTAAAGTATGTGGATACTTAAACAAAAGTGTAGGTGTTTATTAGAAAACAAGTCTACTGAACTGACCCAATATGAAAAATCTATTTGAAACATTAATATATCTATGGAAATTCTCATTGTGATGATCGTATAACTGATCCTTTAACTTGAGGTCTCCAAAGTTATCTTATATAAGAATTGTTATATTTTGATACTACTTATGACTTGTAACACCCTGATACTTCCTAAGAGGATATACGAATGCCACACAAATTAAACCTAGAATATACCAAGATATTCCAGCAAATCCTAAAAATAAGGCAACATACTTCACAATTCATTAGAATATTAAATTATAAACATAACATAATTTACACTTTGTATTTATCAAATACATGTCTTAAATTCAAATCCATCTTGTATTATAGTTATTACAAACCATTTACACAAAATACAAATATGTCTCTTAATTTTAAATACAACTCAAAAACTTATATAAAACATCTTCCAAAACATAACACATCCTTCTTTAGTCACTGCGGTTGTCCCAGCCTTAATCCTTTTTATCAAGACCTACACAGAGGAAAACTAATCGTGCTAAGCATATAGCTTAGTGGGGAATAACTAAACATGATACAAGATGGAGACTACTTCTAACAGTCGTCTAGCATTTATAAGCAAATGATTCATGGATTATCACAAGCAATCTTTAATTATTCAAATCAGAGAGTAATCAGACTATTAATTGCATTAGAACAGAACATAAATGCATCAGAACATAATATACTTAAATTAAAATAGAATACAAAAGTATCAGAACAGGACATGATTGCGTCAGAGCAGAACTAATATCAAAACACATACAGAATTGACTGTTAATCCTTTTTACAAAAGTGGGTAACGAGAACAGAATAAAAGATACTTATGATTGGTATCTATAAAAACAGAAGAGACTTGAGTCTATAAAACAAAAGACACTGTAGTCTCTAAGGACAGAAGACACCATAGTGTCTAATGTAATAGTTGTTTTTTTTTTCAAATTGAGGGATTAGAACCTTAGACTATTGCACAGAATCTATAACATTGAAAATTCTTAATTACATTTCATTCACATGCATATCAATAGCATACATATATGAATTATGATTTAGTACACATTGCAAAGAATGTATATGCACTTAATTGACTTATTCCTCTCACACACCACCGAAATCCTCTCAACCTTTACATCCCTGTGTTTTGCTATGTTTATGTCCAATTGCTACATCAATAATCCAAACTTTTACCCTATTAATAATCCAAACTTTTACCCTTCACAAGATAGTTAAAGACTCAAATTATTGTTGTCTCTTCTCCTAGCCAAAAATCATCCTTTTGCCACCTTGAATATGTGTTGAATCTTGCATGCATATAAGGCAAAGTTGACCTAATGATTTAAGCTAGATTTGGAGCTAAATAAGTAAATGAAAGATTGTTCTTTATGGCATGTTATAGTGGAAAGTTTATGTTATTTGAATTGGGGATAGATTGCATGTTATGTTGATGAAGAGGTTGTGCTAGAATTTGATGTAAGAACTTGGATATGTTTTGTTGTGTTCTTGATGTATGAACCGTATGTCATAGGTTGTTTTTATGAATTAATTAATTGAAATTTGAAGTATAAGGAAGGTGAATTGATGCTAAAGAAAGGTGCTAATATAGTGATCTTGAAATAGGAAAGAACTAGGACTACATGTATGATCAAATCAATGACATATTCTGTTTTGGTTTTAATGCATAAAAGATCATAATTTGTGAGTTACCTAATAAATGATTTTTGAATTGTATTTGGACATAAATTGGATAAGGGGTTGAAGCTTGAATAAGATATAATTAAAGTGAAATTGATGGACTTTGGTGAAGGTAAGTTAGAAGGAGCATGAATGAGTAAAAATTAGAAGCAAAATGAAGGTTCACTCATCCCACAATCGTGGGAATTATAAGGCTCCTTCCCATGGTCATGGGAAGTACTTTGGAAGGAGAAAAGGTTGGTTTTGGGCAATTGTTGGACTATATAAGGTTAAGGCACTTTATAATGTTGTAATTGGACTTAATTAAGGTGTAAAATGAACCTAGTAAGTTGCTCAATTAATTGATTAAGTGTTTAATAAGTTCAACTTGTTAATTAAGGTTATAAATTAAGGAATGGATTGATTGATATCAATGTATATAAATATGGGAAGTATGAGTTGTTAATGGTATAAAGATGTTCTTATGAATGCAAATGTGATTCAAAGGATATAATTAATGAATTAAGTATGATTGAATGAGAATTTGGAAATTGTGTGACTATATAATGATAGGAAAGAATTGATGAATGTATGAATGATGAATTGAGATTAATCAAGTTCACTTAAAGCATAAACCTAACATCAAACTAGTTATATGCAAGTTGTGATGAATGAATGAGCAAGATTTGTGAATAAGGTTACATACCTGGGATAATCAATTGAGCATGCATTGAACATAACACATATACATGTGTATGACTGAGTACTTATTTGATTAAACAAGTTAGTAATGTGTACATATGTGTGTATTACATGATTTAGAAGCACAACTTGACTGTCATCATTTAGACATTGTCAGCTTGTCGAGGCAATAGCTATCTGGAGCTTACTGTGAGTTGACTTAGATGATCCTCACTATAATTGAATTGTTTTTGTCTAAATTTCAGTTATTGAATTGCTACTTATATAATTGTGATATTTCAGACATTGTTGGTCCGAGGAGTTTAATATTCGAGACTGTATTGGAAGTGTTTGCAAACTAAAAGTTAATATGAAAAATGTGTTCTCAACTATATGTCGAAATTCGGACTTAGATCTAATGATTGTGACAACTGAATGTGTACATTGAAAGAAAGTGATTGATAGCATATTATGTGGAATGTTGAACTCCATCATATGAATATGGATGATCAGATAAAGAGTTGTGATCGGAGTGACCAACGTGAAAAGAGTTTAAAGCTCAGAATGTGTACAAAGAGCCACAAGCTCAATGATTAATGAGCTCGGTATCCATAATAGGTATGGGACCGTATCTGAAATGAGCCCGGTGTCCACAACAAATATGAGACAGTTACATAGGCGCTCGGTCACAACAAAATAAAAATAGAAGTGAGTCTCATGTGCATTTGCATTTATATCCTTACATGTGTTCATGAGATTGATTGCAAATAAATGTTGAATTGTGTACATATTGATGATATGAAGAATTGAGATAAATGATTGGATTGTTCTGAAATGACTATATAAAGTCTTGTAGTCACAATATGCTTGTTGAAATATGATGAGTAGTGTGATATACATGGGATTTGATTTTGGATGAGGTGTTATACTAATTGAACTATGTAATATATGAGATGTTTATGTTCTATTTGAGTGAGCACATCAATGATGGTTCACTCACTGAGTTTCCAAAACTCATCAAAATTGTAATGTTGATTTTGCAGGTACTGAGAGGAGACTTACTTTTTAGGTAATCTAGTTAAAGTCTAGTATTGTTCATTTTGGGAACAATAAATGAATCAAAGGTCTAATCAGCTGACATCTGAGTAGTTTAGATAGAATATTTTTGTTTAGTAACTCATATCATATAGAACTTGTTGTATCAAACTGTGAACTCACAGATGGTTTTATAATGTAAATATATAGTTGATGTGTAATGAAATGACAATGTAAATTATGTTTTCTTAATTAAATGGGATGAGCTGAACTTAAAATATTTATGTTCTTTATGATGCCATGATAAGTTGATGTGTTTGCTCTAACATACCATTCTCATAGGGTATGTTTTTGAATATCCTCTGGATGTTCGGTATATGCTCTATGATAGCGGGGTATTAGATCTAAGTACAGAAGTAGCTGCAAGTCCTTCTAGGCATGCCTATTTACCCACAACTAGGACATGAAAGGTTTAAAGCAACACATATTACAATTCAGAATCACATGTAAGAGAAATAATGCATAAGGTAGGAATTTATTTCCTTATGCTCAAATTGAATACATTCTTTCACACCCGAACAAACTTGATATGCCTTATGAATTTAAGCATTTGTAACAATGCATCAATAATAGCATTAAGTAATTACACATCAAATATCTTCACATAAATTCCGAATTCTCAAACATTCATAACTAATTCACATTACTTAAATCCTTTGGATTACATTTGTGTTCATAAGAATAACTTCATCCCTTAAACAATTCAAATATTCTAAAATTGGATACATTGATATCAAACATTTCATTCCTTAAGTTATCACCTCAATTAACATTCCAAAACTTATTCAACCTTTAACCAAATAATCTAACATCAAACTAGGTTCATTTCAAACCTTAATCAAGTTCAATTATACCATTGTAAAGTGTTTTAATCTTATGTGGTTCAACAATTACACAAAACCAAACTTTTCTCATTTCAGAGCATTTCCCACGACAGTAAGAAGGAGCTAATGTAGCTCCCACGATTGTGGGATGATTGAACTGAAGGTTCACTATCAAATTGCCTTCAATTTTTTTCCAGATTTTAACATCTTCATACTCAATTCAATGCACCTTCATCATAGTCCATTAATTACACCTCAATTATACCTTAATTATGCTACAATTCCTGATCAAATTCACATCCAACTCTAAGTCAAAATCATTCATTTGGCCGCTCACAAACCATTGTCTTTCATGCTTCAAAAACCAAAATAGAATATATCATACAAACATAATTTTCTAGAACTCATTTTATCATAAACACAACACATATTCTATCCCAATTCAAACATTATAGAATTTGTATTACCATATCCCATCAAGTTTAGAATTCCACTTACTTGTTTAATTCAAAACCCACCTCAATGATCAAGCCAACGTAGCCCTCCATGAATGCAAAATCATCCAAGTACAAGATGGAAGTAGAATGATCTTAACACTAAAAAGACAATAGAATAGAAGATAGCAAGATATAGCTTTCTTGTTGTAGGATTTTGGTGTGATAATTAAGCACAAACATAAGAAAAAACATAGTTATGTGAGGGTGATAAGGGTTTCGGTGGTGAGAGGAAAGGTGTAGAAAGAAGACAGCAGAAACATCCAGAGAAAAATGAATGAATCTGCACTTGCCTAATCCCTTTAGTGCAAGATGTCCTAATTTTAAAAAGGACACATGCCATACTTAGAAGTGAGCTACTTGTCCTCTTATCATGCTGCCAAATTTCATTCAACTTTACTGCCATTCGTCTCTTATTTACCAATGCCACATGTCACTCAATGTATAGGCTTAGTCATCCACGCTTTCCATGTATCAACTTGTCTTGTCACTTGACATTTTTCCTAGTCCAAATGTACATTTTAATTCATCAATTTTCTAAAGGTAAAAATTAATTCCAAGTTACTAATTATAATCCATCAAACCAAAATTCAAGGCTTAAGCAATACACAATCAAATCATAATCATTAACTCCTATCATATATACTTTCATGGACATGTAACGTTCTTACTATAGTACTCATTTTTCTTTCCCTTAAAAGAATTTCGCCCTCGAAATTTATACCTGATAAGAACAGCTGAGGATATTGAGCCCTTATGGTCAATTCTGGTTCCTATGTTGCTTCCTCGAGTCCATGGTATTGCCAGAGTACTTTCACCAGAGATATTTGTTTATTTCTGAGTTGTCGAACTTCTCTGGCTAAGATAGACACAGGCCCTTCCTCATAAGAAAAATCCAGTTGTACTTGAATTTCTTGCACAGGAATTTTATGTGCATCATCAAACCGATATCTTCTCCATATGGAAACATGAAACACATCGTGCAACTTGGCTAATTCTTTAGGAAGTGCTAACTAATAAGCTACTGGTCTGACTTTCTTAAAAAGCTCATAGGGACCAATGTATCGTGGGCTGAGCTTACCTTTCTTCCCAAACCGAAGTATATTTCTCCATGATGACACTTTCAAAAATACCTTATCTCCTACCTGATACTCAATGTCTTTCCTTTTTAAATTCGTATAGGATTTCTACTATCACTGGTGGATTTTAATCTTTGATGGATAACTTGAACTTTCTCTTCAGTATCTTTCACAATATCAGGCCCGATCATCTTATTTTTACTTAATTCAATCCAACAAATCAGAGTCCTACATTTCCAACCATAAATGGCTTCATAAGGCGTCATGCCAATATTAGTATGATAACTGTTGTTATAAGCAATCTCCATCAGAGCAAGATATTTATCCTAACTTCCTGATAATTCTAACACACAACCTCGAAGCATATCTTCCAACACATGAATAATCCATTCAGATTGTTCATTTGTCTGGGGGATGGAAAGTAGTACTAAATTTGACTTGAGTACCCAGAGCCTATTGCAGACTTTTCCAAAATCTCGAAGTAAATCGAGGATCACGATCAGAAATAATAGACAACGGTACCCCATGTAACCTCACTAGCTCATTCACATATATATCTACAAGCTTATCCAATGGATAGTCAGGATGAACAAGCACAAAATGAGCAGACTTGGTGAACTTATCCACAATCACCCATGCAACATCATGCTTTCTTTGAGTGAGAGAAAGCCCAGTAACAAAATCTATAGTAATGTTATCTCATTTCCATTGAGGAATCGAAATAACATGTAATAAACTAGATGGAATTTGGTGCTCAGCTTTAACTTACTGACATGTCAAATATTTGAATACATAATCTACAACATCACGTTTCATACCAAACCACCAGTAATGTTGCATCATATCTTGATACATTTTATTTCCACCAGGGTGTATAGTAAAAAACAATATTATGTGCCTCAAATAAAAGCTTTTTCTTCAATTCATCACTAGCTGGTACACACAATCGATCTTTGTAATACAGATCACTATTTCCTTTCACAGAAATGTCAGGTTGTTTGCCTTCCCGAGTTGCCAAGATAAGTTGTTGCAGCTTATCATCAACTTTCTAAGCATCATAAATATCTTGTCTCAAGGTAGACCTAGCTTTTAATTGAGCTATTAAAGCCTTATCAGATGCAATCCCCACTCACCCTGCTACACTGACAATGCTGAATTGGTCTTTCAACTTAAGGCATCAGCTACGACATTAGCCTTTCTAGGATGATAGTTCACAATACAATCATAATCTTTAAACTGTTCCAACCAACGCCGTTGTCTCAACTTAAGTTCATTTTGGGTAAGCAAGTATTTCAGACTTTTATGATCAGTAAAAATCCTACACTTTTCACCATACAAGTAGTACCGCCAAATCTTCAAAGCAAACACTACTTCTGTAAGCTCAAGATCAAGTGTAGGGTAGTTCTGTTCGTGTGGCTTTAGTTGCCTAGAAGCATATGCAATCACCCTACCATTTTGCATCAAAACACATCCCAAACTGTTTCTAGATGCATAACTAAACATAACATATTCTTTACCAGGAGTAGGATAAGCCAATACAGGAGCTTCAGTAAGCATTCTTTTTAGTTGATCAAAACTAGTTTAGTATTTAGCAGACCATTCATATTTTAATCCTTTTGGTAGCAATTTAGTCAAATGGGATACTATCACTGAAAACCCCTTCACAAACTGACAATAGTAACCAACCAAACCCATAAAACGTCTCACTTATGTCACATTCCATGACAGCTTCCAATTAATAATTGCTTCAATTTTATTACGATCAACTCTAATTCCTTGAGACGAGACAACATATCCTATAAAAGATACTTCCTAAAGCCAGAAATCACATTTGCTTAGCTTGTCATATAACTGTTTTCCAGCAGGGTTTGTAACACAATTCGTAAATGATGAGCATGATAGTGCTTATTCTTGGAATAGACCAGGATATCATTTATGAATATCACAACAAACTGGTTTAACTAGGGCCTAAATACTTTATTCATCAAATCCATGAATGCAGTTGGAACATTAGTTAGCCCAAACGACATTATCAGGAATTCATAGTGCCCATAACAGGTCCTAAATGCAATCTTCGAATCATCCACATCCTTTACCCGAACTTGATAATACCCTAATCGCATATCTATTTTGGAAAATACTCCTGCACCTTTTAATTGATCAAACAAATCTTCTATCCTCGATAATGGATACTTATTCTTCAGCGTGACCCTGTTTAATTGCCTATAATCAATACACATCCGAAGAATACCATCTTTTTTCCTTACAAACAGAACCGATGCTCCTCAGGGTGAGACACTGGGTCGAATGAATCTCTTATCCAGTAGCTCCTGCAACTGAACATTCAACTCTTTTCATTCAGTAGGAGCCATCCTGTATGGTGCTCTAGGTATAGGAGCACTGCTAGGCATAATCTCAATAGATACCTCCGCTTCCCTTTCAGGAGGAAGTCCGAGTAGCTCTTCAGGAAATACATTTGAAAATTCGATCACCACTGAAATGTCTTGCAAGTTAACACTCTCCTTCTTAGAATCAAGTAAAAAATCCAAATAAGCTTCACATTCCTTTCTAAGGAACCTTCGAGCTTGCATAACAAATGTCACATTAGCCAGAGAACTAGTACAAATGCCATACAATATTATTTCAGGTTGATTAGGCTTCTTAAACATAACAGTCTTAGCACTTACAGTCAACCACTGCCTAATGCTTGGATAACTAATCCATACCCAAAATCAAATCGAATTTATGAAATGGAAATTCAATTAGATCTGTTACATACTTACTACATTTGATCATAACAGGACAATTTCTATAAACCTGGTTAGCCAACACATTACTATCTAGAGGACTGGTTACATGAATATCATAATCTAACCGATATACAGGCATCTTTTTAACAGGAATTTCTCCAACATAGATATAAGAATAGGTGCATCGAGGATCAATCAAAGCATGCATTTTAGATTTAAAGAGAGAAATAGTAGCAGCAATGACCTCAGGTGCATCCTGATCCTCGAGATCTTTCTAAACATAAGCTCGAGCCGTAGCAGAAGATATAGCAGGTTGATCAACAGTTTCTGAAAGAGTACTCGGATTAGGCCTATATCCTCCACGTCCTCTACCTCATCCTCTATTCCTTACAGGTGCATGAGAAACTTCTTTACTAGCTTGTGATGTCTGAGACTATTTCATAGGAAAATTTGCTATCAAATGATCAGTGCTTCCATATTGAAAACATGCACTCGTAGTCCCCCTACAAGTACCCCAATGATGTTTGGAGCAATGAGGACACTCCGGAGCACCAAAACCTCAGCCCACATAGGAACCCCTACTAGAATTAATAAATGAGGGAAAGTCTTGTCGCTTTCCTCTAGCTACAGATCTTTGAGTGAATTCTTACGCAGTGGAATCACCTTCACGACTTCTTTTACCTGAGGACTGACCTCCTCTAGCAAAACCTCTTCATTGAAATTTTTCTATCTTAACCATCTCTTACTTCTCTATTTTAATGGCAGCTTGTATCAGCTGATGATAACTCACTTGCTGCAAAAGAGTGAATGCCGCAAGATGCTCTTTGATTGAATCATTCATGCTGGACCCCGTTTTCGGAGTCCGGCCGAACGGTGCCAAACCCCATTCCCGGAGCCCAACTATCCAAAACGGAATCACAAACAGAGACCATTGGGCCCGAGTCCCGACTCTCGAGGCCAAACCCGGGGTGACCCGTCGGGACAGACAAAAGAAATAAATTGCGGAAGCATATTTATACATTCAATACA
>JAOQMQ010000006.1:15496765-15513117 GCA_027563845.1 Erythroxylum subrotundum
TCTTTCATTTAATCCAATTAATACTTTAGGCCAAAATTTAATAACTTAATAAGACTTCAAAAATTTAAAACATGCCTAAAATAAATAAACTGATTTGGGGTCCAACAATATGTATGCCTATAGAAGATCAATGGGAGTTGACTAGAGAACTTTGTATGAAATTGGAATTATTTTATAATACGACTGAATTGTTCTCGAGAACAAAATATCCAACTTTATACTATTTCTTTAACCCTATGTCTAACATAAAGGATGCTTTATCACTGTGGATGTTTGACTCCAATGAAGATATTCAGATTATGGCATAGCAGATGATGAAGAAGTTGAATTCTTATTGGTCTATGGTTGTACATATTGTTGCAGTGTTATATGTGTTAGACCCAAGATACAAGATCAACAGGGTTGCTTTTATTTATGATGCTTTGTACGATGATCGAGCTCAAGATCATATAGATATAATTAAACAACTCTGGTATGAATTGTTTAATGATTATCAACTCAAAACGGAAATAACTCATGATCAGGATAGTAATAGTTTAGGTATTTCAACTCCAGGTTCAGTTTCACATTCAACCTTATCTTCCAACTGAAGATTGTCACTTTCTCTTTCAAAATTTATGAAAGAGAAAAGGGCTAAGACTTCTTATAATATGATGGAGTTAGATAAATATTTGACCGAAGATTGTGTGCCTAAAATTAAAGGTGAGCAGCTCGACATATTATTATGGTGGAAGAAATGTGGTAATATTTTTCGGATTATGCAAGTCCTTGCACGAGACTTATTAGTTATTCTATCATCCGCTGTTGCTTCGAAGTTTGCTTTTAGCACTAGTGGTCAGGTTATTACTCCTCATTGTGCTCAACTTCATCCTTGTACTGTGGAAGGCCTTATGTGTGCCCAAAGTTGGTTAAATGATAAAGATATTGATGACACATTCCTGTCTTTTTGATATATTGATTTTATCTATTTTTATATTATCTTACCTATTATTATATTTTTAGTTTTCTGTTAATACAGTCACAAGTATTAATGCAAAGATGACTAGTCAAACTAATTGACCAAGTGCATGTTATTTTCGTCAAATATATGAAGATGAAAGTATATTTAATTATTTATTAAATATTAACATGTTCTAAATATTCCTTTAATTTCAATAGTATATTACTAAATATAATGTTTGTACATACAGATGATTTGATCCAAACTATTGACGATCCTAGTAACAACAATTAGCTACTCTTTTACTCTACCTTCTCCAGTATCCAGTCTCCAATCTCCGTCTATCTGTCATGAAATTATCTTGATTTTTGTAAATTGTTTCATTTTTTGTAAAATTATTTAGATAATAATTTGAGTACATTAAGGATTACTATAGTTAATGAATTTGGTTTTATCATTTCTCTCTTTTAATAATTAATAATTAGTTTAACAAAAATTTAAATTCATAATTAATTGAATTGAAATTCCTAACTATAATTAACTTAATGAATTTTCCTAGAAATTCCTAATCAATTGAAATTTCTAATTAATTTTCTTAATGAATTTTCCTAATCAAATTTTCTAGAAATCCCTAATTAATTTTGTCACTGTAGATAATCAAACCTTTCCTAATCATTTCTCACTTTTAATAATTAATAAATTAATTAATTAAAATTAAAATTTGTAATTAATTTAATCGAAACTCCTAGCTATAATTAATTTAATTGAAACTCCTAACTATAATGTAAAATATAAATTAAATATAAATACTGACTTTCATATGATTATCATTGTTTACTCTATTATGATTTTTCCATCATAAACATAATAATCGTAATAAATAAATAAATTTTTACTCAACATCATTATTAATCATAATTAGTGTACTATAATCCCTTAATTAGGATTACAAATGGCAATAACTTTAACCATTACATAATAACTTGCTTGACACTATGAATTATGATTTATCCCAAATATTGGACCATTGAATTACATTTTTGTTGTCATAAAAATAATAATATAAAATATTTTATTAAAGACAATGTAAAATATAAATTAAATATAAATACCGAATTTCATATGATTATCATTGTTTACTCTATTATGAATTTTCCATCATAAACATAATAATTGTTAAAAATAAATTTTTATTTAACATCATTTTAATCATAATTAGTGTACTATAATCCCTTAATCAAGGTTACAAGTTACACTAGCTTTAACCATTACCTTATAACTTGCTTGACAATATGAATTATGATTAACCTTGATTATTGGACCATTGAATTATGTTTTTTGTTGTTATAAAAATATATAAAATATTATATTAAAGACCATGTAAAATATAAATATTGAATTTTATATTATTATTATTGTTTACTCTGTTATGATTTTTTCATGATAAACATAAAAATTGTTTAAAAAAATTAACATCATTATTAATCATAATTGGTGTACTATAATCCCTTAATCAAGCTTACAAGTTACAATAACTTTAACCATTACATTCAAGTCCGTTATGAAGATGAGGGAGAGAATGAGGCATCATTTTATTCATCTAATTGGAAATGGGAAGAATACCTTCTTTTGGTTTGATAATTAGTTATATATTGGGCCTCTAATTAAGTTACAAGTAGCAGAACCTTTTAAATCCTTTTTGGACTTACAGTTTTCAGTAGCTCAAGCTCTCACTGAGAGGGATTATATCACACACAGAGTTAAAGAAAGAAATTAGTCAGACTTAGTCTTACTTCATATGAGGATTGTGTAATATGCAGAAAAAATGTTGATGGAAGATTCACCAACTCGTCTTATAGAAAGGTCATTGATGGCAATTTACCAACACTACAGTGGACAAATTTGGTTGGGTTTGATCATCATCATCCTCGGGCTTCTACAACCGTATGGGTAGCCATGCTAAATAAGCTACTAACTTTTAATAGACATGCGAAATTCACACAACTTGTTAATTGGTGCATTCTTTGTAAGAGTGACGAAGAAAGGTCTGATCATTTATTTTTTGAGTGCAGCTATGTGTCTAATACTTAGAAAGCTTTGTTGTGTAGATGTTTAATCTCTAAAGCTCCATAAAATCTAAGCTAGCTCAAGGAGGTATGCAGCGATATGAGATACAGAACAGGACTGTTAAATGGTGTTTTTTCATTTCCTTATCTTTTCTTGTGACAGTTGTGTGGGATGAAAGAAATACTCGAATTTTTTGTGATACAAGCATCCCTAATTAGCAGTTTGGTAACCTTTTAATGCAGAGGATACAAACACATATTACTAGACCTTCACTTTCTTAAATCACATTGGGGAGTATAAATTTAATTTCAAATTGTTGTGTTATTTAAGTTTGTAACTTGTGGTTAGTTGCTTTTCTTGTAATTTCCTAGTTGTCCTGTACTAGTTCGTGGCTTAATTTAATTATTTATACCTTTCTAAAAAAAATAACCATTACCTAATAACTTGCTTGACAATAAGAATTATGATTAACCTCAAACATTGGACCATTGAATTATGTTTTTTGTTATAAAAATAATAATATAAAATATTATATTAAAGACAATGTAAAATATAAAATGAATATAAATACTGAATTTCATATGATTATAATCACTTATTGTTACTTTATAAGTTTCACTTTAAATAATCAAAATTATTTACGATGATTAGTATTATATTATTTAAAAATGGATGACTTAGTTGATCATTCAAAGAAGAAAAAAGAATATATTCACATATATCTAAGGAAGTTTTAATCAAATATAAATATTTTCCATGAAAATATTAAAAATTTTGATAAATTCCATATATGTATATAATATAATATATATTCTTTTACCAATTCTAATTATTTTATTTTTGAACTAAAGACATTTAAAGGTCTTGTGACATCTATTTTTTAATAAGAGAGAAAGGTAAAATATCAATGGAAGGTTATTATTAAACTCAAATTAATTAATTCAACTTAAGCACTTTTAAATTTGTATTTTTTGAAGATATTAGTGTCAATGTATTTGTATTTTTTGAAGATATTAGTGTCAATGTAACTTCAATTAATTAAATTGATAACTTTAATTTTTTATTGTTTATAATTTTATTTTTATTATAAATTAAATTAATTGTAAATTGAAATTTAAAATTTAAAAAGGGTCCCGGTCGAGGCAAGCCTTGAGTTAGGCCTGGGCAAATTTTTCTAGTGGTATGCCTAAACCCAAAGCCTTTTTTTTTTTTTAGTGTAAAACAAGATTGTGAGAGATTCATTTGCTTTTTCCTCCTTAGTCCTCCCCTCTTACATCACACTTATGGAGTTTAGCCCTCTGCAACTGCCCACTGCCCTACTAGTTTGTAGTCTACCTCTCCTCATGTCACGCTCCTGCCAGTCTACTCCTAGTCATTATGCCTCCTTCATTTTCAACTTCCCATTTTTCTCTTGTTATGGTTCGTTTCATCAATTGTTCCTGGTAAGTCTTCTATCATAACTCTTTAGGCTCCTCCAAATATTATTTTACTAGAGGATTACTATTCTCTCTCCCTTTCTCTTTTGGTCTTCTTGTTTGATTATTTTTATTTTTATTTGATATATGTCTATGTTTTGTTGTTGATAAAGATTGCATTTTGGGGTTATGTTAACATCTCTAAGCTATATTATTTTATTACAAAATTATTGGATTCTTAATTGAATTTGAGACTTTGTGATTCTTTCAAGTTGTTTTACCTTTTGGGATTGATATTGGTGATTGATAAGGTCCTTTGTTGTCATGGTTGATAATAGATAAGGTCCTCCATTAGTATTGGTTAACAATAACCCATTTCTTGGGACTAATTAATAGAATGAAACAAATGTTGGTATGAATTCTCCAAAGAACAACTTCAACATGTTTTAGTTGTTATCGATACAAATTTAGATGCCAAAGATAAGAAAACTAAAAGAATAGAACTATACAAAATAATATTGTTACACAATTGGAAAGTAAAGTCCAAGCTATATAGAATAAATCTAATTAAAGAGCAGCTAATTGATGAACATTAATGGGATAGACATGACTTTTGATAGTAGAATTATAAGCCTTTGTGACAATCTCATTATTGACTACTTCTAATGGATGCAAGACATAAAAGTAAACGTAAGTTCTCTTATTTTTCACAAGCATTACTTGTGTCTTTAAGCATTTTATAACATAATATTTAACATTTTATCTAATGAAAAGAAGCACAAATTATACATCTCCATATTGGATCGAGAACGGGGTCAGAGGGATAAAAAACTGCTAATTCATATAGAGCCATCGAACCTGCCCAATCAACAACCAAAGCTATATGCATAATATGGATAGACAGCAAACAACCAGGATCATTCAATATGATAGTATGAACACGATACCAAGGCAAACCCATGGTGAATATTGCATTACAAATGTGAGTTTGAAAATAATGTAAGATGGTGAACTTTAGGCCATACTTAGTAATATGACATTTTTTATTTTATTGAATTTTACTTATTAATTTTTAATTTTATGCTTACAATTAAATCTAAATATGTCACTACCATACAAAAAGTGCAGTCTTTACTTGTAATTGAATAAGGAAAGAAATGGACATATCCTTGAGTTGTAATTTAGAATGATCAAAATTGACACATGATAGTTGTTTGCGCACATTAGCAGCTTATTTGCTCTTACTGAACTTGTTTTTATAATTTTAGTAACAAAAATTGATTAATTAATAAAAGGATTTTCGTTGTCATAGCTAACCAAGAAATGGCTAATAAACAAGGTCCTTTGTTATTATAGTTATTGATATGTAATATGATCCTAAATTACTACTTTGAAGTCTTTTCATCTAATCAAATTATATACCAAATTAATTGATTGAGCTTTATTTCCTATCTTCCATAAGTTGCATTCATTATAGACCATTGATGAATTTGTGAAGGTTTGCGTCACATGGATTGAAGACATATTATCTTCATAAACTAGGTGAAATTAAAGAATGAAAATGCTTGGATATGCATTATAATCCATATATGATCAATGCAATGCTTATGTACTAAATGAAAGTAGCTTCCTGCCATATACTCCTATATGTAATCGTCGTCGTCGTCATCATTTCAAGTCAACTGTACATATATATGTAAATGTCCACGAATAACTTATATGATTATATATATTGATTGTTTTAGGTGGATGAACATATTCTTTTACTGGAGAGTTCTAATTTGGTACTTTGAGAGTATACCAACGAAGACTTCTAATCTAGTACTAAGTGAAGAAACAAGTCATGTTGAAGGAGTAGGTTCATTGATAAATGATGTTTTGAATCACTTCAAAAATACTAGATTAATAGATATAATAGAGAAAGTCGAATATAAATAATATCACCAAATGTTGGCCAAGAGTTCAAAATGTTAAACCTGTCATTTAAAGAGATATATGGAGTTGTGTTATATTAAAAAAATCGCATCAAAATGTCAAATATTTTTAGCCCTAACCTAATAGCTTATGACAACAACAAATCAAAGGTTTTGCTAGTTAATATGATCTATGGTTATGAATCTCCACTCTTCATGGCTGATAGTGAAAATTTTAGGATGTTTGTTACCTCATTCCATCTGACCTTCAAGATCCTAACTCAAAATATCTTAGAGAAAGACATTTTCAAGATATGCAAAGATCAAAAGAAAGAATTATTGAAGTCATTGTCGAGTATTGAAAGATAGGTTGTCATCACTTCAAACATGTAGATAGTTGGTAACTAAAAGAAAGATTATATGACAATGATGGCATACTTCATTGACAATGACTAGACTCTATGTAGTAGACTACTGAGGTAAATTATATTCTTTAATATTGTTATCATTTATTTATTAATTAAGTTAGATTGATGTTTGTTCACATTTCTAAATGGTAGGCCTATTTGTGTTCTGACACCATATACAAGTGAAAAAATGACAACCATATTGGTTGATTGTTTAATAGATTAGAATATTTGAGATACAAGATGGAGGAGATTCATTTTATCATGACATATTGTATGGTTGTTGGACTCAAGAGTATATAAATATTATCAAAAAGTTCTTAAATGATTTATTTGATGGTTATCAAATAGGATTGAACAAAAATCAAATTTGCAGTAGTTCAACTTTAGCTTCAGCTTCATCTAAGAATAGTGTGAAGCCCTTATATGCAATTAGGGAACAAGTCACTCTTAATTTACATCTATAACTCATTTCTTCATACTGGTATTAATATGAAAAAGGGTAATCCAATAACAATTCTATCACTCAGGACAATCATTGTTTAATTGTAATTCTAACATCATTTTCCAAACTATTTTAGATATAAACTTGCTAACTAATTAATCAAATGTAACCTAGTTTATAAGTATCCATACAAGCAAGTTAAAGCCCATTTCTAAGTCATTTGAGTCCATAAAATTTCAATGTCTTTTTTTTTTTAACTTTCACTTTTAATAGTTTTAGTTTTTTTATTTTTTGAATTTAGTAAAATCATAAATTTGGTTTAATTTTCTATTTTAAGTTTTCTTTTAATCAGATTTATTATTAATTAGTATATACTATGTAATTATTTAATATTATTAATAAAAACTATACGTGATATATTTAATTATTTATTTTTAAAATTTTAAAATATAATTTATTTGAAATAAAAATATTTCAAATATAATTATTATAAAATAAATATATTTAAATTTAAAATATCTTAAAATACATAAACTTTAAAATTTAAATTAGTTATTTACAAAATAAAATTTTAAGATATAAAACATTTAATTTTTTAAGTGTGGATACTCCTTTTTATTATGGAGCATAATCAAATGAATGTGTTGCACAAACATTCTTGATCTTAAATGGAATGATCTAATTGAATGGTTTAGTAAAGTTAAAAGGAAAAAGGATAGGAATTGAATCATTTTCAAAATTACATTCAATAATACAATACATCATCTTTGGATTGAGAGCAATAGGCATATATTTTAGAGGAATTTTTGAATAGGAGCAAAAACTCGTCTATACCACAACTTAGACCACAAGAGAGAAGTTGTTCGTAAATAATTTGCACACCACGTATAGTCAAGCTATGAGAAGGAATTTGACACTTTGCTAGAGAAACATTGTCATTTGCTATGCTTGCAAATGTAGTAATGGTTTAATATTAATCCCTATAAGTTATCTTATAAGTTGTATCTTTGAAAATAGTAAGTCCCTGTGTCTAATTATGTTGGTATTGGGACATGTAAGGAACATGGAATATAATTTTTTTTTTACTTGTTGAAATTTATTTTTACTTGCTAATACAATGTAGATAGTTTTAAGGCATATTGTTTCATCTAAATAATAAAAAGTTGATAAGTCCAAGATAGAGTTGGTTTCATCTTTTCCTTAGCCTACTAGCGTGAGGGATTTTTGACATTCTTGATCATACATATTCATAATGTAGATTTATTGAAGAGTTTTCAAAGATAGCATCATCCTTGTGACAATAACTTCAAAAAGATACAATTTTTTATTTTGAATATGCAAGCAAGGAAGAATTTGAAAAGCTAAATAGGTTGCTTGATAACGCTTAATTGATTGTATAATTATGTCATAATACTTAGCGATTAATGACATGAAATTACTTAAGATACTCACTTTGACTCATATGTGATTTTAGGCACAATTCGGAAGTAAAGCAGTTAAAATGAGTCGAAAGCACTACATTTAGGCCATTTTTCGAAGAATCATGTCCACTTGTCTTTATGGAACAAGAATAAGGAAGATTAGAGCAAATATAGACAAGAAGAAGACTTGAAAAAGAATATACAAAGAAGGAGAGGAATAATCGAGAGTTGGATCATCTTCTTCTCTTTGGTTCTTGCCACCTATCCCACTTCCATTTAACCTATCTTTATTATATGATGAATGTTTGTGATGGCTACAGCTAAGGAAGACAAAATTGATACAACATTTAGGCATTTTATGACAAAAAATCATCTTGGTGACTAGCTACCATTTCATGTTTAAGGTGAAAAGAAAACATGTGTGAGTGGAAGCAAAACGTGAGCTGAATGAAATAACATGTTGTGTGTAACATGAGTGCATGGGATGTGAGACACCACACACACCAGTTGTCCATTTTGCTACATTAAAAATCATATAGGAGACGTGTAAGGGACAACTGAAAAGGGGAGAAAAAGGAGAGTGTGTGACCGAAGAGAGGGACACCTCACCACCTTAACCCTAGATTTTTAATAAAAGCAACAAGTGACAGCGCAAAAGGGTTTTATGAAAGAATTAAGTGCCTTCATTTGGGGGGTGGGGGGTCTAGAATGGGGGCAGAACCGAGAGCTCCCATTTGTCTCAATGTGTGTAGCTAAAAGACGCTAGAGAGGGTACAACAATCGAGGGAGCATCCACTCTTCTTGGAACAAACCAAGATAGTCATTCATCTAGGTGTTGGCTGGAGAAGAATAAAGGAGAATAACCAAGATAAAAGAGAGTGTCAACTGCATTTGGAGAGGTATAACCAAAAGCAAGGAAGACAACAACTAATTCATTTTTTTTCCTCTTCAGTTGGCAACATGGTATGATGGCTGGAGGGTTTTGGCGGGTAGAAACAATACAACAACTCCTTCATTTGTTCTCTTTGGTTTCCAAGAAGTGTGTGAGGGCTGGAGGTGTTCTTGACTGATGCTTGGAAACCCATAGAGAAGATGAAAGGCTTGACGTCCTAATGCCGGTTTGGAGACGACATCGACACTAACGACCCGATTAAATGTATTTCTCATTGAGTTTGTTTTTCTTTCTCTCTTTAGAAATTGTTTATGTTATCCGATGTGTATGGATTTGGATATTGTGAAAAAATGATTTTAATGCGTTCATTAGATCTTTTTATTACAAATTCATTGCTAAAATATTCAATATAATTCGTAATTGTTATGTTGAAATTCATTTGTAGTGACTAATGGTTCTTAATTATTAAGGATAACATAACCTAGGTTAAATGACGCATCGTACGTGATTATTGCCTTCATTAATTGGTTTTACTAATTTTTAATGCTACTACTCAATTGAATTTAGAGATCATATCATAGGTTATTCGATAGTTAGGTTTAATTAATGATCATATCTTAATTAAACAATACTTAAGGGAAAACTAGATTAATAGATTAACCTAGGATTAATATTTTCTAGGAGAGGTTTGAGAACAACAAATTATTGAAATATGTTTAATTAGGGTATAAGCCGAGATTGAACCAAAGAACCAGACTCCCAACAAATTCACCGCTTTCATCATTTTTCGCATGTTTTCTTCAGTTTTCTTTTGTTCGTTTAGTTTCATTTTATTTTCTTATTTGAAAACCAAACTAATGGCCCCAAAACTTAAACACCAATTATTTTCATAACAAAACCTAACTTAACACTCTCTGTGGGATCGACCTAGACTCATTACTGCTATAGTTATATGTCTAGTTTATTTTGTGTAGTGTTACGACACGATACCGTGAATGCTAAATTCTATACTAGTAATCCAATATTTGAATTGGGGACTGCCTTTCAAGATCATATATAATGGTAGCTACTATGTGATAGGAGATGTATTTGGTTAAAGAGTTGAAAAAGATGTTGCTCATGCTATTTACTATGCTTCCAGGACTTTAAGACCTTAACTCAATGGTTCCATAACCAAGAAAGAACTTTTATCGTTTTTTTTTCTTTACATAAATTTTGGTCGTACTTGTTGGATACTATTATGATCATGTAACTCTTAAATACTTTCTTACAATGAGGAAAACAAAACCAAAACTAATTAGGAGTATTTTCCTATTTTACGAACTTAAATTAGAGGTAAAGGATAAGAAAGGAGTATAAAATGTTAGAACTGACCACCTTAATGACTAATCCATAATGAGGATACACTTTATTTTCAAGAAGCATCCCCTAATGGGAAATTGCTCTCACTTTATATGGCGCCATTATGGTACATAGTTACTATAAATTATTTAATCAATAATGTGTTGCCATATGATTTGACTGGAGCTTAAAAAAATAAGATCAAGAGTAAGACAAGGCATCATGTTTGGGATGATCCTTATCTATAGAAACACTATATTAATCAAGTATAATAAAGGTGCATTTTTAATTGACACCTATTCTAAACTTTTGTCATAATAATGCAAGTGCAGGACATTTTAAAACCAAAGAGGATAGCCTAAAAGGCTTTTAAATATGGTTTCTACTGTTTAATTTTTTTCTAGAATGCTTATCTATTCTATGAGTCATATGATAAGTGCCAAAGAATAGGAAATTTTTTCTATAAATATGAAACTTCTAAAGCCACTAAAGTTTGGATAAAAAATGTAATGATCGATGATAAAGGCACATATTTTTGTAATAGTCTTATGGAAGCACTACTTAGGAGATACCATGTTATGTACAAAGTTTTCGCACCCTATCATCCATAAACCAATGGCTAGACAGAGGTGTGTAATAGATAAGTCAAGCTCATACTAGTGAAAACTATGTAGCCTAACAAGAAGGAATGAAGCTTAAAACTAGATGATGCATTATGGGCATATAGAACTACCTCCAAAACACTTATTAGAGTATGTCCCTATATAGATTTGTGTTTAGTGGAGTATGTCCCTATATAGATTAGTGTTTAGTAAGCCTTATCACTTTCTAGTGGAGATGAAGCATAAGGTATATTAGGCCATCAAATAATGTAACATGAATCTAAATAAATTTATTGCCTAAAAAAGTTGCAATTGTAAGAAAATAAGGAGTTAAAGAGTGATGCTTATGAAACCTCCACAATGTATAAAGAAAAAACAAAACGTTATATGACAAGATGATTTTAAGAAATAATTTTATAGTAGGATAAAAGGTTTTGCATCTCCATTTTAGGTTAAAGTTATCTGCGGGAAAATTATGTTCCTGATTGGTTTGATCTTTAGTTAAGACTAACATTTCTCCTTACGATGCATTAGAAATTCAAAGCTTGAATATAGAAAAGGTGTTGAAGGCAAATGGTAATCTCTTTAAACCTTAATATGGTCTCCAAATAGGCCATATTAAGGAGATAGGATTGCAAGAGCCATTTTATAAGAAGGTGAAATTGAGGCACCCAATTTATAATGAGTAAAATGATCAAGAAGAAGAGTCAAGCCAATGATAGTAAACAAAAAATTAAATTTATTTTTCTACTTCCATATCTCTCTTTCGTTTATTTCTTTTTTAATGATTTTTTGATGTTAATTGCTCTTCTTTACTTTTTTTAATATTAAGGACAATGAGGGTTAAGTGTGGGTGAGAAATTGCTCTTGGATGTGCTTAAATTGGACTCCTTTTTTCTCCAGATGGTTCAAAATAATATACATGTTATAAGGTTTAAAAGGGAAGTTTAGAAAATATTTAGTAAACTATTTAACTTTGAGAGCTTTTGAGTCACAATATATTGAGGCATTTATGTTAATCTATGTCTTGTGTGTGTGTGTGTGTGTGAGAGAGAGAGAGAGAGAGAGAGAGAGAGATGTTCTTCTTCATGAATATGTCTACACAACTTTATTTTAACTATTTTGAAACAATATCAACATTTGCATGTATGAAAAGTAAAAAGATCATCTTTGAATTAACCTTTTCAACTCAAATAGCTAATATTAATATCTTTTCTCAACCCCTTTTAATTCTTATAACTCCTTTTATTTCATTAAAACTCATTATATGAGCTAAGCTTAAATTCCGCTATCTTTACTTAGCCTTAGCGGTAAGGCATTTATAATGATTTTGTAAAAGACAAGGAAGGGTACATATGGACACATGCTTAGTAAATCAGTGGTTTTTTTTTAAATTGAATTAAATTAAGCTTTGAAAATAAGCAAGGAGTAAAATTACAAAGCAACTTGCACAAAGCAATGCCACTATAAGCTTACACAAGGAGTTTAACTATGGTTATAAATTAGAAAGTGATTACACCCTTTAACTAAAGCTGATGAATTGTAGATCCTAGTACTTATGCTTATAAATGCCACCGGGAGGTCTGATAATATTCATTAACAGATTTAAGAACTACTATTTGGAAAGGCACTAGTAATGAAATATGCATTTTCTCTCATCCTATACTGCATCACCAAAAATGAAAGAGACACGTAGAAGCACTATTTGATAATTTTGGAAACTTCAGGTTAGAGGACTAAACCTTGATTCTGTTTAAATCACATGGGAAATCATTGATCATACATCTATGCATTAGATCTTTCTGAATCATAGAAACAAAGATGCTTTGGAAAAATAAATGATATGTGTTTTCCTCAATTTGTTTACAAAGACTGCATCAATTTATGTAGCTCATGAACTTTGCAATTATGTCAACAGTTGATACCATGTTCCTCATTGTAAGCCACAAAGTGGTGGAGGCGCTTAGTTGTTGGTGACTGAACCACACTATGTTAGTCCAAGGAAGAGTTTACAAATTGTTAACCTGTCTTTGCTTGCATGATTTATTTGTGAATGTGCCATTGGAGGTGTGCTTCCATATGACTCTATAGTTATCCTAGTTGAATGAAATCTACCTGATCTCAGCTTTCAATGAAATGGGAATTAAGGCTTGTTTGATGAGCTCCATCTTTTCTAGAGCTTTTGCAACTATATTCTCTTGGTGAATCAGTGGTTTAAGGGTTATAGCTTCATTCAATTCCTCCAAAGGGCCTACAGATAACCAATTATCTAACCAAAATTTAATGAAATTACCATTTCTTATCAGGTGTATAAAGTCACCTTTAAATTTTCTTCTCATCTTGAATATGGCCTTCAAAGAGGCAGAAGCAAGATTATCTACATTCAAGCCCCATATATTTCTACCTTTAATGAATTAATTGTGAGTCCATTTACACCAGAGAGCTTGCTTGTCAGAAAGAAGTCTCCACAATCTTTTAGTGAATAAAATAATATTCATAGCTCTGAGTGAAATTATCCTCTCTCCATTTCATCTTAACCTTGCTAGGATTTCCTTTGCCTGAAGATTTGATTAATGATTTTGATATATTGAGAGGTTTTTAGTGCTCTAAGATGTTATTATGTAATTATTCTGTTGTGTGTGATCTCAGCCCAATTTTTAAAAGTGGTATAAAAACTAACTTTAATTTTATAATTTGATTAATTGTTTAATTGTTATTAATCTTGAAAATTTGAATTGAAATTAAACCCTAATTTTTTAAATTTAGATTTAATCAAACTTTATTTAAGTGTAAATTATTTAAATTGCAATAACAAATCCTATTTCTTAAGAAATCAAATTAGATTTGATTAATAATAGTAATTCACTATCAATTAGAATAAGACTATAATATGAGAAACCCATAAATCTTGTGAAAATCTTTAAAGTTACGATTTAGAATCAACAAAAACCAAAAAAACTTAAACTCAGTCCTTAGCATTACATTGAGGCAATGAATAACAATGGTTGGGAATTATGAAATCAAATTGTCTTGTGTTGGAGATGTTAAGTCAAAATGACTTTACGTAAATGATTTTGATGAAGAACAAATAATAATGAAAGAAGAAAGTAAGACGGAAGCAGAAGAATATGAGACGGAAGCGCAAAGCAATAATCAGACAATAGAAAGACAGACGAAATCGCAAAGATAAAAGTCAGACGATAGAAAGACAGACGAAAGTTGCAAACCAAAAGTGAGACGGAAGGCGCAAACCGAAAGTGAGACGGAAGGTGCAACCTAAATAATCAGACGGAAGAACATCATACGGAAGAACCGATACCACATCGGTTTAATAATCAGCTTGAGTTAGTTACAGAACTCAATTGAATAACTAATTCTTGAAAGATCAAGAAACAAGAAGAAAGAAGCAGTTATCAAGAAGCGGTTGAAGACGAAGGCTATAAATTTGAGTCGGAGTCGAAGACTGCAGAAGCTTAGCGATTTTGAGAAATCTTATTGTGCGAAAAACTAGAGCGATCATTTTCTGTAACAAAAGCTCAAAAACTCTTTCAGTTGAAAGAAAAGCAGATAGCCTGAGGAGGCTAAGTGTGAAAGAATACTTGTTGTAAGAGACCTGAAGAGGCTCGGTATCAAAGAATACTTGTAACGTTGTGAAGAATAGTGAAATCTCATAAAGCTTTCTGAGGACTGGACGTAACCCACGGTTTAAGGTGAACCGGTATAAATCTGTTATGTCAACATTCTCCCAACTCTCAACTCTCTCTTAACTTTGAATTTTTAATCTTTATGTTTTCATATGAGAATTTCAAAAAGGGATTAGTGAAAAAGAATACACAATTCAACCCCCCCTTCTTGTGCATTTGTATATCGATTATTAAGACTTTACTAACGTGTGATTCACTTCAATTGGTATTAGAGCTTGGTGTCTAAGGATCATTGTAACAAAGTGTGGATAAAGATTCATAGCAGAATCACATATATACATAGCTGAAGGTGCCTCAGTCACTAGACCTCCTGCGTTTAACGTGGAAGACTATCACTACTGAAAAGATAGAATGCGGCTTTTTATCGAATCTACTCATATTGACCTTTGGGACATCATAGAAAATGAACCGTACACACCGGTAGATGAGGAAGGAAATCCTATTCCACGAATCAGATGGTTTATTGATCAAAAGGTGAGATTTCAACTAAACTCAAAGGCAAAGTTCTTTTTGAGTTGTGCCTTAAGCAGAAGTGAGTACGATAAAGTCCACGGATGCGATACTGCGAATGAGATGTGGGATACGTTATCCATCGCACATGAAGGTACAAATCAAGTCAAGGAGTCTAAGATAAGCATTCTTGTACATCAGTACGAGCTGTTCAAATTAAAAGACGAAGAATCTACTGATCAGATGTTTGGAAGATTTCAAACAATCATCAATGGGTTTAAAGCTCTCGGAAGAACTTACGATAATCAAGATCATGTTCGTAAGATCTTAAGAAGTCTATCAAAGAGATGGAGACCAAAAGTTACAGTTGTACAAAAAGCCAAGAATTTAAGCGTGCTAAAGCTTGATGAATTGCTTGGATCTCTGAAAATACATGAAGTTGAGCTCGATGCTGAAGATAAGCCCAGATGGGACAAATCGATAGCATTGAAGGCCAGACAGAAGAATCATAAGATTTAAAAGGAAGAGGAATTTATCATCAAAAGCATTGAAGATTGAAGAATCCAAGAATGACGATTCCAGTGAATCAGATTAGGATTCGAGCGATGAAGATGATGAGTTATCTTTTATCTCAAGAAAGATCAGACGTATGTGGAAGAAAAAGGTGAAAGGAAATCTATCCTTCAAGAAGAATAGCAAAGATGATGGGAAGATTGAGAAGACATCCATCATATGCTATGAGTGTAATAAACCGG
>JAOQMQ010000006.1:15513217-15533363 GCA_027563845.1 Erythroxylum subrotundum
AATACGAGTGCAATCAACTTGTCGAAGAACCCAATTCAACATTCGAGAGTTAAACATATCGAAGTCAGACACCACTTTTTACGAGACTAGGTTCAGAGGAAGATCGTAAGTCTTCAGTTTGTTGAGATGAATTACCAATGGGCTGACATCTTCACTGAGCCATTGAGTGAAGAACGGTTCAAGGAAATCAGACGGAACCTTAACATGGTTATGTTATGTGACCAACCGTCTGACACGTCACAACCCAGTTAAAAGGTCATAAGAGTTAACGGCGACAGTGACAAAATAGTGAGTTACAACTGGTAACTTCTGTCACAAGAAAGTTTTGGAGGGAAAAATTCTCATAGTCTTGAGAACATCACCTATTCTAGAACACTCTTGATATGTCCTGATATCGACCTTTGAAGAATCCTCAACAAAAGCTCTTCATTACTTTGCTCTTTCAACCTCAGTAACCAAACTTACCTTTTGTAAAAGAAATCGGTGCATTCAGTCCTTACCAACCATAGAAGCAAATGAAGCCAGCAATGATTTACGGAAGACTTGTTTATTTTAAGTCTTTGAAGAAGGACAATATGGACATTGAACCAGAGATTGTTGCAGTCGGCTGGAGGAAGTTCTTTCAAGTTCAAGAGACTGTATATAAGAATGAAGTTTATGATTTCTGGAAGAACATGAATATGGTAGACAATACTTTTGTATCAACAGTAGATAGACTGTCCATTATAGTGACAATGAAGTTGATCGAGAAGGTCACTGAGTGTCCATCTACTGGAGTGAAGCTCACAAGCAAAGCTAGATGGATGACGCAGGCTAGCGTGAAGGAGAATGAAATCAATCGACAGTTGTATGGAAACAACGATCCGAAGGAGAAGAAGGCATCAAGTCTTATGCCAAAGGCGAGGGTCTTACACTCAATTCTTTTCCATTGTATTCTACCAAGAAAAGGATCAAGGCATCTGGTGACAACCTTAGATGAACAGTGCCTATTCCATTTACTTGATCGCCAACTTGTTGATTTACCATTTCTTATTTTCCATTATATGGTCAAGAGGAAGAAAGAATTGAACAGTCACCCATATGGAATGTTGTTGACAAGGATATTCAGAGATTCTAGAGTTCTTCTGGATAGAGGAATCAGAATGAAGCTGAATGTTAAGAGCACTATCAATTCCGTGACGATTGGCAAATGGGGTTTGAAGAATCTGGACAAAGAAGAAGCAGATTCTAAGAAAATAGCAAGAACTGAGGGGGAGCGTGCCAAGAAGGGAACTCCCATGAGAAACTTAAAATCTCAAGCCAGTGAGAAAATGCCCATGATTGGAGAAAACAAATCATCAGATGAATCGATGAAAGATAAAATGATTTCTCATAGAGAAGGAAGCTAAGTGTGGTATATAGAGAAGTTATCCTTGAAAAGAAAGGGGGAGACACTTCTATCAGAGATACCTAAGCAAGCAAAAGGGTCACCCAGAGTTTGAACCTTACGTCAGTAAGAGGAGAAGAAAACCCAAAAGCTAAACCATGGAGAAGACTCTGAGACAAGAGCACCTCAGGCTACAAGGTCTTTAGTCTCAATCTTAAAGGAAGATTATGCTAAATTAGCTAAAGAGACTGAGATTAGAAGGAAATTGGAGTTTGAGAAGAAGAGACCGCATTCTCAACAGACTCCGACACTGGTTGAAGAAGGGAAAAAGCAGAAAATCAGTTAGAGGAAGAGCACTCCTACTGCTGTTCAGAAGAAGAAGACTGTTGAATGCAGTCCAGTACAGATCAATACCTCTCAATCTTTGAGAAAAGAGGATTTACGAATCAAGGTTATTGAAGAAGTTCAACCTGTAAGGAGTAGCACTTCAATAATCATCAAAGATTCCCCAAAAAGGTCAATAAAGGCACAATTTTAACCTATTTTGGTGAATAGTAGTACAATGCATTTGTTGAATGATGATGAGAAGAGCATGTATGGTTTTCTGAGAGATAAAGAAACCAAACCATACCCTACACAGATGTCAAGACAAAGGTACACTATTTTCCCAATCACAAAGAGAACTGTGATTAAGGTTGTGCCTGACTTTCAACCGAAGCCTTACATTGTTCACAATGATGATAAGGGGAAGAAGAAACTGTACCCAGAGGGGTTAACAAATGATCTTAGAGAAGATCATATTGAAGAGGAACTGCGGAGCATAGATGAAGCATGCTATGCAGCACAGATGAAGGGAACCTGTGTTTCCCACCACATTTCAAATGATCCAGGAAGTAGTTGTAGTCGACCTACCACTAATGAACCTTGTCTGGTGGTTGGAAAACTTAAAGAAGGGAAGTGCAGATCCGTTAGGATTGGAGATATCAGTTACTCAAACGAGACCCTTGTGCATCTGATTATGCGCATTAGGTTGTTATGTACTGTATCTTCAATTGGAGATGTTCTACACCTGCTCGGAAGACAAGTCCCGCGAATACCTACCCCTGATGATCTAAATCTCCCAGAGCCGAACCTATCTGTTCAACCTCTTGCTTTGTTATAAGCGAAGCACTTGTTCTGTCTTCAGATGCATATAGCACCACTATTGCCTTTGAAGAAGAACAGCAAAAGGATGATAGTCGACCTACTTCATTAAGTGATTTAAGAGAGGAAATAATTCAAATACGGCAAGACCTCAAGTCACTCAGCACAGAAGTGAAGGAAATGATGTCAGAAATAATGAAGCATCTACGGTCATAATTCATTTTTGATCAATAACAAATAGGGGGAGAGAGGAGAAAGAAAAATTCTAGAGAGGAAAGAGAAAAAGATAGAGGGAGGAAGAATGGAAGAATGAAAGAAGAAAAGTAGAAGAAGAAGCTCTGTTTCTAGTGTATATAATATGTACATGATTCTGTTTAATACTTTCTTTCTTACTAATATAATTATTTGTTATCATCAAAAAGGGGGAGATTGTTAAGTCAAAATGACTTTACGTAAATGATTTTGATGAAGAACAAATAATAATGAAAGAAGAAAGTAAGACGGAAGCAGAAGAATATGAGACGGAAGCAATAATCAGACGATAGAAAGACAGACAGAAGCGCAAAGATAAAATTCAGGCGATAGAAAAACAGACGGAAGGTGCAAACCAAAAGTGAGACGGAAGGCACAACCTAAATAATCAGACGGAAGAACCGATACCACGTCGGTTTAATAATCAGCTTGAGTTAGTTACAGAACTCAACTGAATAACTGATTCTTGAAAGATCAAAAAATAAGAAGAAAGAAGCAGTTATCAAGAAGCGGTTGAAGAAGAAAGCTATAAATACGAGTTGGAGTCGAAGACTGCAGAAGCTTAGCGATTTTGAGAAATCTTATTGTGCGAAAAACTAGAGCGATCATTTTCTTTAACAAAAGCTCAAAAACTCTTTCAGTTGAAAGAAAAGCGGATAGCCTGAAGAGGCTTAGTGTGAAAGAATACTTGTTGTAAGAGACCTAAAGAGGCTCGGTATCAAAGAATACTTGTAACGTTGTGAAAAATAATGAAATCTCATAAAGATTTCTGAGGACTAGACGTAGCCCACGGTTTGGGGTGAACCAGTATAAATCTGTTGTGTCAACATTCTCTCAACTCTCAACTCTCTCTTAACTTTGAATTTTTAATCTTACTGTTTTCATACGAGAATTTCAAAAAGGGATTAGTGAAAAAGAATACACAATTCAACCCCCCCTTTTTGTGCATTTGTATATCGATTATTAAGACTTTACTAACGTGTGATTCACTTCAGGAGAATGTTCGGTGATGAGCAGACCCAGCCTGGGCGAACTCTTACTTATTCTTATTTACCTCATTTTGTTCTTTATAAAGGCTTACTCTTTAAACTCGTAAAGAATAAAAATAGGTAAAATAGAGTTCCTTTTTTTACTTTACCTATAAAATGTTAGGAATGAGTATCATGATTGCTTCTTGGATAAGTGTCTAGTTCTGGTGTGATTTTTCATCAGAATAAGCTGGAAGTGTATGGTGGATGTTAGTCTGGTGGATGTTGAAACACGTTTCTAGCTATTTCAACATGTGGTTGGTAGGCATTGGTAGCTGCAAATTGCTAGAGACGTGCAAAGGGCTACTCTAAAAATTGTTGATGACGCTAGAGAAAGAATCTTTAGGCGTGCGACATCTAGTGGCCTGGTGAGGCGATGGTCGCCATTTAAAAGTTGAGATGGTGTCATTTATGGGAGTTGTGTGATGCTAGAGACTCTACTCTCTGGCAACACGTGGTGTTGACTATAGTCTTTGGAGCAACAATGATACTGTGGTACAAGCGACTGGGTGGTGACAGAATCTCCTCCAAGGGTGGCAGCGACGATTTTGTTAGCTAGGGTCTTAGAAAAAGATGCAGAAGGTGTTTGATGACAAGCATGGCATTATTATAAGGTTAGAATAGTATGTGTTTGGATATGATATTTAGACTGTTAGGTCATCTCCAACGAATTGATGTTTTGGTGCAATAAATTCACTCCAAAGAAGACACCAAAATAATGTAATGAATAGTAATACATCAAATTTGATGCATTATTATTCATACATCAAAAGTTGTAAAAAGATAACTTTGTCCATATTCTTTTTATATTCTTCTCACAATTTGATTTATTTACATAATTTACTAAATAATTAAATTTAAAATATATATTACTTTAGACAAAATATATTATTACAAAGATTTCATTGAGATATTTAAATTTAATATTGAATATAATATTAAATTTATTTTTAATATTTATTTATAATTCTTATTTATAAGTGTTATAAATTCATTAATAAAATATGTTAAGATAAAAAGTAAATTTGAAATAAAATGTAGATAAATTTAAACCACAAGATTGATTTAAAAATTAAAACTTAACGAAAATATTTGAAATTTCAACCAAACTAAAATAAATCACAAGTACAATTAGACTTGAGATTACATTCAAACTAAAATTACAACAATCAAATTAAAAGCAAAACTAAAGCACTTGAGAATATTAACTTAACATAAATAACTAATAGTTTGGAAGGTCATCTCCATTTCCTCCAAAATCAAAATATTGGCTAAAGCTACTAGATGAGCCAACTCCTCCTTGATGTTCTCCTTCTTGAGCTTTTTTTGCATAATTTTCATTTGTTTATTTTTGAAAGCCTCACGTATCACTGGATATTTGATGGAATCCAGATCTTTGCATAAAATTTTATTATCTTCCCATCTTTGTCGTAGCTCTATTTTTTTTTTTTTGCCTCATTTTAAGCTTGTAACGACTGAAATTCATAATTTTTTTCGAGAAGAGATTGACTTTCATGAAACATTCCTTTTATTTCTTTATTCATGGACATAAAATTTTTTTCATTTCCTCCCAATAGAACGAGCAGCTTCATCATTTCTTTCAATAAATAGATCTTCTACTTCAAAATCATTATTTGAATCAATACAAAATGATGAAGATCCTATTGATTTATTTGAATTTTGGGATTCAGACGGTGACATTTTATTGCACTTAGATCATTTTCGATGACCCGATGTTTTCTCTTTGCTAGTATCAGCATATTTCTCCATATTGTTTAGGATTGGCCATACATGATCAAATTTGAAACCTTTTTTTAAATTTTGGATCTTGAATGAGTAAATCTTTTGTTTTCTCAAAATGTAAGACAACAATGTAACTTAAGTTAGATTTGAGGGTATAAATCAAACATATTTCAATTCATACAAAGAAAAAATAAATAAATAAAGCACTTATAATATCTTATTCAGAAGCACCACTTGGATTCAAGTTTTCAATTTGTCGATCACATCCCTTGAATTTTTCAGTAGTTGTCATTATAGTTTGCCATTGAGCTTGTAAAGATCTCCAAGGTCAAACAGTGGTGATATGATTCGGTAGCATTTGATGGCACTCAATTGTGATACGAGACCAAAACTGAGCCATAGATTGATCTTTAGCAATGATTGGGTCTTGTGAAACATTAAGATATACATGGCATAGGACTCGATCTTCTTTAACTGAATATGATGCACTTCAAGAGTTCTTTGAAGGCTTTACACCAAAATTTGAGCTTGCCATTTTTCGGATAAGTTTGAAAGAGTGTTATAGTTTAGGATTTCAAATAGTGTTATATGAAACGAGGGTTTCAGTTTAGTAGAATAAATGAACTATTTATAGAGATGTTGTAGAAAATATAAGAATACCAATAAACAGTTGAGATGAATATAATCTAATCCAATGACTGGGAAGATATAGAGTTAGATTTTTTGCAGAGATTCCTTATCTTGTCTTAGATATTGTGTGGATAGAATACGAATACTAATGAATGGCTGTGATGAATGTAATCTAATCCAATGGCTGGGAAGAGATAGAGTTACATTTTTGCAGAGATTCCTTGTCTTGTCTTGGATATTATATGGATGGGATAAGAATACTAATTAACGGTTGAGATGAATGCAATCTAATCCAATGGTTGGGAAGAGATAGAGTTAGATTTTTTTTGCAAAGATTCTTTATCTTGTCTTGAATTATTTACTATATAAGGGAATGAATCACTAGGAGATTATTTTTTGAACCCCTCACCATATTTATCTACAACCATGAGTACTAATGCTAGTACTTCTCATATATCGTCTTCATCTTCATCCTCATCATCAAAGGATGAATTGGATCTTACTTCTGTAATATTAGCGCAAAACAAAGCGTTACTATCTGCATACACCAATAACAACCTTGAAATCGATTACTATATAAACAATATAGTGAACCAACCAAAGCACAAAGGCTCAATCTCTGGTCATAGAGTAATGTATCTTGATCGTGCTACAGTAGATCAAAGACTATGGGATGATTATTTTGTAGAAAATCCAAGATATAATGCAGAAATGTTTCGCAAGCGATTTCGAATGAGTCAGAATTTATTCCTAAGACTTGTTGGTGCTGTTGAAGGTCATGACGACTACTTTATGCAACGGAGAGATAAATGTGGTAAATTAGGATTGTCTAGTTTACAAAAAGCAACAACACCATTTCGAATGTTGGCGTATGGTGTATCAGTTGATTAAACTGATGAATACATTAAAATTGGAGAATCAACTGCAATTGAAAGTATAAAAAGGTTTTGTCAAGCCTTTGTGGAGGTCTTTGGACAGATTTATCTAAGAGCATTGGATGCTAATGATGTTGCAAGATTGCTTAAAATTAATGAAGAACATGGTTTTCCAGGGATGCTAGGGAGCTTAGATTGCATGCACTGGACATAGCAAAATTGTCCAACTGCTTTGGCAGGACAATATAGTGGACGTAGTAGATTCCCAACTATTATTCTTGAAGTTGTAGCTGATTATGATTTGTAGATATGACATGCACATTTTGGTTTGCCAGGATCAAATAATGACATTAATGTATTAGAGACATCTCACTTGTTCGCAAACATTGCCAAAGGTATAGCACTTTTTGTTCATTATGTTATTCGAGGAAAAGAGTATGATACTGGATATTATTTAGTTGATAGTATTTATCCAAAATGGTCTACCTTGGTACAAACCATTCATGATCCCCAAGGCCTAAAAAAAAGTTATTCGCGAAGATGCAAGAAGCATGTAGGAAGGATGTCAAGCGTGCATTTGGAGTTCTCCAGTCATGATCTGCAATTATCAAGGGACCGACATGTTTTTAGAAAAATTCATATTACATGATATTATGTCAACATGCATTATAATGCACAATATGATCATTCAGGACGAACGTGATACTCAAGCGGTCATACAAAATTGGAGCGAAACGCCAGCCCCTGAAATTAATATTAATAGAGACGATACAATAATATTTCAAGAATTCCTTGCTAAACATAAGCAAATTAAAGATAAAGAAGCTCATTATAAACTTCGTGGGAAAGATATTGATTGAACATTTGGGGGAAAGATATGGTAATTCAGAGGATTAGAAGTTAAATTTGTAATAAAAATATTATATTTGTGTATGTTATTAATTTGTTGTTGCAATAATATTAATTGTATTTATTAAACAATATTAATTTAATATAAGGTATATATTAATTAATTAAGAATAATGATTTTATTTTAACTTTTATAAATAAATAAATAAAAATTTGATGTAAAAATTTGGTGTAGAGTGGTTGGAGTAACACCAAATTTGGTGTAAAAAGATTCTTGGAAAATTCTCTTTTACACCAAATTTGGTGTAAAATTTTAATGGAATGGTTGGAGATGGCCTTAGGCCAGGAATAAGGGATTCTTAACTTAGAATAAGGATATTTGACAACATAGATAATTTTGAGGGTGTTTAGCACTAAGATTGGATCTTTCTTATTTAGTTACAAGATTCATCTAACCTAAATAAAAAATAAGACTTGTTTGGAGATATGATTAACGTAATCTTAATAAATTTATTTTTCAAGTATAGATGTATTCTAAAGTTGAATTAATTTAATTTTATACCAAATAAAATTTTAAAATTGTTTTAAAATTTAAAAAATTAATTCCATAATTATTTCAATTATTTTTGTTAATATGATTCAAATTAATAAATTGAATTGATTCCTAATTTAAATTTTGAAATTTTATTTCTAAAATAAAATTAATTATTTTAAATTAGATTAAAATTAATTAATTAGACTCTTTAAAATTAAGAAAATTTTTAAGTAATTAAGAAAAATGTTTCTTTTTTTTGGTAATTCAGTACATTTATAAATAAATAAATAAAATATGTAAATCGAGAGATTACCAAAGATGGCAATCTCTTAGCCCAACCGAAGGGATCTTACAAGAAGCAAAAGGAACCCAAAATTGTTCCCCTAGACCATACAAACACAATAGCATGACCAAAACGTGTCTAGCAACCAAAATAATCATATCAAGACCACATTACTAGTAACACGTCTATTTCCAACTACTCAAGATTGCCTATTACTCGTCCTCAGTCGGGTTGTAGTGGCTCACCTATTGGGTAAGTGCCAAAGGCATGGACCGTGTAGCTTAAGACACCATGCACAATCTTCAATATTATTGTAGGTTCATCTAGTATTGCATCTTATGCCTCTCTTACTGACAAAGAGTGTGAGTTTCCTCTCATTTTTTTGAAGCTGTAGTGATAAACCTTGCCTTGCATATATGCTCACAGTGAAATATATTGTCGATGAATGATATAAAATTTTCTGTCCAAAACCAATTAGCACACCTGTAAAATAAATTACAGAAGAAACAAGAAAACAAGCCAATACCCTCTATTTACCTTCTCTCAGTGTTTGAGCTGAGATATTCCATTACTTGGAAGATCACTTTAGTATTAATGTTCCCCACTTCCATAGCTACATTTTTGAAGGTTCAAAGGTTTCTCTCGGACCATAAGTTGTACACAATAACAGAAAGAAGAACGATAAAAATGTTGAGGTCAATGTTGCTGTGGCCTTAAGGTTGGGTAAACCAAAGTAGAATAGAATGGAGGTTTAGTAGGTTTGGAATGTTTATCTGAAAGTGGCTGAGGCAGTGTAACCACACTGATTTGGGGAAGGAACATTCAAAGAAGAGGTGCTTGGAAGACTCATTATCCAAGTAGCATAAGGAACAATGATTAGGGATATAAGTATAAAGGAGTTGATCCCCTTGTCTGTAGCTTATTAAGGAAAGCTAGCCATAAGATAAAGGCATACCTTGGGTTGGACCCTTTATGCCACACTAATTTATGCCAAGGTACTATCGGAAGAGGTGGTCTCATCAAAGTGTATGCTAAAGCAGTTATGTAAATTCTTGAGTGGCTTGCCATCCGTTCTAGTCTATCCGATTGGGACCAATCAGGTTGGTATGTTAAAGGCTCAAGTGTACGAATGGTCTCAATTATGGCACCTTGCCAGCACCACATATTGTCTCTGAAAACATCAGCTACCTTTGCAGTCATTGGAAATTTTGACCCATTGATAGCTCTAGGTGTGGAGAGATCCTCAAGAATACCTCTAGGGTGCCAAGAGCCCTGCCATAAGAGAGTAGAAATTTCATTTCCTATCTTAAATCTGAAATGGTTCCCAATGATATTCCTAACCTGAATAAGTTTCCTCCAGCTCTAAGAACTATTATTAGTCGGTTGAGCACTCCAGAAAGTTTGCCTTCTAAGAATAATGGTGTGAACCCACTTTACCCACAAAGCTTCCTTATCATTGAAAAGAACCCAAATCCTTTTACCTGATAAGACATTGTTCCAATTAGACAAATGTTTAATCCCCAGACCACCCTCGGTTTTAAGTCTACAAAGATCATTCCACTTGACTTTTGTATGAGTGTTAGACACAACCTTTCCATACCACAAGAAATTTCTAAGTTTAGACTCAATTTCTTTAATAACAGAGATAGGAAGCACGAAATGGCTAGCCCAATAAACCTGAAAAGTGGACAAGACAGAAATTACCAATTGAAGTCTACCAGCGTAGGATAAGGCTTTTAATTAAAGTTTATTTATTTCAATTTGATCGAGATAAATTAAATATATGACTTTATTTGATTAGAGAGTTATTATTAAATTAATTTAGAAAAAATTTTATTTATGAATAATAATTTTATTGATTTATTAGAAAAAGTACCTTTTCTTGGTTAAATTTTGAATGTGATTTCATTTATTAATTAAAAATGTGTTTTCTTTAATATTTTAAAAATATTTTTCTAATTTATTAAAGAAAGATTTTCTAATCAATTAAGAAATTAATCTCAAATAAATAATGTAAAGAGCTTTCTTAATTAAATTTAAAAGTGATTTATTTAATTTTGAAAGTAGTTTCCTTTAAATATTAAAAAGCATTTTTTCTAATTAAGAAAAATAATTAGAATAGAAATATTTTTCTAATTAGAATAGAAATATTTTTCTAATTGGATTAGAATTTCATGGGTGTTAAATTTTGAAAAGCAAATTTTAATTATAATAAGCAATAAGAGTATTTATTGAAAAAATTTTCAATTAAATTTTATTAAATGAGCCAAAATAATTGGAAATATTTTCTAATTAGGTTTGAAAATTATTTTCAAATCAAATTAAATTTCTATTTGGAATAGGAATTTAGTTTATTTATGAATTAATAAGTTTAATCTAATTTAATTTTTCAAAGAGCTGGAAATATTATTTTAGATTATGAAGATCAATAAATAAAATCAAAGGAAACTTGATATTTTATGCATATAATTTGATTGTCAGTGCATAAGTTGCGCATTTGAATATATGTTTGATGTATTATGCGTGTTGAATTGTAAGTTTTATATGTATGATAGTGAGATGAATAAAATTAATTCTCTTGTTAAAATTAAAAATATTAAGTAAATGTTTTGAACATGATTGTTGCTTCTATTGCTATAAGAATAAACCAAAGTTTTGTTTATTGTTAGGTTTTTTTAGCAAACTTAATGCCACTTTAACCCAAATATTTTTAATTTTATAACAATAAGTTCTACTTAACTAAATTTGTGTGATTTGAGTGAGCAAACTCATAACCACATGAACTTAGAAGCAGGGTTAAGAATAACATGCAAGATTTGTTTTGGCAAGATTTGTCACCTTATGAATCTAGGAGTAGTATGAGCAGTGATTGATAAAGTTGTTATCTACCTAATTTAAGTTTAGTTGATTTGTTAAGCAAACTCAAGATCAACTAAATTTGAATGAGATCTTAGCCTACTAGAAGGACTAATCTTTCAGAATAGTAGTGAGGGATATTATTTTGAATAAAATAGTGGGAATGACCAAATACATGATTAAAACTCTAGTCTTATTTGGTAGTCATGACATATAATCAATTACACGCTTTTCTTACTTTAATATCTTGTTCTGAGTGGAATTTATTTCGTTTAGTATAGTTGATACTAAGAGTTAATGAAACAAATTTCTTAGACATAAGATTATGTTTGAAAAGAGTTCTCAAACTTAGAAAAGAAAATTGTATGCCTATTATGTAATTTTGCTAAAATCCTTATTGAGAATTTGGTGTTAAAGTTTTAAAGATATGTCAAAATCATATAGAAGACAAAATTTATTGATATTTTAAGTTGAATAATGTCCCATAAACTTTGATGACAACATGTAAAATATATGTCAATATCATGATAGCAAGATGTAAGAGGTTGCATGAAGTAAAGCTAAAAAGTGTAGTACTTTGATGAAATTGTTTAACTCAATTTAGCCTATTGAAAGCATAAAAATGGACATCAATTAAAGGCTTTGCTATATAATGATGATAGTTATCATTAGAAAAAATGATTGCATGATTTTTCTTTCCTATACGTGATATGATGATATCATATGTATTTATAGTTCATGCTTATGGGTATTTATTACTGAATTTAGATTCTATAATGTTCGAGGCATGGTAAGAAATATATTGTTGAGCAAAATTAGTAGATCCTGATTAATACAAATAGCTTGTAAGTATTTAGATCAAATGAGACTTATGCTTAACGTAAGTCGAAAGAATACGAAGTTAGATAATCGAGACAATCCTTTCATGCCATATATATTGGTTAAATAAACATGTTGAGAATCATAAAGTTACATAAAAGAATAACCATGTGATTCTTAAGAATATATGTATCATTTTGATTAAGAATAACCATAAAGCTAACCATTTGATGATAATATTGAATTGTTAACTTTATACATGTGATGTATTAAATGGAATAACAATTCATAATAGGATAATTCTCATACTTCATTAGTATTACTAATAACTTTATGTGATACAAACATATATATTAAATGAAATATTTATTTAAAATTTTGAAACATTCAAATTATTTAAATCTAAATAAAAATTATGCATTGAGAATGCTGAAACATTTTGATGAGATTAATGTGGTAAGTTTTAAATTTTTCAGTTATCTATGGGGAATGAGATTCTTTGATAAATACCTTCACAATAAAATTTTATAAAAGTATGGATTTATGTCAGGGCAAAAAATACAATATGAGATATTGTATGATGTAATATTATTTTTTTCTATAAATATGCCCAGTATAATAACTTACCTTCAATAGTTCAAATTAAATTAATTAGCAAGATTCCTTATTAGATATGAAATGCTAAGTCTTTGAATGAGTCAAAGTTAATGATTTAATGATATGATGCTTGATTGAAGCATACATTATCCATTAAGTTTAGAACTAAATTAGGTAATAAAAGGTTATCTTATCCAAAAGGTTGGATATCAACTTACAAACTTGTTAAATAAATTGCTTGTTTCAGTGTATACTTATAGGAAAATGATTCTCTAGATAAATAGTAGAAGTAAGATGAAATATGAAAAGTTCAAATCTTATACCAATATATCCAATTGGAACTAATACTTTTAATGTTACATTTGATATATAGTTGAAAAAATATGAGAAGTTGAAAGATTCAATTTTATGATGAATTTAAAGAATTTGTTTTAGAGATGATTGTGAATTTATCATATATGCAAGAAGATTAATGAGAGTATAATTTTCTTCTCAAATAAGAGTATATTGAAACATACTGCTCATAAAGAACAACAATTATAATTTTTAATCATTAAAAATATAATTGTCCAAGAACAACTCTTACTGAATATGAAAAGGTAACAACTTAATTCTGGGAGTTAGATTTGTAGAGATAAATGCATGAACAGGGGCGGATCTAGAAATTTTTTTGAATGGGGGCAAAATTTTAATGGGAGCAAAATTTTATTTTTTATGAGGGCAAAACTTAAAATAATAATTTTTTATATGAAATTTGCCCCCACTTGCCCCCATTGTAGCTCCGTCCCTATGCATGAAGATGATTACATGTTCTAGTCCAAGTACATAGATAAAGTGCTAAAGTTGTTTAGTATTTGAATTATCTGATAATTGTGAAGTATTGAAGATATTCATTATTCTATGTATGAGTTAGTATTTACTTCAAGGTTATAAGGGTATTAAGTTTAGAAGTAAATCCTAATTAAGGTATATTTTACTTGGAACAATATTATTTTAAGATTTGAAATGTTCAAATGTAGCAATGGTTGCTAGTTAAGTCATAATACATATTTCGTTTAGTAGAAATGGTTAATTAGATCAATAAGTTCTTTAATGAACTTTATATAATTCTTTGCATTGTTAAAGAAAGTAATGTACTGCGGAACATTAAAGCTATTATCATATGTTATGCTTTTCCTTATAAAGGAAGTAATCGATCTTATAAACTAAAGTATGGAGATACTTAAATAAACGAGTGGTGTTTGTTAAAGAATAAGTTCACTGAATTAACCCCATATGAGAAATCTATTTGGAACATTACTTGCATGTCTATAAAAATTCTCATTGTAGTGATTATATAAATGATTCTTTGACTTCAAATTTCCAAAGTCATTTTGTATTAAAATTGCCATATTTTAATAATACTTATGACATATTCCAATAATAGATAGTTCAAACACTTGTATAACATATTCCAATAATAGATATTCCAATTACATGAACTATATCAAACACTTGTACGATGGTTAAAATGAGTCGATTTTAAAAACAATTAAAGATAAACGACAAAAATATGCTTAAGTTTCGAAATAAAGTAAGAATTATGATTCTTACTTTAATATGATTTATACGTTAATCATTTTATAAAATTTTAAGTGATCTTAGCTTCGAGAAATCAAATGTACAAAAACTTTTGTAATTATGTTGCAATGCATAGGATCAAATCTTTGCCTAAATTTCCAACAAATATATTAGTTCATATGGTAAATATAATGAAAGTTGTGAAAATTTCCACCTAATTTATTGTCCATTTTTAGTCGGTTGATGATATAATATGATGAAAGAATGTTGGTTATATCTTTTTGCAAAATTCATAATTTTGTTTCTATAAATCTTTATTCCAACAAAAGCAGGAGGCACAACTATTCTGCCCTTGAGATTCTTAAACTTGCTTTATTAACGCCAATGGTAAAATCTCTTAGTTAGTTATGGTTGCTTTATTTAATATACACCGACTTGTGAGGCCAATGTAACATGAACGATAAAAACAGTGAAATTTTTGACAGGGGACGTCAATTAACATGGGATTTTGAGAATCTTTAGACTTCAAGTGAAAAGTTGACGTGGTTCTCTCATAGAAGCTAATAACATGGAATTTCAAGCTCATAACTCGGAGTGAAACTATTGTTTGGTCGAGGAAAATTAGAGTGCATAATGCAGCTGATCTCCAAGCTATCAGGTTAAGTTAAGTAGCCTTGGTGTACTACACATAAAAAGAGCGTAATTGCAGAATATTCAAACAAAAAAGTAAGAGCAATGAGATGATTTTTTAGGCCATCATTTTACACTGCAAATTAGCCATGTTAGCCAGAAGAATAACCGCAAATCTGACAAGTAGCATGAAGAGTAGATGGGGATTGAAATAATACTGAACTAAGCGATCTTGCAAATTTTCCTCGATCTCAAGATGTAGACGATTACTAGTAACCATAAATCTCTGTAATGTAGATACTATGGTAATATACTAGTTTTTTGTCCTCTAGATTGTATATATATTTTTATAATAAAATCTATTAATTTTTGAAAAAAATAGGATTTCCCTCGACTATATTTTCTTTAAAATTAAAGAAAAAAAGCAATTGCATTTTTGTTGTCAATAGAACATCTAATTTTTGAAGCCCGCCAAGTTCTTTGACGGTTAACCCTACAATTTTTTCTTACAAGAAGAATAAAAACCAAAATTTCAGTCTATCACTGAACTATACCACTTTCCCAACTTTAACCCTTAGATGGAGTCAAAGGACGATTTGGTAAAAATTTATATCCTCATATGTATGCCCCTAGTTCTACAAAATGAAACCATAGGAAGCATGTGAGAGATCGAGCAGAAATGTTTTGTTTCAGTCCCTTTCATTGTATTTGTGGTCATCTCTAATTCATGTACAGAAGGCAAAAAGTTTAATTAGTAGATATCTACAGAGGTACATGGCTCCTACAACTTCACACGTTTGAAAGGACTCTATTGAAATGCGAACATCTCTTGAGGCAAAACATAGATGGCGCCTCTTTAACAAGAAATTACTAAGATATAGCCAATGCAACCAACTCAAAACCACCTTACCTTGCCGGTTTTAGAAACATTTCAAAGCCAGCACAGTTCGTAAGAATTTCTCCATGAAACCTAAAGCAAAAGGTATCAAACAGTGCTCCAATTTCTAGATGAACAATGAACCTTGGCAAGAGATGCCATGTAATCATCAGACCTGGAATGAGCATGGCACAATACATTTAAATTGCTTTTTAAAGTAGGCATACTAGAAAATCTGCCTATTCTGAATACTCACCTTTGTCCATAAGGAGAACAAGAGGCTGCAATTATATGAAATTTGGCAGCATCTGCTTCATTCTGTAAGCGTAAAACGTGGTAGATGTTAAACTTTTAACAAATACTAAAATAAAAACTATCCGTCACACCTTCAACGTTCAATTATTTCAATTTAATGCAACTCTTCTTTGCAATATACTTTACATGTTTACATATTTTTTAGAATATTCTAAATACTCCGTAGCTAAAGAATAAATGAAATCGGAAAAAAAAGAAATAAAAACATTGATCTCTTCTAAGCAGTGTTTCAGAGAAGAAAAGATTGCAAACTCCCTCAATACCTTAACTATATGGTTCTCCTACAAATTCTACCTAAACTTAATTGTTAGATGGTATTGTAAGGTAAAGAATGCCAGCTACAAGAAAAGAAAGAGTCCATGCACATTTAGCCCCTCCTTAAAGTAAAAAGGAGCAGTTTAATAATATGCACTGGAGTATGATAGTTGATAGGCATATGGCACTAGGCTAATTTCTGTAATTCTTCAACTCGAATATAAGTTAAATGTATATAAATTTAGAACATGTTTCTACGGAATCATGAATATAAATTGTTTCTCTTAGGCTAAACATAAAGCAGCATATAACAGTTTTGTTTTTTTCTTGGAAACTAGCAGCATATGACAGTTAACAGAAAGTAAAAGAACCTGAGATTCGTGATATAACCCAGCATACAGAGAAGCATAGAAGTATTCGCTCCCCTGGCCATTTGAAAATGCAGTGACAAGCTAGACAGAGATGTAACAGATCAGCGTTTATTTTTTTATTAAAATGACATTCCTGTACTTAAAGTTTTGAACTCTTAATGCTGACATAGAAACATATTTTAAGACAATCATATCACTCGGTGGAGTATGATCAATTGCAAACTTTTCAATCACAACAGGATGTGGCAAGACAAACTAAAGCTGGACAAGTTGTATGTAATATGTCTAAGAATGCCCATGGAATCTACTTGCTACAAACTTGACCTCTTCATTCGAAGTCATATATGAAGATTTATTGAGTTAATCATATGACATAGTTTCGTACAATCAAATGTCCTCTTGATTTCAATCACTGACTGTAATTACACGAGTTAAAATGACCAGCCAACTCCAACGAATGGCACCAAATGGCATAGTAAAAAATTGATGTACAGTTGGAAGCTATAGGCTTTTGAGCCACTCCACTAAATCATAACTTTTGAATATTGTACATCACACCAATTTCTTGAATATTGTTGGACAATTCTAATATGGAGAAACGAAAGTTAGAAAATTGGTTTCACCTTTTCTGGGTCACCACCATTCTTGAACATGGTGTAAGCTTCTCGCATGACAGGTCGTGGATCTCTTCCAACCTACATTAAGCTAGTGAATCTAAACATGAAACTTGATGTACTTCATCTACATTATTTCTTGGATCTATAAAGGTAATAAGAGACTGGTACACACAAGACAACTATCTCAAAGGGAAGTTAGTGGGCACAGAATAAACACTATGCAGGGTAACAGAAAACTACCAGCTTTAGGACAGCAGGAGACCCAATATTCCAAATTGATTGCTTCTATAATTAATTAATATTATTTCCTGGTCGAGAATAGACTTACCTGAAGAAAATGCTTCCTTGCTTCATCAGGTCCACAGAATTGAGCTTCACAAAGGAAGCACCATATTGACTCCTCAGTATCACTTGGATTCTCTGCAACATCTAATCTAAACTGTTCTGCCCCTTCCTCAAACCTATTAATCAGAAAGGAATGCCATGTCTCTCTATAAATTGCAAGTGAAAAGAAGAGAAAAGGATACTTCATCCTTAAATTTATGACTGAGGAAATTGAGTAAATCCTTCTTCTTCCCCCACTTCAATGAACAAAACATATATAAACTAGTAAGTATCAGAGAATCGGTACCTATCGAGATAGTAAAGTGATAGGCCCCTTTGCCAAAGATCTAAGGTGCAACCACCACACACAGAATACCACCATCAGTAAATAAAACACAATATGCTTAAAGTGTTCCCTAAAATAGATATATCAAGTTAAGTTCTTAGATACTTGCACGCCCTTTGACGAGGATCCAACTCAATTGCCTTGTCAAATTCCGCTAAAGACCCCAAGACATCACCCTGAACAATAAAACAACATAACATCAGGCATATCAATTTAAAAATGAAACCCGTTTTTGAATACAACAATATAAAAGGAGACATGTCAATAAGAAGAATATATCGACATAAACAAATGATTCGAAGGGATTTTACCTGTCTAAAGAGCAACATTCCTCGTCTGACCGCAGCAACAGCTTCAAGGCGATTGTTACCACCAGTTAACGCATCCCATATGCCAGAAACTGAAGGAACAAGCAACCTTCTAGTCAAAGTTGGCGATGAGCGTTGAAGAATGTGAACCTTCCAAGGAAAGGTGACAAGAAAGCATAAGCTGAAGTGGGACTGTGGAAGTGAAGTGAAAGAGTAGCGACTAGAGGATGAGGTCGGAGAGTGGGTGGGAATTGTGGGCTTAAAGTTTTGGAGTAACGCCATTTTCCAGGGATTGAAATATAGGCGTTAAAGAGAGAAGCTCGAGGCCTTGTTGTTGGACGGGTTAGGACAAAGAGTCGAAGCTTGAAGGGTTAGTCTCAGCTGAATTAGTGGCGACCGAGGCAACACGATGGAAAACCACTTTCTTGGCTGGGGCGTGTCACATAAAATAAAATAAAATATAAAATATAAAATTAATTTCTTTATAAAAATATAAAATTTCAATTTACTTAATAGGTTGATTCTTATTTTTACAGCCTCTTATCCTCTTATATTATGACCAATTTCATTTCAACGATGACATCTGGGAACTAATCAAACCTTGCACAATTTGTTGGAATTTCGTGTTCGTTAGTATTATTCATTTTTCTTACCTTTTTTAGTCTTCTAGGCATCTTCTTGATTAATAAAGGTAATATCGGCTGAAGATTTTCAATCCTCAGCCAAATTTTAGGATCATTAATGAGCTCTATAACATACGATAACTCTTCAAATAACAATTACACTTGTAATATCAATAGACATAAATATCAAAATCTTCCGTCTAATATAATGCACAAGCCACAACATCATTACGTGAAATCCCTGTTAAATCCGATAGTCTACATTAACAAGTTCATACTTGTAAATTACCGATGAATTCGTCTATAAAAAATGTGAATTTGAATTTCAAATTTCCATTTGTATTGGTCATACAATGTCTTGCCTCCCATTTTGCACCCTCCATTTTCTTCCTCACTCTTACACATATATCATCAATGGATTTTCACATTTCGTCCCTTTTTTAATGTATCTGAGTCATTAAAGAAACTTAAATGTCTTCTAACATACTGATCAAGCTTTTCGTATGAGCTTCATAAATGAATCCATGAAATGTCTAACATATATTATTTTTAACAATTTTACATTTCATTCTTGTGCTAACAAATGCCTTTATGAAAGTCTTTGGTTTCCGAATTTTGAAGTCATCATAAGGATTCAGTGAGATACTCTTCAACTGCTCCATTACCTCACCAAATTTGACTTCAGTTGTGCAACTCATCGCTTGCCAAAATAAAATCCTATATGTGTGGCCCTTATGAACACTTGACCAATTTGCATAGACACGTTGGGCAAATTTTTTATATTCAACTTCTGGAACAGATTCTTTAATGCATCCACTAAATCTGGGTACCACTGTTGGCCCCTGAATTTTTTTATTTTATTAAGCGTGATTAGTTTGATTTTGGGGTCTTGATAGATTAAATTGTGTTGGGATTAATTAGTATGGTAGTATTAATAAGGTTTA
>JAOQMQ010000006.1:15537445-15565541 GCA_027563845.1 Erythroxylum subrotundum
GTTACCCTGAGAACCGAACCTGAAAATAGGTTAACCGATCCTATAGGTTCTTTAGGTTCAGGTTCAGGTTCAGGTTCGTGAAATCGCCGAACCTGAGATTCAGGTTCAGGTTCAGGTTACTTATGAACGGGTCAGGTTACCCTACCATGAACACCCCTACTTAAGATCACTGCGGGGTTATTAGGTTTTTAACCACAATCCTGCAATGATGCTCTAGATAATGAGGTTGCGAAGTATTAATTGCTCCCTTTTCCTTATAGAAAGGTCTTTATTAGCTTCTTCAATGTTTCCGAAGATTTTAGATTTTTTTTTCTGGTTCTAAATGGCTAGCATAGTATAGCCAAGGGTAATAATGTAGTAATCCTTAAATCCATAACTTCGGTTGTTTTAGAGCTACTAAGAATGTTGGGGATGCTGAACTCCCCAAAGGATGGATGCCCCTTCCAAATATAACTGTCTTTTAAAGCTAGATTGAGTGGATATATAGCGTCAGGAATTCCAAGGCTTTGCAAAAACTCCCTTTGTCACTCCCCTTTACTAATTTTTGAGGTATAGGTGAGTTAAGGAATGCGTCAGGTGGTAGATAGAGAGGGAACCAAAATTACTTTAGTTATCGAACTCGGGATCATTTCTTATATTGAATGCAATGAGCCTCAAAAGAGTCCATACAATAGGATAAGGGAATAAGGGTTCTCGTTGTCTCAACCCCTTACAACCAGCGAAGGGCCTTATAAGAATTCCATTAACAAAAACACAAAATGATGAGTCTGTTCTGTTACACATTGGTGTATTGAATTGATGAGTGAAGAAGCCTTTTAGCAATTGAGGAGAGGAGTTGATGAAATCTTGGGTCTCTAAGGTGTTCTTGAAGTAATTGGACACCTCAAGACTAATTTCAACTTGCAAGTTAGCCATTCAACCATCTTGCTTCAAGAGCAAGGAAATTCTATTGATATTATTCCTTGCGATGATTGATTTGTGGAAGAACTTTTGAGTTAAGGGCACTCGTTCTCTATTTAAGGATAAAATTATAAACTTCCGAGGCTTTGTAATAGTCAAATAAGGCTTCTTTTTCTTTCATAAGAAGACAAGCTTCTTTAGGGGAACTATTAAGCTGCTTTTAAATAAGGAGGAGGTGAACTTAAGATTCAACAATGTTCTTCTGAGTATCTCTGAACTTAGAAAGGCTAAGAAGTTTAAGTTCCTTCTTCACCATTATTAATTTTTCTCAAGCAAATGAAAGATTTAAACCTGATAAATACCCATCACATTCTTTCCTTTACTACCTCCTCGGATCCATCCACTTGTGCAACAAAATTGATAAAGCAAAAAGGAGCATGTCTTATTTGAGAAGAGAGTAGGATATGGATAATGATAGGAATATGATGCGGATTGTCAAACAAAATAGTACTTTAAGGGAAAGCTTGGAACCATTTCTCATTCACTATATCTCTATCTAATTTCTTTTCAATATTCCACCTACCTTATTTTTTGTTACATCAAGTATTTGATTTCCACTCGTATTTCGATATGTGAAGCAACACATTCTTTTAAGAAACCATTGTAATTTTTTAAGTAAAAGTTGCCAGCTACTTCTGATATGAAATAGTGCTGTTGAAATCCCCTAAGATCATCCAAAGGGCAAGATATAGAGGAGTGAATATTTTTTAAGGTATTCAATAAGCCAAAGAAATAAAAAAAACTTGATTCTTCCTTTTAAAAAATTAACTTCCAAATGAATCAGTTGATCAATTTCTAAAATCATTGAGGCTTCCACTTGATCCCAGTTTGATTAGAATACAATCCTATCATGGGGATGGAATTGATGATTATACAAAAGATTCCAATGTTTTCCTCTAAAATTTAAACTCTTATACTTATCATCACTAATTTTAGACTCCATAACACTAAGAAATCAATTTTATTTTATGCAAAAAAATCCTTAAGGGCTTGTTGTTTCTTAGGGCTATTAATTCCTGTAAGATCTCAAGAGACAAAGCCAATGAGTTGAATGGACCCTGGAGCATTTTTTATTTCTTATAGACATCCTCTTACTAACACTAATGAAGTTTTCATTAGGAGAGGAAGCCTTATCTTAAGTTATCAATTCGGAAGAGGTTTTGGAAATGAGAGTTTGAGCCTAAAGGGTTAGAGTTTATAATTAAAACAATATCACCAATACTAGCATCAGTCTGACCTCTAGACTTAGTGACTTTAAAAGCTACATTAGGAGGCAAAGGAGGCATCTCTTGTGCAATTTCCTCATTAACAAAGGTTTGCTTCACATTACCACATTGGAGAGGTTAGGAGCAAGGATGCAAGAAGAAGTATTAACATTAGCCTTTGGAGTATCCTTCTTAACCATTATGTTTTCAGCTCCAATTAATTTCAAATAATCACCATGAATGCACTTTTGACTAATAGGCCTCCAAACCTTATTTTGTTGAGAACTAGAAGGCTTCTAATCGTAAGAAACTCTTACTATGTCCTCCATCAATGGCATATCTTCCCTAAGTTTGAGAATAGGTATAACATCTGGTAAATCCCTTAGAAGCTTAACTATAATATATATTTTCGCATACCCAACCTTCCTTCTAACAGAAGTGTTTTATTTTATTGAGAAATGTTTACCAAAATAGCTTGCAAGTTGACTCAGACCTTTGATGGTCTAATATTCAAAAGGAATATTATGGAGGTTAATTCATAATGGCATTTGGTTTCCTTAAGGTTTTCTAACTTCAACTAGGTTTCTAAAATTAAAGGAAGATAGGAGCGCTTGCCAGATGCCATGGTTCTCCTTCTAAGACATTTTGTGCTAATTCAATTGAGGTAAAAAAGGAAAAGAAAGAGGTTATCATTGCTCAAAATAATCTCTTTGAGATTAGCATTTTTCCATTACTTTAATGCCCAAGAATGAACCAGATAGAAAGCTGCATTTTCCCCCCAAAAAAACTAATTAATTTTGCTAACCAGATTTATAGTCTTCATAGACACCTAAAAAGGAAGAGCAAAAGCAAAAAATAGGTTTCATACCATAAGAAAGAAGATCAAAAGGTGGAAACTTCAAGATCAATTCCAGCTTTCCAAAATTTCTAGGTCAAGGCATTCAAGCTGATTCATTATTTTCTTTATTCTATTCAAATGCCTTGTATGCTAAATCTAAATAGTTATGTTTTGAACATGATTATGGATTGGTAATTCTAAATTATGGTTTATTCTTGAATTATTTTGTTTAACTTTTATCTTATTGATTTCAATATATTACCACCTATTATATTTGTTGTGCTCACACTTGATAAGAAATTGAGTGGTTAAATCAAGGTATTTGTGTTAAGTTGCAAAACAAAGGGTTGGTACCTTAATACACTTACAAATATCAGGCTAATAAACAATTGAAGAGAGATATTAATTTTGAGTTAATTGAGTAGTTAGGAGTAGTTTTGAGAACTGAGAGATTTCAACTATTATCTATTTCAATTGGAATTACTTAACTAGAACTTGAGAGTGAGTAATCAAAATTTTTGGATATTTAGGATTGAGCAAAATTGAATTAACAAGGTAAAGTGAAGACAAATCAATGATAGAATAATCCCCAAGTTTCCATTATTGACTAACTTCAATTTTATTGCTACCTTTACCAGTTTAGTTATCAAGTTTTATTATTTTAATTTAATTTCAATTAATTCAATCTTTTGATTACCTTAGACAAAGTGCAATTCAAATTCTTAGGTGACTATATCCAATCCTTACGGGATCGATATCAGTTATATTACAATATACAATTCATATACTTACATTATAGCATAAAATAAAGCAAACACATACTTATTTCAAAAGTATTGGAACATAATTAAGAATGAGGTTCCTAAAGCTATCATAGAATTATTTTAGAAGGGAAAAATGCTTGGGGAAGAAAATAAAACTTTCATCAGCCTTATCAATAAAATTCTATACCTAACTTGTTTGAAGGATTTTAGACCAATATCTTGTTGTAACACTTTGTAGAAAGCCATTACAGAGTTACTAGCTTCCAAAATTAAGGATATTTTAAATGCCCATATCATTTCAACTTAAGGAGCTTTCATCCAAAGTAGGCAACTAGGTGACCATATCTTATTACTACAAGAGATGTTCATAAATTACAGTAGAATTTTTTTTAATAAAAAGCTATGCAATTAAAGTTGATTTTTGTAAGGCATTTGACTCTAACAACTAGGATTTTATCTTGTACTTATTAGAAGCATTTAAATTTTAACAAAATTCAAAACTTGGATCAAATAATGCATATCCATAACTTCTTATTATATCATGAAAAACAAAGAGTCAACCATCATTATTAAATAAGGAAAATGGATTATGTAATAGGATACCATCTCTCATTATTTATTCACATTATGTATTCAAGCTCTAACCAAATTGGTTAATCACATCATAGGATAAGAGGGGAATTTCAAGTTCCATAATAAATATAGGAATTTGAGAATTTTTATTTTTTATTTTATTATTTTTTTTCTCTTAACTAGAGTTGATGTTAAATTATTAAGCTAATTGATGACTGCTCTTTAAACTTTAAATCAACTTTTAGGCCTTTCTATTAATAAAGAAAAGAGCTATTTGTCTGTCTATAGGAGATAACCTTCTTGTAAGATGACAAGCTAAATTGATAGGTCTTAAATTAAGCAATGCTCTAATTACATATCTTGGTACTCCTATTACAACTAAGAGACCAATCTATAGGGATTGTTTACCATTACTTGAGAACTTCAAAGGAAATTTGGTAACTAGTGCAAAAAAAGTCTCTCATTTGTTGGAAGAGTTCAACTTACCAATTTAGTTTAAAATTATGCTCATTTACCGGTCTTATCATATCTTCCTTCCGATAAACCTAACCAAAGCAATTGAAAAAATTATAAAAAGCTATCCATGGTTAGGATACCTTAATAAGAATTCAAATTACTAAATTCAAATAGAAATAGGTTTGTAAGGTAAAGGAGAAAGGAGTTCTTGGTATCACCCCATCAAAATAATAAAAAAGGTTTTAATGGAAAAAAGGATATGAAGACTTCTAATAGATAAAGAGGCTTTATAGGTTAAATTCATAGACGCATAATTTTTGAAAGGTAAGAGCTTTTAGAAAATCAATCCAAACACTACTACTTCCTAGACAATGGTTTAAATCTTGAAACTTTAAGATTCAATTATATAAGGAGGTTAAGTGTAAGATAGGCAATAATAAAAACCCTAGGATGTGGTATGATAATTTTAAAAAATTGGGGCCGTTACACAGTGTTAATAGGATATCTAATCTAAGAAACCTCATTTCAGAGAATGCTAAAGTCAATGAGATAATAAAAGACAATTAGTAGTTATATAATATTAGGAAGTCTTCTATAATGATAAAAATATTGTTGATTATAGTCTAAATGCATGCAAAGAAGAATTAATAATCTAGTTGAAACACTCTTTAAGGTAATTAACAAATAGATCATAAAGAGTTTTTAGAATCTAAGCTTAGAAATTTGATTAGTGCTGGATATATGGTTCAAACAAGTGGTAGGTATATTTTTTACATGTTATTTAGGGGTTTGAATTACTTGGTATTTGGTACTTTCGTAGCAATATGGATTTTATAATATTTTTTTAAGTTTAATTCATTATTTTGTGGTTAATAATTTTAAGGAGTAAACATAAAATCAAGTCAACTTTCTCCACTACTTTTTGATAAAAGACATTTTGAAGTTGTTTGGAAGATAAGAAGATGGACAATAACTTTGTAAAAGATTTTAAGAGTCAATTTAGATCAAAGATGTCGAAAAATGGTGAAGATGGTTAAAGAAAAAAATAATAGGCGTTGGACTTACTATATAGATAGACACATGTCTTTTGTGAAGGTCTAAGAAGGTGAGAAATAAAACAAGATTAGCACCAGAGTTAATTCTAAACCAGCATAGGAATTAGTTGATATTGATGAAGATAAATCAATTTTTACCTCTATTGCTTCTTGAGTTGGAAGTTCTTCCTTCTTTTCTCCATCATTGTGCTTTTCTTCTTCCATTGGTAAAGAAGTTTTAGATTGAATATCTTTACCACTTCTTAATGTCATTGTACTCACATTCTCTTTAGGATTTACCACCGTTTGGCAAGATAATTTTCCTAATGCTTGTTCTTCCAATTTACTTAAATAAGTGGTTAACTGAGTGATCTGATTTCCTGAGTTTTGAAGGCTTGCTCTTGTTTCCTATTGAAATTTTTGAGTGTTAATAGTAAGTGCCTTACAAATTTCATCTAAAGTCACTCCTAAATTTGAAGATTGAGGTTAAGCATTTATAGGGGCTTGAGGTTGTTTGAAATTTAAGGTTGATATTATTATTGGCCTCCTTGATTCCTATAGCTCAAGTTTGGATGGTTGGATTGTAATGATTGAAATATGAGTTGTATTTTCGTTAAGGTTGACCAGGAAAGCCTCCTATTATGTTAGCTTCTTAAAGAGGGTCTTATTGCAATGTAGGGCACGTATCCATAGGATGTCCAGAGAATGAGCATATTATGCACACGCTTGTCGATTACAATTGACCTATAATTTTTTGACGAACTAGAGCAGTTAAATATGAAATTGGATCCTCAAGGTGCGTGTTACTTACCTCATTCACACACTTTATAGCTCCATTTATCCTCGTCCTAAATTATTGAGAATTTTTCTCCATAACTAATATCAATTGCTTGACCGCCTCAAGTGTTTTATTTACCAAAGCTTCTCCACTAGTTGCTCCAACCACACTCCTATACATTGGTACTAGTCCTTTATAAAAGTACTGAATCAAGAGTTGGTCAGGAATTTGATGATGTAGATAACCGACACATAACTCCTTAAACTTTTCCCAATATTCATATAACGTTTCTCCAGTAATTTGTATTATCCTACATATCTCCTTTCTGATATTTGTTGTTCGTGATGGAAGAAAGAACTTTTCTAGAAACATGCTTTTCATCTCATTCCATGTTGTCACTAAGCCAGGAGGGAGATAGTATAGTCAATCCTTTGCCTTATCTTTCCATAAGAACAGAAAGGCCTTGAGATTAATTTGTTCTTCTGTCACCTCTTGTGGCTTCATTCCATAGCAGACAACATGAAATTCCTTCTGGTGTTTATGTGGATCTTCACCTATAAGACCATGAAAATAGGCAGTAAATGAATCAAACTAGATTTCAATTCAAAATCTACCTCAACATCTGGAAATCGTATGCATAATGGTTGCTAATTCAAATTTGATGCCGCTAACTCTCTCAATATTCTAGAGTTAAGATTTGTCATTTTTTCTTCCACTTCTAGAAATTAGAGTCTTTAGTACTTGTTAGATTTACTTCAACTTTCAAGTTTGAAGGTGAAATATTGCTTCCTTGCTTAGTCTCTTTTCTTAAACGACACACTGTCTTCTTAATTCCTAGATTATATTGTAAGTTACCTGTCTGATAAGCATGAGTCATACAAAACAAAAGATTAGCAATAACTGTAAAACAATATAAAGAAACTAAGAAACTTGAAATAGTTCCCAGGTAACAACGCTAAATTTTTGGTCGGGTTGTCGAAGCCCCCAAAATAATTCTAATTCTCCAAACTTCTTGCAGTACTCATAGAACCAGGTTGATCCCAAAAGAACTAAATACTAGCTTTTTAATTTCAAATAATAAAATAAATTGGAAGGGGGTTTGATTAATTAATTAACTAAAATTAACAAGGAATCCAAATAAAACAACTGAAAATAAAGTGAGAAATTCAAGATTACTAAACTCTGAAAATAAGTGTCATAATTCAAGTAGTTAGTCCGAAACATATTAAGATAGCCATAATAAGTCTCACATTTTTCTAAATTAATTGGTTCAAAACTAGCATCTAAACCAAAACTTACCATCCATTAACAGGGTGTGATAATATTCCATATCAAATAATTGATAGCAATAAGCTTAATGAAAAAGACTAAATCCTAACTTAAATAATCAAGATAGCTTCAACTATTCAATTTAGTTTTATTGTTTGTCATAAGTTAAATATGAAATTCATAAATAACCTATTTGCTATTTGTACCAATCTTTCATGGCAATTACATATCATTGAATTCATGGATAACAATAGAATAATCAATATTAAATTAAATTTTCAAATTAATCAATACTAATTATTCTTGAAATATAAGAACTCAAAATAAGAAATACTTGAATTAAAACATGAATAAAAGGTTTATAACACAAAACCTCACGAGGTTACAACTAGAATATTGAATCCCCTTGAGTCAGAATAATTGAGTTTAGCCATATATGACTTTTGCTCTAACAACAAAAATAGAAGAAAGACAGAGTCTTGAGAGAAAAGTAAGAAAAGAACTAATTGATTGATTTTTGGGAGAGGTGGGGAGTCCCTTTTATATTATTTTCCTATTATAATACTAATCTAATTCTACCTTGCAAATGTGTCTTTCTAAAACAAATTCAAATTCAAATTCCTACATGATAGAAAGAAGTTACCTAGTTAAACTCCAACTTTTCAAGTGATCAGTCTTATCCATTGCAGCAATATCTTCACCTTATCCAAAATTCGTGATTATCATCAGTAATATCCCAATTTGATGCAATCTCTACTTTTCATCTCCTAAAATAAAACAAACATTAATTTTAATAAATCCAAATCAAAGGAGATAAGATCAATTAATATATCAAGATAACATTTTATCATCTTTCTCTTTGGATTACCAGGTTGACATGATTGTAATAAAAGTAGTTTCCTTTTACCTATATTGGGGTTCCTATCTCCTATAAGTGTCCATCTTACTAGAATTTCTTATCGATCATTAAGAAAATTCAAAAAAGGATCAAGGCTTGGTATAATAAAAGCCTTACTTATATTGGTAAAGTTCAGTTAATTAATTCAGCGTTAAATTCATTGTATGTTTATTGGTCTTCTGACATCGTGTTTCCAAAAACTTTGTTAAAGACAAAAGAAAATTTATTTATGACCTTCTTATAGGCTGGTCAAATAATTGGAAACTACAAAATATAAAAGTTAAACGAGAGAATATGTGCTTGAGTAAGGATGAAGGTGGTTTAGGGATAGCCTCGATCAAATTAAGCAACAAAATCCACATAGTAAGGAGGTCTTGGAGGATCCTAGAGGACAAGTAGTCTCGTTGGTAAAGAGGGTACATTCAATAACTTAAATTTTGATAGCTTCTAATAAACTCCTTTGAAAAGCAACTCATCATAGACTACACTTACCATCTTCAAGCTTAAAGAGAATATGAGAGTTCACACTATAACAAGGTTAAGTGATAGATCTTCTACTAGGTTTTAGCATGATAATTAGAATTCCTTGGTCTTTCTTGTCAGTACTACACATTATGCCAATTTAAGGACCTTGATTTTTGATATTGCCACTGTCAAAGAGGTTTTTCCGATAAGTTCTATAAACTCAATCTTAAAATTGTCGATGAATTACTTTGAACTCCTCCTTTTTCATCCTAACTCTTTAAAAGTTGACAATTATTTCGAGATGGGGCATTCATTAGGTTCTTTCACTAATAATCAAAAATAATAAGTTACATTTTCAAGGTAAACTAAAGCCTAAGCAAAAACTTATACATGAGATAACGAGTTACATTACTAGGCAAATGTCTCAATTCTTCTTATCCTTAATGTCTTATATTCGTTCCACTACTGCTAGGTATTGCATTAGCAACAAATTAATTTTACTAGTCTACCTTGATGTACTGTGATTGAATAGAGATATATTTCAATAAGTCTTATTCTTAATTAATAATATTAGACATATTATTAATTAATAAAAGAAAATATTATACACCACTTCCACATTTCCTTATTTCTATCTCACTCTTCTCAACTTGTTTATTAAGGCAATTTTTAGTAAATATGTCATATTTTCGTACCCATACAGGGTTAAAATAATAAAATGCACATTTGTTTAAGACCTAACTTTAAAACTATTGTTCATTTTTAGTTTATGTCTAACTTGACTATCAATAACCAATGTTGTTTATTAAATGTCACATTGCTTGGAATCAATTCATGATTGTTCACATCTCTAAACTATGTTACGCTCTAAATATCTTCATCCAATCAACAACATACATTGAGCCTATTTTTTTCATTACTTCTAGATTTTATTCTATTTAATCCTCATTATGCGACCAACCTTAATCACACAAATGTTCTACTATTAAAGTCTCTATTCTCTTCTTTCTTTTCTCCCTTTCTAACAAACTGCAAACCTGTGTCACCTTGCATTCTTTTGATTCATGCCAAAAATTAATTTTCAATTTTCAAACTTTATTCTAATTTTAGTTACCAACTCTACCTCAATGTCCTTAGCTTCACTCCGTTAGGCCATCACATCTAGAGAACTCTTATGGTTCTCTATTTCATTGCTCATCTCCATTATACCATTACATTATACCATAAATACCATAATCTTATTCAGATATACCAAATACTAGAAATGGTCACATATACACATACCAAAATATATTATAAACCAAATGGATAAGTATCAAACTAGAATTTCAACACTAAATCAAGACACTAAATCTTTTTCTTAATTCTTCTTTTCACAATCTTCTTCTCTGTTTAATATATAAATTTTAAATCAAAACAAATATCAACCAAGTTGGAATTATGTTAATCAAAAAAATTTGGTTTATAATTCATTAAAAATTTACAAAAAAAAAAAGCTTGTAAAACTTCGCTTCTCATTTCTTGTAGCAACATTATGATATTTAACTCCCGTACATTTATGTGTAGCTCTCAACTTTATTAATTAAACCGAATGCAAACATATTTCTATAATGGACTTACAAATATAATACCTAATTGTGATTAAAAACAAAACTTGATAACACACCTTACTCTAATCATAATAGTCCAGCCGGGAAAACAATTATACAAAAAGCATGAAAATGGTTGTTTAATGCTCTAGTTTTGTATTTGCTTAGTAAATAACAAAAAAACAACAGCTGATAAGATGACAATAGAAAAATACATTTAAAAAAGTCTTTACAAACTTGTGTTGCAGATTGAAGGTGTAGATTTGTAAAATTAATTTTCAACAAATTAATAAATAATAAATGTGGCAAGTAGAGAGAACCAGGAAGCTTTCCCTCAAGACAGTGGCGTCTTTTTTTTTTTATAATTAATTTACATATTTATCTTTGCCATGTTAATTACAATTTTGTCTATCACTTACCACGAAATGATAGAAGTAATCTCATTTCTTTATTATTTGTTCATCATGAAGGACTTTCCTTCGTTTTAATATTATATCCAATTCTTCAAAAAAACTTCATGGTGGGATTTTGAGCACCAACAAATTCATTTAGGCCTCATCAACATGGGTTTTTCCTTTTCCTTTGTAATTCGTTTTTGTTTTCAATAAAGAGTTGTTATGGCTAATTTATTGGATTAATCCTCTGACATTATATATCGATAATAACATTAGCACATTCAAGACCTTTTCAACACTTGACGTTGTGTGCTCATGGGCAGGTCATTTCTGCATCACCAAATATTATTTGTCTTCAGTAATTATCAATATTTTTTGAACTTGTCAGCAGTAAATAAGAGTTGCCACTTAGCTGGGTCACTGGAACTTGGGGATAGCCACGACTGTTTACAACTATAATTTTGTCTTGACAAAAGCTTAAAAAATTGACATACCATCAGACTCCAAGTACTAACCTTCCGTAGTTGACTTTTGTGATCCGAGATAGGCGACCCAGTTCTATGATCATGTCAATCTGCGTCAACTTACAATACTTAATTTCGTCTTCTGGTTCTTAGGGAGAGCATTTAGCTCCCCTGGAAGATGCTCAATATTCTCACAAAACATGATAGAAATATATTTGAACAAAGTAATACCAACATTGTACTATCATAATTAGACCCTGGAATGCAATACGAAATTGTTAATCAAACAAAGTCATCTCACCCAGAACATCGGAAGAAACTAAGAGATAACCAACTTCACTTATCATCTTAGGTCAAAAAATTGTTGAAATACATTAAATACAGTAAAATGGAAACAGACCTAGTAATAGCAACAATTATATGGTTTGGTCAGTCTAAACAATGTTTTTTGATTAAAGGTAAATACGGCCTCTGCATGATCAACATGAGTAAATTATTCCTATAATTTTGCTAACTTTAATGTCTAAATCCTAACAAAAAAGGGAGTGGTGAAAACATCGCATGCATCAAAATATTAGAGACCTAAGCTCAGCCACTGTGGTGTTCTGGTGTCCAATATCCTCTTCACTACGTCCCTTACAAAAGAATCAAAACAAGATGAGCAAAAACCTTTCATCAGGCTTAACTCTCCAATACTCACTGTATCTCTATGGGAACAAGGTGGTGGTAGAGGCACAGTGTGAACTTCACTCCGTCTATGCTCAAGCCCACAAGCAGCTAAAATCGTGTGCGTAGAACTTCTTGCAATATCCTTGAAGGTGTGATGACCTGTATCAGAAGTATGAAAAATTTAAGCCTTTCTACTGTACGTAGAATCACACCAACTATATTCATATCAAGTGACCATAGTTCAAAAGATCAGCAAAATTAGATGGATATATAACATCCTTGAAAGAATCTGATTCACCATTAACCATCCCTTGTTTTACTTAAAATGGATATGCTGGGAAAGGTACTCACAAGTTTTAGAGCTTCACATACCTAATTCAGTATCCTGGGACAAGATTTTCAAATGGTTTTTAACCATTGATTGCAATTGTTCCTTTACCATGTAGAATTGGCTCTCTTCTTGAGCTTTACAAAGGGACACATTCCCTTCAGACCCAAAACTTGATCCATTGTTACACTGGAGTACATGCTCATAACCACAAAGTAGGTCCACCCCTGTATGTTCTGGCCACAGTGTCAAATTGACAGAGTCTTCTATTATTGCAGTAGCAGATTCCTGAACATTCTCCCTTCTTAATTGGCTTGTTCTGCAGGGAAACAAGTCCCTACCCTGTAGGGAAGAAGAGGGATAGTCATTAGCCCGTATTCTTTCCTCAACTAGTGTAGGTTGTGATACTCTCATTTCCTCTGTCCTGTTTTGGATATTTTCCCTGCCGTGGTCAATATGAGATCTTGAAAGATCACTACGAAAGTTGGCGGCCATAATTCCCTCAGGCCTAATCATCTGACTCATTCTATTAATTGAAAGGAGATTCTGTATATGACGATGTATCTGACGCCGAACAGAGAGAGTTGGTGCCCCTGCTCCAGATACTGGAGAAGTCGCTTGACCATCACTGGTGAGAAATCTTGGAGATGGCAGATTCCCAAATCCATGAGTGAATACGGCACAAGGAGAAGACCTGGCTAAAGGTTCTATTCCTTCTCTCATATCTACCATTGGTACACTATTCACTCCGTTGCTAGGTGCAGTTTCATCTACAAAAGCACCTTGAGCTTGGGAACTAGAGGACCCCAGGGCAACAGGTCTACAACCATCACAATACCAATTACCTTCAGGTACCTGTCTCCCAAGACCAACGCAATAAGTATGTGCAGGCGAATCACAGAGATCACACAATAACATGAGGCCATCATCTCCACCTTCATGGCATTCTGTACAAATTACATTCTCATACGGATCAACAAAGCTCCTAATTTCTTCCTCAGATGGCTGGTAGACCTAAAGAAAACATCAATACAACTAATCAGTAAGAAATTGATGAAGACATGAAACTAATCATAAAAAAGTAAAACAAAGAATGATTAGAAAGACCTGATCACGTTTAGGAACTTGTATCACCAAATTTCTCAGTTCGACTCCCACTGTTGATTTTCCATTCTTAGATATTGTCGTAAACCGTTTCTTACAATAAGGGCAACGAGATTCTACTTTTGACCAGGCCATGATGCATGCGAAACAAAAGTAGTGAATGCAGCAGTCCAATGTTCCCCTGAATCTCCTTTTATCTTCCTCTGAGAGACAAATTCCACACACCTGCTTTCCCAACTCAGGTCTTCCCTCCTTTACCTTCTCCTTACCCTTTCCTACAGGGGGTTTCATCTGCTGATAAGAATCCCCATTTTCCTCAGTCCTCTTCATGGTAGATGAACTCCTCAAACTCGTCTTCAAATCTCCACATAATTCACCAGCTTCCCTCACCTGCTCCCTCTCTTCCTCAGATATGGTATACTCATAATCAGAAGATCCAGAAGGTAAAAATTCTGAATCTGAATCTACAACAAGCTTGTTCCTTCCCCCACACAAATTTCTCTTACTTCTTTCTCCCACAAATGAACAATCATCTACAAAATCACCTTCACCCTCATCATCAAATTCACATCTTTCTTTCTTTTTCAATCTACGATTTTGTTTTCTTTTATTGGTTGAAGGTTTTTTAGACGCCCTAGATCTTCTCCTCTTCTTACGGCTTGTTTCAGAAACCCCGTGTTTCCTAGTTCTCTTGCCAATTTTCACGTTATTATTCTTCTTTCTCACACCCAGTTCATCATCTTCATCAAAACCCTCATCATCTTCATCTATTGTAAATTCATCGTCATCGTCATCATCATTTTCCACATCGTAGTCACCATCATCAACATAATCCTCGTCCTCTTCATATACACTTTTCCTCTTCCTTGAAGATTTACCTCCAACTTTCCCATTCTGTATTGAACCCTTGCTTCTTTTTGATCTAGCAACCTTTTTCAACTCCTCATCATCTTCTTCCTCCTCCTCCACATTAAAGGCATCAAAACTCTCCTCTGATGCATAACCATCTAAAGAATCTACCAAATCTGCAGACTCATCATCAGATGCATTTTCCTCATCTTCAACCACATAATCCTCATCTGAATCATCAGAACCCTTATCCTCAGACCTAACTCCTTTCTTAAAATTTGGCCTACAATTAACCTTCCCTCCCCTTCCCATCTAGTTGGACGAAAACAAATACTCCAATCCCAAATTTAAACCAAAATTCCCATCAAACCCTAATACGCCACGCTCCTAACACTCGAATTCATACAGGTAAAGCAAATCAATCGAGTCAAAACAAATCCGAATAGGCTTGAACTGTATTTTTCTCTTTTTTCCTTGCTTAAATTCCACAACATAGAAAACACAAGTAACACGAAATCCCGCAAGAAAACTAAACTACTCACCAAATAATTCTCGAAAACCGATCCGTAGTATAAGAGAAAGGCCACAAACAGGACACAGCTAGCCAGAATAGGAGAAACCTTGATCACTAAAATCAAATATGCCGAACTTGTCCTGCTACAAACCCTCAAATAAGCCAAGAAATGGGGGGGAAAAAAAAAGTCCAAGCCCAGAAAAATATCACCTAAAACTACCACCTATGGACCCTATATCCGATTTCCATTTAAAGACGGGTAGAGACAAACACAGAATCAACGTCCCAATAACAAAAACAGCAAAAGAGGTAAAACTTGAATGGATTTCCAGATATACCTCACCGTATAGACATCATGTGGATACACATACAAATTACATACAACGAGAGCGAGAGAGATGGAGAAGGGTAGATTTGTAGCGATGAGAAACGAAGAGGAAGAGGCAGAGGAAGATGATTAATGAAACGAGACGAACATTAATGTTTCGGACGATATTTTATATGCAGCTTTCTTTCAGTTACTCGTTTCGCGTGGCTGCGTTTTGTGGACATTTTGGGGGCAACGAGATGTCGTTTTGAAGCTCTTTTTGATTATTTAAGTTTTTATATATTATTTTGGAAAAGTTGATACTTTTTGGCGTACGCTACTCGGCTATCTGATTGGATGGATTAGATGAAATTACTAAAGGGTCCTCTTAGCAGGTTGTAGTTGTAGTAGTTTCAACCGAAATTTGACTTTTCGACATCATTATTTGGTTTACAAATTACAAATTTTCCATAACGATCAGGAAAATGAAAATGTAACTGCTGTTTTATTGAACACGTGCGTTTTTGTTATGACGCGGCAGCCATTTCCGAGCTGGTTCCAATGGGGATTGATCAGATTTTCTCTCTTGGAATTGGAATGCTTTTATGGCGTTAAAAGTTTAAAATCAGTCATTTTGGATTGAGGTTCAGTTTCTCGACACATGTAACTCATTACAAGGGAATATTTGCTAATTAGTAATTAATAAGTGTTTTATTAATTTATTATATTTATATATTATTAATTACATTAAAAATATAATAATAATTGATTTTATTAAAATCGTATTATTTTGTTAACCGTAAACAATAAATTAAGTATTTAATTAAAATTTTATTTATTCTATAATTATATTAATAAATAAAATGACCACTTTCTTTTTTTATTTATTAATATAATTATAGAACAAATAAAATTTATTCTATTTGATGGACACTTAGACTCATATTATAATTAAATTTTTAAATGTTTTGAATACTATTTTAATAACATTAGGGTCTAATTTAATATTAAGTATAATAAAATAGATTAAATTAATTTTTTTTTGTTAAATGTTATAATATTGCAATTTTGAACTTTGATACTTTTGAGTCTTTGACATGTTTATCACCACGTGACAGTTAATTGTCATTAATTTGATGCAACCATCTCCTTGTCGTCCGTAAAGTTCACTGAACCGTTGATCAAGAACAAACAGTGCATCTAAGTAATCTGAGCCGTTGGTTTGGCGGCCTTGGTGGTTACATTACATGGAGCGAACTTGCAAGGTGATGATGCAATGCCTACGACTTGGCTTCTTCACCATAAAACCATCAAACGGCAAAGTGGGTATCTGTTTTTGGATCTTCAACACTTCATTTCGCCATCTTTTTCCTAGCCTTTTCCCCGGTTTCAATCTAAAAAGTTTATGCAATGACAAGATGGGTAGTTTTGCCGAAAAACATGTTAGGTAATCATTACATTTTTTCTATAAACTCTATCCTTTTTGCGCAAAATTAGTTAAATTAAGATTTTGTTTCTTTTTATTTTTAATTATCGATTTTTCTTTTTATATTTAGTAAAAAATATTTGTCTTTCAAATTTTTTTATTTTTATTTAAGTTTCTTCCAATTTTGTTTTCTATTCCTATTTTTTTATCATCTGATTTACTATTAATTTAATATATTATTTAATTATTTAATATATTAATTTTAAATAAGAATTATGATCAACTTAATTTAATATTATATACTTAATTAATTAAAATTAATTATTAATAAGAATTTTGAATAATTTAATTTTACTTAAATTAAATAACTTTTAATAAATATAATTAAATTAAAATATGTCAAATATACAAATTTCAATAAAATTTGATTTAATAATTAAAATAATTATTAATTTATAAACAAAATTTTAAATTTTAAATTATTCATCTTAATAAAATAAAATAGTTTTATTAATAATTTGTTGATAAATATTATATAAGATATTAAAATCAATTTATTTAATTAAAAACATTATTTTTAAGTTTTTTCTAATTTGTGATTATTATCAGTGATAAAAACATATATATTAATAATCAAAAAAGATTTTGTTTTTATCCGAAAGAAAAACAAAAACTAAAAATTACAATTAAAAAAATGAAGTTAAACCAAATGACCCTAAACAATTTGACATTTGATCGTAAACTATCTTGATAATGTTATATTATATAATTTAAGACATTGATAGTAAGTTATCTAAGGGTTGTTTCATGATTTCGCTCACTAAACTTTCCATCCTTTGGTTAAACCTTTTCTCTTTTTCCTTTCTATTTTCTTACTTCAACAGATTCAATCATATTCCTTGTTTTTGATCCTTCACTTCTATATGCCTTAAGATTTATTATTTCCTCTTTTTTTTTCTTCACTTTCCCTCTTTTCGTTTGTTATTGTTTCTCCTATTTTTATCATATCTCACATTGTTCGTTCACTTTGGTTTTCTTATTCTTTGTTTTCTTTACCTACTTTTGAGTTGGTCTTCCAAGCTCTCTTTCTTCTTTCTTTGTATCCTTCTCTTTCTTGCTCCCCTCTTATCTAGTTTTGGTCAGGTTTATTTCTTTTTCCACTTATTTCATTAACTGCTTTGTAGTGACAAAATTTTAATTTTAATTTGCTTGGTCTCATTTTCTCCTATTTTTGGCCATACAACCCACAAGTAATGTTCCAAATGAAATTCTCACACAAGGTCAGTTAAGTGAACTTGCTCTTTAACAAGCATACATATATTTGTTTAAGTATCTCTTTGAGATCAACTACTTCCTTCATAAGGAAAAATATAACGTGTACTAGTTTTTTACATCTTATTAACGTTTAATCTTAACAAGATAATACATAAATAGAATATGAATCTCATAATTATGATATCAATATAATTTCTTTTATAATATAGGTTTATCATATGGAGTTTATCATGTACATCTAAATATGTATAAGACTTTAAATAATTATGTCACTAAACTATAATTAACTGATTGGTTGTAGAGTGTTATAGGGTATAAACTAACGATCTCCTAATTGCAATAAACCAATCATTTAACTTTCTTAAACCATCTCTGTATGATGATCATGATAATGGTTTAGTGAGAGAATTCTACAAGATTCTCTATAGTCAGCATATGCTTAAATCTTACAATTTTGTTCTCAATTATTATCACAATTAAGAGATATTATCTAAGGATCTTTGATAAGATGTCAGGTTCTTTTTACAGGCCCATTGGCTCAAATGTTTCACAATACGTCACTTTCTAGATAATACAATGAACTATACCAAGTACATTAAAGAACTTATTAATCCAATTAATTATTTCTATTAAATGAAAAAATGTATTATGGCCAATTAATGCTACATTGAACCTTTTCAATCTAAAAATAATATTGTTTTATGTAAAATATACCTAAATAATAATTTACTTCTAAAGTTAATATCCACATAATTTTAAACTCAAATGTCAACTCATATATAGAATAATGGATATATTTAATACTTAAAATATCATATATATTAAAAAATAAATATGTTTAGTACATTATATATATACTTGGATTTAAAATAGGTTTTAAAAAGCTTCTATATCTATCAATAGATCTAATTCTCATAATTAAGTTGCCACGAAAAAAGGTAAAGAAGTGACAGTACTTCACAATAATCACCCTGACAATTGGAGCCAGCACAGCCTACACCAACACACTCTGTGCTCAACTTCATTACACTAGCCCAAATCGCTCGGTACAAGAGATTGAGGTCAAAACCATATACGAAGAGCAAATGCATCAACTAAGTATTGCTTGACCAGATGTGGCTAAGTTCGAATGCCTAAAACTTGATCAGTGTTGGTGGCTAGGATTGCTTATTTGCAATCAAAGAACCTATTTACAAAAAGTTGACACTTAAGTTCTTCACCACATTCACATAGGAGAAGTGGCATTACATCTAAGATGTTCACAATATGATCCAATTTTGAGTGATTGGAGAGAGGTACAACATGAGTTACAAGAGATTTTTTTTCTTTTTATGGGCTTGTAATCAGAGAAGAATGTTACTACTAAGGAATATATTGTTAGGAAATCAAATCAAGATATGATCTCGAGCACAACAGAATAATTATAAAAGCCCTTTCATATGATTTTTAGAAATTCAAGATCACTTAAATTCTACAACTTGATTAACATATAAAACGTAATAAAGCATGTATCATAGTTCATATCTTATTCCGAAGCTTAATCTTTTTCTTGTCATTTCCTTTTAACCATTTCTAAAATTGGCTCATCTTAACTACTGTAATAGCACAAGTGTTCGACCTATAATAGTATCCATAGAACATGTTGAGGGAACTCTGTGACTATTGCAGAAAGGTTAGGCAAAAAGTGCTAGCTCCCTTGGAGCCTAAGCCTATTTACTATATGTTTAGGACATTTTATTAATTTAATTAAAATTAATTAGAATTACAATTAATTCTAATTACATACCAATTATGCCCCAAATAAGATCTAATATCTTATATTGATCTTTATTTATTAAATATCTGACAAGGTTATTCTTTTGTGACCAAATAGTTATAGGTTTGAGTCACGAAAAGAACCTCTTTGTAAAATGCAAAGGTAAGGCTGCATACAATTGATGAACCTCCCCTGACCTTCACAAAACAAGGAGCCTTGTGCATTGAGGTTTGCCGCTTTAACCATAAAGTTTTTTAAACTTTACAATAAAATCCAACTTGATTAAAATCTTTAACCTTTTCTTTATGTATGACTCATTAGATTCTCAAATATGCTGGCAATAGATATAAATTATAATCATAAATCATATTTAGGATTAGAAAGAGAGTATGGAAATTAGTCTACTCTATTTAAGTCTAATCATGTCAGTTCTTCATTATTAGCAATTGGTTCAATTAATGACATTTGAAAACTATTTTCAAAGTGTCATTCCACCTTGGCTAAGGATTTCCCCGTTCAATATTAATTGAAAACAATGAAATATTCTCTCTAATCAAGATGGCATAATAAAGAACATTAAAGGAGTTGGTAACTCCTTGATGTTAATCAATAACCATTATGCATCGAATTTCCTGACATTAATATGGCTTTCGAGTTAAAATTAGGATCGATTCATTTGTTGCCTCCTTTCCCTGGCCTTATACATGAGGATCGCCACAAGCACTTAAAAGAGTTCTACGTGATTTTTATGACCATAAAGTCACAAGGAGTAATAGAAGAACATTAAGTTGAGAGCCTTCTTGTTCTCATTAGCAGACAAAACAAAGGGTTGGTTGTACTACCTTTCTCTAAGATCTATAAGGATGTGGTGTTAGAGAAGTGCTCTAAAGGCAGTCACCTTTAGCACTTATTGTACAAATCATTTTATGATTAATAAAGGCATTTTTCATTATTTCAATGTTCATACATTTATGGATTTGATGTTGATCTTAAATTGATTTAATGAAGTCCTTGATGCAAAACATAGCATGGAGGAAATCATGATGAGATCATGATAATGAGATTCCTATTATGTGTAATTATGTTAGTATCTAAACTTTCCCTAGTTATAAGATTAATGAGATGGGATATTATTAATCCGGATAAACTAGAACATGCTATACTCCTTGATTAGATCAAGCAGTAGATCTCATAAGCTGTAGACATGAGTTGTTTAGCGTTAACATGAGGATGCTTACTAAGGGTAGTAAGTACATTGGATTGACCTACTATGAGACAATCATATGGATATTCTATTCCAGTGTCAATGATAGTCTCATCATAGTAATGGTGCAAGTATCTTTTGACTTGAAGTGCTCAAGGATATCTCAAATACTGATCATGTGCTTTGACTCCATTCATCGGTGCCTTTCAGGGGTTACTCATAGGGTGGTAATTGGGTATAAATTGAGGTATTTAGAGGTAACTGAGTAGATAATAAAGGATTCACCACTCCTGATAGAAGGAGATGATACCTACGACCTCTTATCGAAGTCATTACTCGAAAGTCTATAGCCAGAGCAGATATGTGTCACGAAGCGAGTCTTCAATGATACATAGAGTAATGAGATCCTCAGGATAATATCTAATATCACTTAGATTACATGTGACGTAGTCAATCTAGTGGGAGTTGACACTTTGACTATACTCTGAACCAAGTGGGTTATAGATGGTAAAAGGACAAATTACATGGAAACATTGCGTATGAAAGGGTTCGTAGTCAAACCACTGACTTTCCAGATAATTGGGAGTCATGACGTATTGCTAGATACCGCTTTTAACTTACTTGAATTAAATGTTAATTTAAGTGGCCAATATAATCGGGAACCTAATGGGTCACACACAAAGGAGATCCGAAGGATGAGTAAAATGGTCTTGAATAGTGATTCAAGATATGAGAGAGTGTTTCGGGATTATATCGCGATGTGATCATAGTAGAAAATGATGCATGGAATAGATTAAAAACAAGTGTTGTTGGCTACCAATTTGGTCATTAACTTCCCAAAACTTCCATTAATGCATACTATTCACGGTCATTAACTTCCCATAACTTCCATTAATGCATGTTATTCATGCTCATTAACTTCCCATAACTTCCATTAATGTATGCTATTCATGGTCATTAACTTCCCATAACTTCTATTAATGCATGCTATTTATTACCATTAATTTCCTATAACTCTCCATTGGTGATGGGGGTTATGGAAGGCCAAATGGTGCAAAAAATAGAGATGATTTTTGTGCATTTTATGTAAGACACAAGTGAAAGAAAGGTTCTTTCGAACATACACTCCTTTTCTCTCTAACTCTCACAAGAGTTCTTATCTTTGCTAGCACAGAGAAAGAATTATAGTCTTCTACTAGTGAGATTTCATCCTTCTATTTTTGTGTGGACTTTCATTAGAGATGGTATAGGTTGATCGTTATGGTTTACGACAACCCAATGCGGAGAAGATTAAAGAACGAAGGAGATTGACGAAAAGGTATGTATACATCTTACATTTCACATTTTTTGTTTTCTATATCTATATGCACAAGTAGATCTGGTTTTTGAGGTTTCGTTTATTTTCTGCTGCGTATATTTGATATATATTATGTATGAAATACATGATCGGAACCTTACAGTGGTATCAGAACCATCTTGTGCCTTGTTAGATGTAGAATATATGACATGTGAAAACTGTTTTCATGGTTGTGACAGCTTAAAGTCCTATAATGTTTTGTTCGAAATTAATTATATAAAAATGGTTATCACGATTTTCTTTCACCAATATGTTCATAAGATGTAGGTGAATGATTCAGTGTGATTTAAAATAATTTTAACGTGATTAAAATATTTCGTTTCGAATTTACAATAACATGCATGAAATCTATCTTTCTGTTAGGCATGTGATGTCTATTGGTTAAACTAATGAGGTTACACATGATTTTCGTGGAATTTGATTATGAAAAAATTATGTGAACATATCTGGGATGTGTTTATGCCTCTGTAATTTTTGTAGAATTATTAAAAATATTTTAATAATTTTATCAAACAATTTTCCAGATCTAGACAGTTTTCCAGAAATTGTAGGATATGTTTTGTTTGATGTTTTTGTATGTTTATATTTCGGTTCCAGAACCTTTAAAATATTTTTATGTGATAAAAATGTGTTAATTTGATGTTTCATGCATGCCTAAATGATTTTGCTCAAAATTTGATTTCCAGAAAATTTTAGAAGTCATATTTGTCATTTTTGGTGTCTTATCGATGTTTCAGTGATCATAATAATTTTTGGGCGATTCCTAAATTATTTTGATCATCATGAAATGACCTAGAGATGTTTGGAATGATGATTTGATGTTCTGGAAATTTTGTAAAATTATAGAAATTAATTTTAAATTAATTTTAGTAGAGCAATAAATTTTTTAGTAAGACTAGAAAAAGTGGCATGTGTGACAAAATTGAAGTTGTTTAATTTTGGGCATCAAATAATTATTTTAAGGTAAATTAATTATGAATGAGTTTATGGAATTAGGCATTCATATTAATTAGATTAATATTAGTTCTAAATGAAATAACATACAATAGTAATTTTAGCCCAATTAGTAAAATGAAGATAGTAAATCTATGTGTTGGATTGAGCTTAGATTCAAGTGTTGGATTGGACATTTCATGTTAGGATCCATAAGATGTCATAACCGAATGGTGTGTTTACATATATGCATTAGGGAATGCATGGTTAGGAGAATATATGGGCTTGCATGGTGGATGGTTATGGGCTTAGGCCCAATCTGATTGGGTAGTCCATATCATGTCATGTAGTTATAGTAACTATATGTATATATATATATGAGTTATATGTATAAGACCATCTAAATTAGATGAGACCTTAGTCAAACCCCTCACTTAGAATATTCAAACTAACACCTTCCTTTAATATGACGAGAACCAAAGTCTTTTTAAAGTTAAGGTTGTTGGGCAAATACAAGCCCGCTGTACATGGATATATTCAAACCATGGAAACAAGATTTTCGGATTAATGGGTCGGTTTAACTAGAAGTGTTGGTTTGTTGGACAAACCCAAGATCAACGTGGACAGAGGTGAAACTGGGTAGTGTACATTAGATGTACACGTGTCAAAAGTTGATAGCCCAATGAGTGTGCACATATTAATAGTTGATAGCATTAGATTCAATAGTTGCATTGGAGATGCAATTGGTATGATCGATACCTACCGGTTGAACTAAGGTAGCTTGTTGGGCAATCCCAAGATGTCATTCTTAGGGATGTTGGATATTGACCCACTAGGAGAATTTCTCTAAGAGTTCTCTCAGATTTATATTGAGGGTTATGAATTCATGAAAATAGTGGGAGTCATAATGCGTGTTATTAAAGTCCTTATAGACATGCATTTAAGTACATTCTAATTTTTCTCTCTCTGACGAAAGGTTGCTATTGCCCAAATTAACACCATGAGTACTAGTGCGAATTTAAGATCATTGATGGAAGCTAACAAGTTAATTGGACCAAACTTCCTTGACTGGCTCAAGAACTTGAGAATAGTTCTCAAGTTTGAGAAGCTTGGTTATGTCTTGGAAGATCCACTTCCCGATCCCTCTGCTGCTGGTGCTTCTGATGATGATCGAAGGGCATATAGGAAGTATCTCGATTATAGCGAGATGGCTAGTTGTATTATGCTACCAACTATATCACCGGAGCTACAAAAGCAGCACGAGGCTATGGATGCTCATACCATAGTTTATCATCTTAGGGAGCTCTTTGATGAGCAAGCAAGGTCTGAAAGGTTTGAGACTTCGCGATTGCTCTTCCGCTCCAAGATGATTGAGGGAACATCTCCAGTGCAGTACGCACTAAAGATGAATGGCTACATAGAGCGGTTGGCCTCCTTGGGTTTTCTTTTGGATCATGAATTAAGTATTGACTTAATTCTGATGAGTTTAACCGATAATTACTCACAATTTGTGCTTAACTATCGAATGAACAATATATCCAGCACAATTCCCGAGCTGGTCAACATGTTCAAGGCAGTTAAGCCATCTGTCCGCAAGGACAAGGTTGTGATGCTGGTGGACTCTTCTAGTTCAAAGAAAAAAAGCCAAAAGAAAAAGTTCGCATGGCCTAAGGGAGGTGTCAAGAAAGCAAAGAAGACTGCCTCGAAGGAAACTTACTTCCACTGTGGCAAGGATGGCCACTGGAAGAGAAACTGTAAGGCCTATCTGGAGTCCTTGAAGCAGAAGAAGGCATCTGATGACTTTTAGACCTAATACATACTGATGTATGTAATCCGATGTCTATACATGCCAATGGTGGTTTCATATACTTCATTACCTTTATCGATGATCATTCTCGATATGGGTATGTGTATCTTAAGAGATACAAGTTTGAAGCCTTTGAAAGATTCAAAGAATTCAGAAATGAAGTTGAGAAACAACTTGGGAGAAGTATTAAATCACTTTGATCGAATCGAGGTGGTGAATACTTAAGCCAAGAGTTTTTGGATTATCTTAAGGATAATGTAATATTGTCCTAGTGGACTCCACCTTACACATTACAACACAATGGTGTGGCTGAGAGGAGAAACCAAACCTTATTAGACATAGTGAGGTCTATGATGGGTTTAACAAATTTACCAAAATCCTTTTGGGGGCATGCACTCGATACTTCTATGTATGTATTAAACCAAACCTTGGTTGAGGCTAATCTCCAGGAAACTAAAGGGTGTCTTAATAGTTGTAACTATTAAGGAATTGACTGTTTTCTTTAATTAATTAAGCTCTTGTTCAAATGGTGCTTGTTACTTCACAAATAAAAACTACTTTTGTTCTCTACATATTACACTGCCGGCGTCGGCGTGACCCCATCTTTTTCCAAATCTTTTAGTCCCACTTTTTTCTTCACCGGAACTTGATCTCCACCCGCAGAGGCTCGGCTCACCTCTGCTCCAAACCATATGTTTAAATATTCTTATCATTGGCGGGAATGGATAAGCTTCAATTGATAATAAAGCCCTTGTTTCCTTCTCATATTCACTGGGTATAACTCCTCTTAAGTTACGGGCCGTTGAGAAGAATGTTGCTTCACCACTTCTTTTACGTTGTCCATTCTTTTCTTTTTATGAAGCAAATGCACAAGTTAATTTTGTTAATTTTGAAATGAAATAAGCTCTTTCTTCTGTTCTTTTTTTTTTTTTTGGGTTGGATTCATATCCTAACAAAGGATTAAGAATAGAATATTGAATGAGAGATATTTAAAACTATTATTTACACATATATACAATATGATATGTAATATTTCTAGTTCTTTTGTTAAACAAATTGAAATATCAAGCGAGACTTTGTTTTTTTACACCACACAATAATATAATTAATATTATTTTGCCAATTAAATTTTAAATAGGATTGAATCTAGAGAAACTAATGCCATTTCAATATAATTTAAGGATTGATTGGCTAATTACTAAAATAATTTTAAACGCTAAACAAATTTGCAATTATAACCCGAAATTTAAAATTTAGCAATAAAATACCTAAACTTTCAATTTTTAGTGAAAATATTCCAAAGTTAAATTTTTCGTTAACAGTGCATATAAAGTGTCATGTATCATGTCAAATTCATATCACATTTTAATTACATAAAATTAAAAAACAAAAAACTCTAACCGACCCTTCTCTCCTCTTATGCCACACTCAAAATACTTCTCTTTTTTCCACCGAAACTTTAAGCTAATTGATTTTTATCTTGGTGAAAGTGATTTTGATAGTGTAGTTAAAGTTCCTTTTTTTCGTTAACAGTGCACATAAAGTTTCATGTATCATGTTAAATTCATATCAAATTTTAATTGAATAAAATTAAACATAAAAAAACTCTAACCTACCCTTCTCTCGTCTTATGCCACACTCAAAATACTTATCTTTTTTCCACCTAGACTCTAAGCTAATTGATCTTTATCTTGGTGAGGGTGATTTTGATAGTGTAGTTAAAGTCCCTTTTTTTCCGTTACTCATTCACTCCAACACACAGTCCCAATTTGCTTCTTTTGAAAATTTTCTATTTTCTTTTCTCTTACTAATTTACTTTCTGTCTCTAAAAAGTCCCCAACTCAAGGTAACTATCAAAATTTTAACTAACCTTCTACAACCCACAACAGAATAAGCAATGCTACAACCACCATATCAAGAACAACAATAAACTGTTAATTTGCCTCCCTACTCTAAGGTACTTCATAAGTAATGTATTAATTAACTACCACAAAAGTCTCGCTTATGTGGGTTGCCACGAAAGAAAACTAAGATGGTGAGTGCTACACCTCCAGCGAGTGGTGGTTCAAGAGGGAGAGAAAAACTACCAAAGGTGAAACCAACGACAATGCCAATTGCTGGTTAAGTAAAGTGGTGTAGACAGAAAGAGTAGATGACGAAGGGGGACTTAGGCTTTTGTAACTATTTATTTATTTTTGTGGTGTTTATTTTTATTCAATATTATTTATTAAAATTTGATTTGAATTTGGCATGACACACTGCATCCTACATGTGCCATAACGCAGTTGACACGATTTCGTCACTTTAGCACCATTAATAGAGATATTAATATTGGATTATTTTATAAAAATTGAAGGATCAAATATTTTATTGTCACTTTTTAAAATTCGAGTTATAATTGTAAAATTGTGTAAATTTTAAAATTTTTTCAATAATTAACTCAAAAAATTATATAAACAAGAGCAAGAGAAGAGATGTACGTGTGTTTTTGTTGCATATTGTTGTCCTAAATCTGTTAAAGGTTGGGAAGAAAGTACCAAATAATAAAAGGTGGTCCAAGCAAACCAAAACAAGAAATGATATGTCCTTCAAAGAGCTACGAGGATAAGGTGGTGTTCCTTTTCATGCATGGGTTTTGGGGCTACTAGTTATGTTTATATAGCTATAATAATAATAATAATAATAATAATAATAATAAGATAATTAATTTCGTATAATAAAATTAATAATAAAATGTAAACATAAATAATAATAATAATAATAATAATAATAATAATAATAATAAATTAATAATAATAATAATAATAATAAATACAAAATTAAAATTATAATAATGATGATAATAATAATAATAAGATAATTAATTTCGTATAACACAA
>JAOQMQ010000006.1:15586480-15598245 GCA_027563845.1 Erythroxylum subrotundum
CTTCATTTCGTAGCTTATCCCTCTGAGCCTTTGACAAACCAACAGGTAATTCGTTAGTTACTAAAAAATTGACAATGTCTGCATACCATCGTGGTGTCGCATCGGCAGAAAATAATTGCTTATCCGGAAAGCTTTCTTATAGAAGGATATCATCTTCTTCTTTTATCAAACGGCTGAGATGGTCCGCCACCATGTTTTCTGCTCTCTTCTTATCTCTAATCTCTAAGTCGAATTCTTGCAGGAGGAGAATCCATCTAATGAGCCTCGATTTTGCTTTTTTCTTTATGAGCAAGTATCGTAAAGCGGCATGGTGAGTGGTTGAAGATTGAAGAGTTGAATCGCAAAGGGTATTTTATGATTTTTATTTAGATACATGGGCGATGAGTATTTGGGCATATGGATGACGGAATATTTGAGTATATGGAAAATAAGTATTTAAGCTATTGAGTATGATTATGGTTCATTCATACGAGGTTACGAGTATGCTTAGTTGGTACTATTTTTTACGTGGATAATTACATAACAAGTAATAAAGATTTTGTTAGCTAAATTAGAAAATTAATAACCAAACAGAGATTGAAAATTGAATTGTTAAGACTTTAAAATGTTAATTATTCTGTTGAAAATTTTAATTAAAAAAATTGAGCGTTTTAAGAATAATTATCCGGTACGTGAAAATCTTCCTAGATTTATAATTCACGTTGAAAACTGTTTTTTTTTTTTTTTCCCCACACGCTACACAGGCCTCCAGTTCTAAAATTTAGGTCAAACAAATAATATACGAATCTAGGTAATCTCTTCCTATTGCTTGCGGTCAGCCTGTGTGGCAGTAAGCAGAATACAGTGAATGGTTTTCCCTATGCCTCATGAGTCATGACCATACAATACAATAGGCTGGACATCAATCAGGTCTAGCTGGCTTCCAAATGAGTTGTCGTGGGACACACCACCACGTGACCTCGTCAGCAAAATGCCTTTTAAGGGCATACCGTACCTAAATCAGTATCTGCTTATTTATTAGGTTGGGCCTTAAGCAATACGAATAATGTTTAGACTAAAAGCCTACTTTTTTGTAAGAAGGAAAAACATAATTAATGTGCCATCAAATTTTCAATTTATTAAATAAATGTTAATTGGGATTAAAAATGAAAGGATGATACCAAACGTTAGTTTTCAAAGTATACCCATAACTTTTTTCCCATACCCCCAAACAAGCATGCCCTAAGAAGTAGGCTGAATTCAGATTACACCTGCTAGTTTCATGATTAAATTCAAATTTGATGTTTATAAAATAAAACCGTTTGCTTTTTCTTAACTAATCTACCCAATTGTTTGCCAGCCAAGATACAGCCCTTTGTCAAAACACATGTAAATGGAAGTCAACATGTTCGCAATGACTATTTTGCACAAGAACCAAATATAATACAAACTAAATAACATATTTGCAATGTAAGTTAAAATGACCCATGTCCTTATCCGTAAACACTCCTTCACATCCGATGCGTACAACGAACACAGGCAAAAGGGTTGAGGGCTATTCGGTAATTTAGACAGAGGTATCCCAATTCCCATCCCATCCCATCCTATCCCATCGACGTAGTCTAACTCTAACATCCAAATCCAACAATCCGGATCTTTCTTTATTCAAATTATAATTACAACTAAAACACACCAGGACCAAGTTTCCCTGTATATCCTAGTTCTTGCCAAATGGAGAGCTTGTAGACTCATTTTCTCGTCAATGCTGGATCTAACGAGGCCTCTTCCTTTTCAACTGTGAGTTTTTCTTTCCGGGTTTCTCAAAAGTTGTCATCCTTTTACGCACATTTGGGTTTGGGTTTTTTTAGGTTCTTTTTTCTCTGTTTATCTGCCTCTGGATATGGGAATGTTTAACTTTGTTTCTTTTATATGTTCTACTGCTGAGAACTGCGATTTCACTCTTGTATAAGATCCACTGGTTGAGTTGGCAGATTTTTTTATTGAAATTAGTTTGGTTGAAATGTTTGTTTGGAAGAATTATACTATGGGTTTGCTTTGACGGACTAGGTTTTTTTTTTCAATGGAAATTGTGAGTTGTCCTGCACATTTTGGTTGTAATTCCTTATTTCTCTTTTCTTCCGGGGTTCTTTTCCTCGATGGTTTACTATTACAAAAGAACATTTTTCTGCGATTTCATGTTACCCAAGGTGGGGACTTGTGCTTTTTGTTGATTAATGAGCTAGAATAATGCAGACTTGAGCTTTATTTGATTCAGACTGCACATTAGGGTTTTGGCGTCAAGGGTGTCAGTATGGAGATTTATTTAGATGGCCTTTAATAAGGTTCTTTGTTCCGCCATTCTATGTTTTGATTAACATAAATTTACAATTCATGCAAAAATTTTAGCTGTCTCTTGTTTCAAAGAGGATTTCAGAAAGAAATATTTATCTGAAATACGGATTTCTTACTATGGATTCCCTTTATATCTTACTACTGGTCAATTATTGTATTGACTTAAAGTATACCATGATATGTATCACAAAAGTTCATCTTTTCCATAAGTGATATTATGAAACGTATTCATTTTCTTCATTGGGATGAACAGAGATGTGGCACTGAGGTTGTCGGAATGTTGACACTTAATCAACCATGAGTCAGGTCGAAGTATCAAGAAAACCTCCTGCTCTTCCACTAGCAACATTGATTGGTCGTGAGCTTAGGAATGAGAAGGTTGAGAAACCTTTTGTGAAGTATGGACAAGCTGCTTTGGCAAAGAAAGGAGAGGATTACTTTCTGATAAAGCCTGACTGTCAGAGGGTTCCTGGGAATCTAGCAACCTCATTTTCTGTCTTTGCGGTACTGATCTTTTATCTTCTCATTCCCTACCCATGAAGAGATTATTACTTTTTATGTGGTTACTGGTAAAGATTAAAGAGGAAACATTTTGAAGGTAATTGATAACTATGACAAAACAAATTTGTATCGTTGGAAGATGGAGCTCCTGCACTATTTAGTCATCAACAATCAGTTATTGATTTAAATTGCCCTTATTTCTTTTGTTTTTTTTACATTACCTCGTCAATTGAAGGATCATATGATTTCATCATTGATTTTCAAATTACCCTGTGGATTCTAGTATTAATAGGTTTATCTCATTCTAAAGAATTTTTAACTGGTGGAATGTACAGATAATGGATGGGCATAATGGTATATCTGCTGCCATATTTGTGAAAGAGAAATTACTGGACAATGTCTTGAGTGCAATTCCTCAAGATGTTAGTAAGGATGAGTGGCTTCAAGCACTCCCTCGGGCACTAGTTGCAGGCTTTGTGAAAACTGATATAGAATTCCAGCAAAGGGGTGGGCAACCATAGCCTTTCATAAGATTATTTTTTTCCTCATCATTTTGCATATTATCAGTATTTGTAATTTAGGTTTTGTAAATGGTAGGGGAAACGTCTGGCACAACAGTGACATTTGTTTTGATCGATGGCTGGACTGTAACTGTTGCCTCTGTGGGAGATTCACGATGCATATTGGATGCTCAAGGAGGTGTAGTTTCGCTTCTTACCGTTGATCACAGATTGGAAGAGAATGTTGAAGAGAGAGAGCGTGTGACCGCAAGCGGAGGTGAAGTTGGAAGGCTCAATGTCTTCGGAGGCAATGAGGTATTATAAAGCTGTAGGCTGTCTCTGTTTGCTGAGAAGTAAGATTTTATGGTTTACTTAGTTCCTCTTTTATGCTTGCATTTTCTTATTTATTTGGTCTCTTAGGTTGGTCCTCTTCGCTGTTGGCCTGGTGGATTATGTCTTTCGAGGTCAATTGGTGATACAGATGTTGGAGAATACATTGTCCCAATACCACATGTTAAGCAAGTGAAGGTCAGTAATCATAATCTCTAGGTGACGATTTTGTGACGCCATTCCTATTGTTTCCAATCATTTATGAAGCTTAGAAAATTCAATTATGCTATTTAGCTTTCCAATGCGGGGGGAAGACTTATTATTGCTTCTGATGGTATTTGGGATGCTTTATCTTCGGACGTGGCTGCCAAATCTTGCCGGGGTTTACCTGCTGAGCTGGCTGCCAAATTGGTTGTTAAGGTGATAACAACAATGATCAAACTTTCGACAGCTTTTGGATGAGTTGGTTCATTTTTTTTCTCCTTTTGTTTCTACTGATTTTGTCTTGTTGTTAACATTTATTGCACTTTTCAGGAAGCTTTAAGGTCAAGGGGGCTTAAGGATGATACAACATGCCTAGTTGTTGATATTATCCCATATGACCGACCAATCTTACCTCCAACACCAAGGAAGAAGCAAAATGTGTTGAGCTCACTTCTTTTCAGAAAGAAACCTAATTACTTTACAAACAAAACAACAAATAAACTTTCAGCAGTTGGTGTCGTCGAAGAATTGTTTGAAGAGGGTTCTGCTATGCTTGCTGAAAGGTTTGTTGTTTCTTAAATGGCTTTACATATTAGTAAAAGACATAGACCACTTTTAGAATTTAAGTAATTTTACAAAAAAATCCATTGATCTTTAAAATTTTCGAAAAAAAGCTCCTAGTTTCAGTTTTTTAGAAAAATTCTTTTTTTTAGACTTTAGTTTAAAAATAACGATGAAACACATATAGTATTAACATTATGCGTGAATTAATTAAATGTCACTAATATGATAATTCAATCCAGCTCTTAAATTTGACTCGAACCAATTAATTATACTTGGGTTGAATCGTCAGCTAAACAACATTTGATTAGTTCATTTTTGACATTTATATTGTGTATATTTTATCATTATTTTTTAATCAAAATTCAAGAAAAAGGGTTTTCTTGAAAAATTTAAAATTAAAAGGAGTTTTTTTCGATAATTTTAAATATCAGAGATTTTTTTAAAGGATTCTTAAGCTACATAAGAGGTCTATATCTTTTATCCATGATTTTATTAATTAGGTTATAAGCATGGTAGTCTAGACACTCGCAACCCTTAACGGGGAAGCCCGACAAGGATAGTGCATTGCAACCCCTAAGGCAAGGTGCCTTCAATCAGGCACTATCCTAGGCATGCTTGTCGGCGCCAAAACCTTTGGAATGGCTTCCATGCAAGCTCCTCATTGAAGTTCTCTTTTATGTCTTTCATTTCCCCGTTCTGTATTTCCATTCTCAGTTTCTAGTTTTGTAGATATCTGCAAAATTTTCTACTTTGTTTATGGTTGCAAGATTTTGTAGACTTTGGTAGATATCTTTAAACTAAGTTCCATGCATTGCAAATGTTTGTGGACTTTTGGGTTTCTTTTTGTCCTTTTATCTTATTGTGTGGCTCCGATTATTATTACATACAATGCATGAAACTATTCCAAATTTGAAGATTCTTGATTTAAATAAAAAGCATGTTTTATATTCATATGATTTGTGCAATTATTTACAATTTTCTTAGGCTCCCCATTGCCCTCGTGCCTTTCTGATACCTTAAGCAGTCGAGAGATTTAGCACCTTAATAGTGCTTAGCACCTTTGACTATTGTGGTTCTGAAAAAGCATTATGCGAAAGACTGAAATCCAACACTTGTCACCAGAATGCTATCGCTTTCATCATCATTTTTTAGAATATCTATTGGGGATGATGCAAATGCTATGATGAAGCTAGAGGTTCTGAGTTTTGTCATCTTATGAGTGATAGTCTCTAATTTAACCTTCTTTTTTGTGGATTGAAATGCAGGCTGGGCAAGGATTTTCCTTTAAATGCAAACTCCGGTCTGTACAGATGTGCTGTATGCCAAGTGGATCAAGCCCCAAGTGATGGTTTATCAGTAAACTCAGGGCCTTTTTTCTCACCTGGGTCAAAGCCATGGGAGGGGCCTTTCTTGTGTGCCAACTGTCGGAGAAAAAAAGATGCCATGGAAGGAAGACGGCCAAGTAGGCCTAAAGTGAGTGCATAGAAATTTATCTGTCTACAGTTTAAATGTATAGTATAGTCTTTTGGTGGCAGTGTGAACATGTTTTGGTTGTGAACTTCGTGGTACTGAATTGTGATAGATTGGTAAGCAATGAGTTAATGAGACAGGGATTAGGTGGTTTTGGTTTTGGTTTTAGTGTCTATCTCAGTTCTAGTTTGTGTGCACACATTTCAACTACTAACGGAGGATGGAGACGCCGACTTACAGATTTGTTTGCCAGTGTTTGATTCCTAACTGGTTGACTTTGTAAGAATGGAGTTGTTTAGTAATATGTTACTGTTCTACAGCTTGGAAAGTTGTATCCGCAGCACTTGGTTTATTCTTTAGAGCTTTCTGTTTTTAGCTGCTCTAAGTTGCGGGCTATGTGCTGACTACCCAGTAGACTTGATACTATTTCCTTCAAGTATTTTACAATTCATGTCGAACTTAGCCAAGGTGGATTCCCATATTTTCTTTTTTTGTAAATAATGAATTTCATTACCATAAGGAAAAGGCCATTTACTTTTAGTGAAATTTATATAAATCAGTACCAAATCGTTTAGGGCCTGAAAATATACCAAGAATTGAGATAAAGCAGTTTATCCAAGGTTTTGATTTGTGATTGATGGTTATTCATAAATAAAAGCCTGTTTTAGGTATATAAATCATAAACCAAATAAGAGAGTTCATAAGTTTGAGCTCACAAGTAACAAAAGTAAATTGTAGAGGTGGAAATGAGTCGGGTTAAGCTTTGACTTGGCTGCGGTCAAGTTTGGATCTTTTCAAAGCTCGATCGAGCTCAATTTAAGTTCGATTAAATATATTTTTTAATTATTAAAAATAGAAAATGATTTTTTTTTAAAATATTAGGTTTTAAGTCGACTTGAGCTTGGACTGTCCAAGTCAGAGTTGCCCAAAGCTTAAAATTTTTATAAAAAATTTAAGTTTGATCCGTCCTAGCCTGAAATCAATAGGCTTAGCAAATTGAAGATTCCTAAAAATTGTGTTTGGCTGGTTAATATTAAGGAGGGAGGTAAATTGCAATGAATAAAAAACTCAACCAGTTTGATCATTTCAACTATAAAAATCTTTAACTGTCTAATTTTTTTGTTCAGTTTTTAACTTTCTTGTTTGATTTACTTTAATAACTCTTGTTGTTAAAAATTGATCAATTTATTAATTAATGGATTAATTTTTATTAATTAATAAGTTCTTATAAATTAAAATAAATCAATTATTGTTCATTTAACATTCTTTTTAAATTAAATTTCAAATTCTTTGATAGTTAAGGACAATTTCTTTCAATTATATTTTAAATTTTTAAATTTTATTTAATCTTTAGTCAATTTTATGATGATCTAATACTAGTTAAATAATTTAAACCTTAAACCTCTTGTCTTACTGGTTTAACTTCCAGTCAAGTTTTTAAAACATTGGTAAATTGTCTTGAGTTTTCTTAACACTTTAGAATTGTGACAAGAATAATTCCAACATAAGGAACTAATAATGTGATTAACCTTTCCATTATTAGATCTTTAACAATCATTCTTAGTAATCTATAAGAGATGAGAGGGACAAAAGAATGTCAATAATCATAAAAAGGAATCTTTAAGTGAGTAATATTTATATCCCTAAGTATGAGAATCTTTTCTAGGTCCAAGAATATTTAGAGATTGTTTCAAGATTTCATAAATATTTCCTATATAAATACTCTTTAAGGTCTTTTTGAACTAAAGATTCTATTTGTCAATTTAATAAGACTTTTATTCGTATGTTTGATAGGTAACACCTTGTTATTGGACTTGCTTCTAGTTATAGGACCTTGTAAAATAATATTCTATTAGCTATTGATAGGATTTTTCTTCTTTTACGACCTATTTTGCTAGGTTAAGAAGTAAGGGTTCATTAGAGAACCCTTCCATATCTTAAAGAAAGTAAGTATAAAAGTAAAATTCTACTTACTTTATTTTTAATTTTGAAATAGACTTCTCTTGATAATCTGAACAAATTATCTAACAATTTCATAATAAAAAGACTCTAAAATCTTAACTAAAAATAAAAATAGAAACAATTATTATTTATTCAAATTCAAACATCAAATAAAAATTTAACTACCTTTAAATCTTTCTCTTTTTCTCATGAGTGAGCTTCTTATAAACTTGGTTAAAATGGATTGCCTGAATAGATTATCTTTTATCCAGCTGGTGGGTAGTTTAACATGCAATATTTTTCTCCTTACAAAGAATATGCTTAACCTCAAGTGTGAAGGAGAGATGGCGTTGAAGAATAGTTAAAATTGGTTCCCAAAAGGCTCCAGCTGTTGATAAACCTTCCTAATGTATCATAATTTGTTGGATGCCAACTGAAATTCTAGAATTCAATACTATTTTAGGTGTATGTTATACCAACACCCTTATAGACTATTGGTAGGATTGATTTTTAGTTTCTTGAACTTGGAAGACTAGATGAATTTTTGCTTCAAAAGGAAGGCTGAGACGATAAGTAACCTATCCAATTTTCTCAGTAATAGAAACTGAACTATAAAATTTAGGAGATGTTTTTTTTAACTGTTTTTGGAATTTGGGAAGAGTTGTTGATGAAGTTGTAGCTTGAGAACTACCATATTGCCAACTTTAAATTGAATGTCCCAGTGATGGGAGTCATAATTTTACTTAACCATATATATATTTTTTAATAAGTTAAAATCAGGCGAAAAGATTTACTGACAGAGACTTCCGTTGGTAAATATGTCGTTAAAATTTCATTTTAGTTGTCGAATTCTAACCCTAATAAAACGACGTCGTTAGGCTGTAGGATTGAAATAACCAAAACAACGTCGTTTTGGTTTGGAACCATACGACGTCGTTTTGTGAAAGTTGTAAATGTTGAATTGATAATCAAAACGACGTCGTATAATTGTTCAACCATACGACGTCGATTTGTTGAAGTTTTTAACGTTTCAGGAAGACGACGATGACATCGTATGGTTTAAAACGAAACAACGTCATTTTGGTTATCAGTTATACGTTTAAATCATTACTAAAACAACGTCATTTGGTGATAAACCAAAACGATGTCGTTTTAGTCATCATTTAACTTTTAAATGATAACCAAAACGATGTCGTTTTGGTTATAATTAAAACCAACCGAAACCCTTTCTTTTCCCCCTACCCCGCGCTTGCACCCGCGAGTTCCCGGTCTTCTTCCTCGTCCATCTGCTGCCTGTGTCTGTCATTGTCGTCGTCTGGAGGTGAGTTGTCGCCCTCGACCTGCTGCATCGCCAATGTGGTCTTCTCCGACGCTCCAACCGGAAGGTAGTGTCCTATTCTCCGCCCTCTCCTTTCTCCGATGATGTGTGAATGTTGGGTTGATTTTTTTACTTTGTTTCTAATTGTTTTTTAGTTAATTGTTTACTCTTACAAATTAAGAACTCAATTTAAGTGCTTTATCGGTTTTAAAACATGATTTCTGAAACTAATTAATTAAAATACTGATATTATCATATTTTTAGCTTTAAATAATTACTAACATTCTATATCATATTGTTTGGAACTAGAATATTGACTATGTCTTAAATTTTGAATTTGAACTTTGGTACAATATTCACGGTTGATTGTATAGTAATTGGTTTTTTGTATTGATTTTTTGGTATAATGACTTTTTATCACAAATATTATTTACTGATGCATAATACAGTAACTGTAATTATTTAATAAAATTAAAATCGAACAATGTTGTTTAAAATTTCAATGTTAAGTTCTAAAGGGATTGGGAGTTCAATCTCCTTCAATAATTTTGAATTTGTCATTTGTGTACATTATGTTACTTCGTTAATATACAACCTAATAAATGATAAATTGTTCATACCTTTATATTTATTGACTCAAATTTCTACATGCTACATTGGATTGAGTTGTCATTTTTAACTCTAATTATAGTTATGATTGGTTGGTAGATGTTTATAGTTAAAGTTTATTGAATATGTTCTATGGGAATTTGATGGAATACAACATTGCATCGACTTTGATGATTATGATTGGATCTTTGTGGAGTATGAATGTTATGGATAATGTGATATGTATGAATGTCTATTGGTGTTTGTATTGATACTTATTGGGTTAATTAGGCCCACTTGGCATGTCATAGTATTAACCTTAGTTTGCCTTTTATAGAGTAACATCTTTCAAGCTCTTTACAGGACTATGATTTAAAAGATAAATTGCATATGCAATTGCTTCACTCTTGTACAATAATCCAAAATTGACTCAATTTTTGTCATCTTTAACACTTTAAAATTACCTATTAGTTTTTGAAGTTTCACTTTCTTTAAGTACATATTTGATCATCGATAATTCATCATCTTAATCAATGATAGGTAATTTTTTTTGCAATAATATTTATACCTAACTATTCCAAGCATAATTTTTTTGTCTTCTCTGCAAGACCATTTTAGTGATGAGTTTGTAGAATAGTCAATTATGCATTTATGTTTTTTCTATCACTTGACATCTTAAATTGATCAAGTAGATACTTTTATCCTCTATAAGGTTTTAAAGCCTTTTTCTTATTTAACCAATTATGAACTAAAGTTATATATAGTTGAAAATAATATAATGTTATAAATTTATGAAAAATGAAATAGGTATAACTATCTCAACTATTTAACTATTTAATTTATTTGATCTTGTTTAATACGATCAACGTTAGTATATCACAAACTCTTTAAAATATGATCCTCATTAGAACATTAGGGGATAGAAGAACCCCTCAAAATAACAAGTATCTAGGTACTTGTTGTCTTCTTTGAATCATGCATTAATATGTCTTCTTAAAACCAAAAGTATAGCCTTCAATATGCATCCTTACATTTCTTTGGTATTCCAAAATTAGTAGTTATTTTATAAAATTACTTACCACCATGACGACCACATATTAGTAGCTTAAGATCCTAACTAAATTACAATATTAGTGTTATCTATATTGAACCAACACATTCATATGTAAGAAATTGTCTTCTTTCTAATCACAGCTCCTAGAGAACATTTATCAATGCCTCAAACAATTCTTTTATCAAAAAGCAAATATGGTCATATCTATTAATCATTAAACAAAGCACCTCCCTTCTTTAGATCATTCTCGAGGATTTTAACACCATTTTGTGTTAATATAAAGTATATGGTAATTTTAACAAACTAAGTGATGATTAAGCATTGTGTTAATCTGCAGACTTTTCAAACTTAAAATTTGAAGGTAATCTCATTTTTTGGGTATTAGATGTGGTTTATAATTTTTACCAAAGGGATAATGTTGAAGGAAATTAATAAAATTTATATTAAATTCACTATAAAAACTTATAACCCTTCAATATTTAGTAGTTACCAGCCTATCTCTTATTGTAACACCATTTACAAAGTCATATATAAGATGCCAGTATCAAAACTTGATCATGTTACTTGAATCATCACTAGTTATACTCAAAGTGTTTTTGTTAAAAGCAAGAAGTATTAGGGATAACATACTTTTAAACCAGTAATTTTGTAAAACTACTATGAAAGGAGCTCAAAATTAAATTGCACTTATGATTAAGTGGAATGGGAATTCCTAATCAATTCGTTTGAAGCCTTCAAATTTCCCTAATTTCGTCAATTTGATATCCTAATTAAATATGAAAATGGTTCCAGTTTGGTTGAGCCCATCGCTAGTCCAACTTGATCAAACCTGAAAAAATTAGTTGGGGCTAACAATAAGCTCTAATAAGAATTATAGATATGTATCATGTGATAATTCATGTTCAACTATGAGACTAGTTTAGTTCATAAGTTTTCAAGAAGGGAAGTTGACTATGAAATATGT
>JAOQMQ010000006.1:15621161-15631697 GCA_027563845.1 Erythroxylum subrotundum
CTTGACTACTCAGATCTCTTGCTCATCACCTGCTTGTGGGGAGGAAAGTGGGGGTGAGCTTTAAAGCCCGTGGGTAAAAAATTTTATAATCGGTAACAAGCAGAAATCGTTGTAATAAACATTTTCATTGTAAAAATTCACATTAATGCACAACATGTATACATCAGTATTTTCAACATATCATGAACACATAAGCACATCAAATTGATTTGGGTGGATCCAAAATAGAACGTACTACACATTTTCACATAATGGTCTTGCGTAGCCGTGAACTTATGGGAGTCTATGAGGAGCTCCATGCCACTAGCAGGCAGGCGGGAGAAGCCTTTTTGTCATAGTGCACTAGACTTAACTTAGGAGACCACCACAAACTCACATAACATGTATTTCCTGACTTGTCAAACATATTGCCCATAAGGGCATATTTCAGAAACTTGTTTTCTTAAGCTTGATACCCTTTTAAAAGACAAAAGTTCATTTTCATGATACATAATATGCAGTACAATTTCAAAGTACTCAAAGAACAATGAATGCACATTTAGAAGTAGTTGAAACTCATTTATTTCCACTTCTTGTAAGAGACATGAATAGCTTATTACTAGATCATAAAAATGTAACCCACCTTGAAAGTCCTTGTTTATGGCTTGTTCAAAAATGCCTTTCCTCTTGCTCCTCTTGCCCTTCTTGATTTTCTTCAACATTGACAAAAATTCCAAAAATTAATGAAAATCAAGATGGAAAACCTAAAGGACCAAAAGCATGAAATCGATCCTAGAATACTTTTATCCATACATCCACTAAGCTTTTTGAACCAGAAATCTTTCAAAACTTCAAAGGATTTAAGAAAAGCAACTTACCTAAAATCTTCACCAAATGAAGAAATGCTTGGTTCAAAAGAAAGCTCTTAGCTTCCTCTACCTTTTTCCCTTCTTGAGCACTCTCAAAATCCCTCTTGAAGGCTAAGAAAAATAAAAACCTAGCTTGCCTTTCTTTTTTTCTCTAAACTCATGAAACTCTCTCTCTTTTCTTTCTTCAATTTCATTTTCTCTCTCTTCCCAATGCAAGACACCCCGTTATCTTCCCTTTTACATCATTAATGATTGCATAAAGTCCCTTTTTGCCTTTACTTTAATGCCTTATGGTTTTTAAACTTACATGACTTGCCAAAATTGGCCTTACACTCTTCCACTACTTTAATAGTTCAAAGCCTTTAGCCCATGTCATATTATCTTACCCACATTAACAAGCTAATTAATCCTAACATGGCTACTCTAGCAAAACCCCAAAATAAATCTAGTCATGCTTATAGTAAGGACAATTTTCAAGGGCCAACAATTCTTATCAATGGAGCCCTTACTAAGCAGTTTAAAGGTTCAAATGGCATAAGACAAGGAGACCCTCTTTCTCCTTATCTTTTTGTTATTATTATAGAAGTGCTGAGCAAGATTATTTGCTACAATATATCTAGATGTCCGGAATTCAAGTTCCATTATAAATGCAAGGCAATGTTTCTTTCCAATATTTGTTTTGTAGATGATCGATTTCTATTTTATGGAGCTCAACATGAGTCCATCTCCATATTACATCAATCCCTTTTGAGCTTTTACAGGATTTTAGGCTTAAAAGTCAATCAATGTAAGAGTATAATATACTTCTCCTCAGATATTACCAATAATGAGATACTTCAGTAGATCTTTAATTTGAACATCTAGGGTATGCCTTTCACTTACTTGGGTTCCTATTTTTGCAAAAATGCTTATCTCAGGATGGTAGAGTGCAGCTCATCATCTTTGTTCTGAGCAACCTCCATTCCCATTGAAGTTCTCATCTTTTACTTCCTAAAAGAATAAATAAGGAGATAGAAAAATGCATTAGAAATTTAATTTGGATTGGAAAGGTTGACAATCTTAGAGGTGCTAAAATCAAATGGAAGTAGCTACGTTAGAAAAAGAATTTGGAAATTGTTTAATGACAAAGAATCTTTTTGGAGTAAATGTATTAATGAGGACCATCTTAAGGATACCAGCCTGTGGAAAATCTTTGAAAGGAAAAAATTCTCATGGTCCTTTATTCAAATTCTGAGAAATAGAACCAAGGTCTATCATTTCATAAAAGTTTGGATAGGGAATGGTGAAGGAACATGGTTTTGGTTTGATAATTGAACTTCTCTAAGCCCTTTATGGCTTAGAGAAGATATCTCTTCTCTCCACTCTAGAATACCTTCTTAGGCAAAAGTTAGCAATGAAATTGTGAACAACTAATAGCACTTTTAAGGTATGTGTGCTACTCAACTACATAATTATTTCCCCAACTATATGTCTAACTTTTCTACTTTAGATAAACTTGTTTGGTCTCTAAGCTCAAATGGAGGGTTTTCCAACTCTTCATGCATCAAAGCTCTTAAGCCCCCCTAACCCTCACATTCTATGAAACAAAATTTTTTTAGAAAAGGTCTTTAAAAACAAAAGCTTCTTTCACTACTTGTCTTACTGCTAGGACAAGATTGAAAACTAAAGATAGGATTGTGGGATCTGATGACAAGAAATGTGAGCTATGTTGCAGTGAACTTGAAAGTATTGATCACTTTTACTTTAAGTGTGGTTTCTCATCCTCCATTTGGGCCAACAACCAACATGCTCTTAACCTATGCTATCATGAAATAGAATGGAACCAAATATTGGAATGACAGACGCACAAATTCAAATCAATAAGGAAAGATAGAGTTTGCTTAAGTCATAATTTCAATTATACAATTTACACCATCTGGAGAGAAAAGAATCAGAGATTATTTAACAAGGTCAATACTGACAAGCATATCTTAATTAACAAGTTACATTGTTGGGTAAGGAAAACTTTGGCACATTCAAGATCAGTTGAGCTCTTTCACTAGAAGACAACGAAATCTCTGAATTCTAGTTTCTTCCTAGAAATTTTGTAAAAGCAATGTTTTTTATTATGCTTGATCCAGCTTTGTAAAGACCTTTAATTCCTTTAATGACTTTAGTGAATTCTTTTAACTTAAAAAAATAGTTAAATTAATGTACATGTCATTATAATTGGGCAATCTAGACTTATTAGGCGTTGATGTAATTTTAAAATATTTTTTAGACATTATTTGAAAGTGTGCAATTCTTTCTTAAAAGATGTAAATAACGTCTAATATTAAATATTTGTGAGTTCATACTACTTTTAAACTTTATTTACAATACAAAAAATCATATTAATAATATTAAGATACAAAGTGAAACTAGAAATAATAATGTGGCTTTACTTAAAATCTTTGAAAAATATTAAGGTACAAATTGTGCTTTTAACTAAATTTTAATGAAGAAATAAAAATATTATAATTATTAATAAAATAAATTATTAGAATTTAAATGACATATATAGTTATATTACCCTTTAAAACACTATTGCTCTATATATGCACCTAAAAACTATGAATAGTTTTAAGACAAATTCAAAGTCCTTGGCTTTTCTTTGTAATTTTCATATTTATTATGTTATCACAGCATCTTTTCATAAAATAAGTAATTATAAGAATTTTTAATAACTATTAAAGTTACTATGAAATATATGAGTGGATATTCTAAAATATATTTTTATGTAAAAACTATCAAAAATTATATATTACTCTAATAAATGCATTACACTTATCTCACCTAAAACTAATGCTTCTTTTTCTTAATTAAAAGTGACAATAGATGCACTACAATTTTAAAAGTTTATAAATATCAAAATATCCAAATTTGCAAAATTTTAATCAAATATCACCACCTTCTTCATTTTCTAATCAATTTACATCTTTCAAACATCACCTTTATTATGGTCAATTCAGGGTGAATAACTCAATTAGTTTTAGTTAGTAATTGTCTTTCATGATCTTAATATTTGAAAATACTTCAAATGTTGTGTTGTAATATTAAATTAATAACATAATTTATTTAATAATTTTATTGTTGAGTTATGTGATTGGGAATTAAAAATAAGAGGTTCAAGAATATGTATTGTTTCTAATATTCATAACAAAAGAGAACTTTTAAATTAAATTTAATGTTAATCAGTGAAAATGCAGATAATTTCTATTAACTTTTTTTATATTCTAATTATAAAAAGAAGATATACATAATAAGCAACTTATATTTCCACTTATGAATTTGCAATGACAAAGAATTACTTTTTTATCTAATGAAGATTAAAATTTAGGATGCCAAAAGTAAAATTTCAACATTCAAACTTAATAAAAATAGAAACAACATTTAAAAAATTGTAATTTAAATTAAGTCATAAAAGGCAATAATAATTATTACAAGCATAAACGATCCCATCAAATGAATAGGTTAACAAATCACCATGATGATATCAAAAGGATCAAGCACAAGTGTACATGCTAATCATTAATCCCATGTTGACATAAGAATGGAGCTAATATGCATTTTATCTTCAAAGGTGGAAAATTGTAACTTGAGTGCTTTGATTGTTTCACTGTGTATCCTTGATAGTTGTTTATCAATTTCCTTGAATATTCTCATATTCCTTTCATCTTGTACAACTTGTATTAGATATGACATAGCAATAAAAAGGCACCATTGCTTCATTTATCATGTATGTTTGAAGTTGAACACCAAGCTACAAAACCACTCAGCTGATGCATCTCCTAACAAACATCTTTGAGTTATGTCCTTCCACAAAGGCTGAGTGAAATGGATCTGAAGAATAAGTGAGTAATACTTTCTTGTTAATACTTGCATGAAACATATATGATTGGAATAGCCATAAATTTATTTAATCTATCAATTGTAAGTAACCTATTCTTGATTGCTCTCCATATTGTGATTGAAGCTCTAGGTATCATATACTTGCACCAGATAAGTCTATGTATGCTACCATATTTCCCTACTCTTGAAACAACTTTCTATTAGTAAAATTGGTGAATTTACCATTTCTAAACAAATTCCACTAATTAACATCTACTTTGTTTTCCTTGAGCTCATTACTATTGATTTGATTATACAAACCAGAATCTTGAATCCTTGATAAAATTTTAGTTTTATGTGCTAGACCATAAGTGACAGATTGATCAACCACAATGATATTTCTGATCGAGTTAAGCTCACTAATATCCTCATAAAGTCCATTAGTTAAACTTCTATCATACCAAAACGATATATTGATACAATTTTCCAATAATTTGATCACATATAGTTTGACTTTGCTTATGAGTTTGAAGATTGTTCTAGTTGTGATTATGGCAATTTTAGTTATATTGACTTTCCATAGATTTTTTCCTTTGATGTAATAAGCATTGATCCACTTAACCCATAGGGATTGCTTGTTTTCAATGATCATCGACAAATATTTGGTAAGCATAACTAAATTACAAATCCTTAAAGGGAGCATATCCAGCCCACCATGCTTTTTCAGAGAGCATACTTATAACCATTTAATGGGATTGTAGTGTTTATATGTTTTTGTTTCCGGACCACAAAAATGTTTTAAGAATAGCATCAAATGTCTTGATAACACCCTTGGAAAAATGCATGTGAGTTTCCCAATGTATAGTTAGTGCATTGAGTATAAAAGATATGAGTTATGCTCTCCTAGCTAAGGACAAAGCCTTTAAACTCCAACCTAATATCCTAGCCTATATTTTATCAATTAGCAATTTGTAATCCTCATAAGTTGGCTTAGAAGCAACAATAGGAACTCCTAGATATATAAATGGCAAGTCATGTTTGTTAAAACCTGTAATTTAAGGTATCGTTGCTTCCTGATCTATAGCTTTGTTAGAGATTTAACAAGATCTTTTTCTAGAGTTCACTTCAAGTCCAGAAATTCTAGGAAAATTTTTGTTTGTATTCATCAAAGCTACCATATATATTTTCTCTGCCCTGGATAGTACAAGACCATATTTGTTATACCTAGCCTCTTACACTTAAAATGATATCTAAACTACTTTGTTCTCTCCGCTACCCTCTTAAGTGTTCTAAAAAAAACCTTTATATCAAAAGAGAATAGGTACGAAGATGTAGGATCTCCTTGCCTTATACCTTTGGTGCTTCTAAAACTCCTTGATGGTTCCCCATTCGTAAGTACATTGAAAGATGGAGTGGTGATGCATTGACAAATCCACTCAATAAATATTTCAGGAAAAGCCAATACTTTCATATTGTTAATAAGAAATTTCTACTCAACATTGTCATAGGCTTTCCTTAAATTAATCTTCAAGGTGTAGTTTCTACGACATCTTATTCTAGAGTAACCTTTCATAAAGTTCTACATCAAAAGAATATTGTCACTCATTGATCTACCAGGTATATATGCCCCTTATGTTTAATTCATATAAGATGATTTTATAGATGAAATTGGAATAAGCAATTGATTTATAGTCACTGAAGTGCTTCATCTTTCCTCCTTTTGAAATTAGATTTATGAAGTTTCTTTTAATCTCCTTAAGAAATTTTTTGTGATTGAAGAATTCTAGAACAACTTCATGAACCATACTCCTAGTTAAATGCTAGGTTTTGTTAAAGAACATCATATTAAAGCAATCTTGACAAGGAGAATTGTATGGATTGATTGACTTTAGCACTTCATCTAGCTCCTAGGGTTTGACAACCATCTACGAATAGAATGGTTATAGAGGCAGAGGATGAAAACTTTGAAAGTTATTTAGTAAAAACAGTAACCAAGAGAGGCAGGTGAACTAAAGAGAAGTGAAAAGACCCCTTTGCCCCTAAGGTCTACTCTAGTAGAGAGCGCCAGTGAAAATAGTATTACGAATGAACCAAGGAGAAGGTAGGTAGCTTATGTGCCGAAAGATGAAGAATTTAAGCGAGGTTAAGGATGAAAGGATGGGGAGACAGGCCAAGGGTAATGCACCAAGCATTAGGATGGGAATGGTAAAAACTAGAAGTAGGGAGAGGATAATGTTCTTTGGGGAAAAAGGAAGAGGAAACAGAAAGGGAGGAGTAAACAAACTAAGAGTGGATAGGAAGATAAGGTTAGAGAAGGGGAACTAATGTCAAGGATACTCAAGTAAGCCATAGAGACTCACTTGAGGTGAGGAGTGGTAAAGGGAAACATCTAAAAAAGCTTGAAAAGGTGCCTAAGTTTTGATAATTGGGTCATAAAACACAAAAAACAACAAACACAATTGTAAGGGAGGCTGTATGGTAATTTAGAAATGACAACATTTAGAAGAAAGAAAGTGATATTATAGTTGAATTATATTTTTGTTTATAATTTTACATTGCTTTTGGAAATGGAGAAAACCTAGTGATTGTTATTCTTCCTCTCATCCTTTGTTTTGTTCAAGTCAAAACTTAAAATCCTCTTCACTCTCATCAATCCAAGCCTCCACTAACCACATTTTTTGACTATGATAAAACCTAGACAAGAAACACACACTGCACCACTTTAGTTTTTGTTTACTCATAAGAATTTTTGAATTAAAAATGTCCCTTTTACCTATAGTATTTAGTTTTAGTGTATTTGGCACGCATCAAACTAGCCATCTACTAAAAAATATCATCAATTTCTTAAGCACGAGGAACTAAATCTCCAAGCACATTTTTTAAGTGTAAAAAAGATTATAGTTTTGCTCATTTTCTCTTAATTTTTTGTTGATAAAAAAGCATTTTTGTTGTGATATTTAATAAGCAAGAGTGTTTAAGGTAATATGAAACTCAAAGTCAAATAATTTCAATTAAGACTTCAATATTCTAAACATTAATGACAATAGACTAACATGAAACTCAAAGTCAAATAATTTCAATTAAGACTTCAATATTCTAAACATTAATGACAATAGACTAACATTTGTTTCCTATTCTTGCGATCAAACAAAATACCAAATTATATGTTTGTTGAGACTCATTTAAAACTTTTGACTTTGACAAAATATTTCTTAATATAAATTTGAATATAAACCTTAAAAAAATGACTTAAAAAGTTGCATCTAGATAATTGCAAGTTACATGAAAATAGAGAATAAAAAGTTACATTTGAATAGAAATTACATGCGACTAAAAAGTTACGTCTGGTTAATTGAAAATTGTGTCAAACAAATATTTGTGACTGAAAAGGTGTATACAAATGGCTTAAAATTGCGCCGAAGGAATACTTATAACTGAAAAGTTACATCTTAATGACTTCTAACTGAAAAATTGCATCTTGATGGTTAAACGTTGCATTAAACTTGGTTAGGTCGGTCGGCCAGGCCTAGGCCTAACCCCAGATCAGCACGTGGGTCGATCGGCCCACTCCCAAACGTTGACCTAAACCTAGCTGTAACTCCCAGACGATGACCTAACCTAACTAATATCTGCTATATAAGGTACTACCCCACCAGGATACAGGTACGACATTGGAACCCTGATATTCTCTATTGTTAGCTACCGAAACCCTCACCAAAAAGATTAACTTGAGCGTCGGAGGGGCTTGCCGGCAATCAACCCCCGGCGTGCCTTTATTGTTTTGCAGGTATTCTCTAGCTAAAACTACTCGGACTTATGGATCCAAATAATGGCGTCCAACCCCATCAAAATCAGACAGAACCAGTTGGCGCCCACCGTGGGGCCAGGCGTCAGGGCACCACGTCTAGAAGCACTCAGATCAGTCAGGCGGCAGCAGCCAATCCTGAAGTAGCCGCCGTCGCGGCACTTGCATTGCAACGAATGGGCTTGCGAGTATCCGCTGCCCTCCCGTTGACACACCATGATCCCCAGACCCGTCCTCCACCCATCACCCAAAACACTAGCACAGATGAGCTACCGTCGAATAACCACACACAATCTTCACACTCGAATGACCAACCACAACCTCAGAACCGCGATCAAGAATAATAGAGTGTAGCCTGGAGGACAACGCCAGAACCAATTCACAACCTCACGTTCAGCACCCCTAAAACGCAAATCCCCCTGCACCACATCAAATCTCCCTCACCTAAAGAAAAATAGAGGAAGCGGTTGACCTATTGATTCGCCAAATCTTACAATCTTAACCGGAACAGCAGCAAACCCTCGCTCGGCAGATTGGTGCGATGGCCGATCGGCACTCTGCTGAAGCCCTAGAAAAAATCGTGGACGATCGGATCACCATAGCCATGAATTCCCGTCCGGATCAACCATCAACGCAGTACAGCTCTCCTTTCATCCCGGAGATCCTGGATAGCCTCCCAGCGGTCGGTACTAAGATACCAACGCCTGAAAAATATACTGGAAAGACCGATCCCCTCGACTATCTACAACACTTCCAATCGATGATGAACCTGCACTGCGTCCCTGACGCCATTCAATGTAAGGCCTTCTGTACAGCCTTTCAAGAAGGAGCCCGAAGATGGTTCAACAGCTTACCCCCACGCTGCATCACCAGTTTTGAGGATTTTAAGCTGCTATTCCTCAACCAGTTTGCTACAAGTAAACGGCCACAGAAGACTGCCTTGGAAGTGATGCAGTTGACCCAAGGAAGGAACGAAAGTTTGCGGGAGTTCATCACTCGATTCAACAATGAAGCTGTTGAAGTCCCTGACCTTACCTGCTCGTCCATGTTGGCCGCCCTTATGAGCAACACGAGTGATGAAGAGTTCAAGAAATCATTGGCCCTCGATCAGCCCAGATCTATTCAAGAGATAAGAACTCAGGCGGATAAGTATATCCAGCTAGAGGAAGTGTAGAAAAACACAAAACACAGAGCAGATGACCGGCTAAGTGGTAGAACAGATGATTCGCACAAGCGACAAAAATATCAGTCTAGTTGGAGGAAGTCGACCGATCGAAAGGACCAACGGCGAGAACCCTTCACTCCGCTCAACAGGCGGTATGCGGAAGTGCTGGAGGTCATGAGAGCAGAAGGGGAATCCCTCCGAGAACCCAATAAATTGAAAACTCCCCTCAAGAAAAGGGATTCTTCTTTGTATTGTCGTTTCCATAGAGATGTCGGTCATGACACGGAGGATTGCTGGGACTTAAAGAAAGAAATAGAACTCCTTATCCAAAGAGGAAGGCTGGGTAGATTTCTGATGTATGAAAAAAATGCCGATCGAGATAATGAGGGTAGGAGCGGTCGGTCTGACAACTGGCGAAAGCCTTGGAGGTAAAATAACACGAACGAGGGAGGGAGGCAGAACAGGAATATGGACGAATGACACGACACGAGAGGACAGTCCAGGGCACGAGGTGATAGAAGCACCGGACAGTAAGATGACCGACCGGTTAGGGTCATCAACATGATTTTTGGGGGTTGTGCAGCAGGAGGGTCCACTGTCAGAGGAAGAAAGAGGTATGTCAGGCAGGACTTGTCAGTCAAGAAAAAGAAGCAAAACGATGAGCTAATCTCGTTCGACGAATCTGATCTGGATGGTGTTAGCTGTCCTCATGATGATGCACTAGTGGTCAACTTGAATATGTACGGTAGCAAAGTGAAACGGGTAATGATCGATACAGGTAGCTCGGTCGACCTACTGTACTACGATGCATTTAAGCAGATGGAGATACCGGAAGAACGACTATTGCCAATAGAGGGACCCATCAAAGG
>JAOQMQ010000006.1:15631797-15645584 GCA_027563845.1 Erythroxylum subrotundum
AGATCGGTCTTCGCTTGGGTACCGAGCGATATGCCTGGAATTTCTCGATCGGTAACATCACATTCTCTCGGTATTTGAAAAGACTGCAAACCGGTCAGGCAGAAGAAGCGGTGGCAGAGCAAAGAGAGGCAGGAGGTGATTGAAAAAGAGATAGGAAAATTGCTTGATGCTGGGTTCATTCGGGAAGTCAAATACCCTGAATGGTTGGCGAATGTGGTACTTGTGAAGAAGAAAAATAGAAAGTGGAGGATGTGCATCGACTTCACTGATTTGAACAAAGCATGCCCGAAGGACAGCTTCCCCCTGCCCAAAATCGATCAGCTGGTAGACTCTACATCAGGGCATGAGCTTCTCAGCTTCTTGGATGCTTTCTCGGGTTACCATCAGATTCAAATGAGCCTTGAAGATGAAGAAAAGACGGATTTTATAACCGACCAGGGCACGTATTGCTACCAGGTAATGCCGTTCGGTTTGAAGAACGCAAGGGCCACTTATCAGCGGCTCGTTATGGAAGTTTTTAAGAAACAGATCGGTCGAACAGTCAAGGCTTATGTGGATGATATGGTGGTCAAAAGCAAGACAGCCGCTGAACATGTGGAAGATCTTAGAGAAGTCTTCCTAACCCTCAACAAATTTCAAATGAAGCTGAACCCTAAAAAATGCGTCTTTGGTGTGGCGTCTGGAAAACTCCTGGGGTTCATAATTACTCAGCGGGGGATTGAAGCAAACCCGAAAAAGATTGAAGCTATCATCCAAATGCCTTCACCGCGATGTTAAAAAGATGTTCAAATACTGACAGGACGGATAGTTTCCCTAAGCAGATTTGTCTCTAGGATGGGGGATAAGTGCCTCCCATTCTTCAAAATTCTAAGGAAAGCGGATGTGACCCAGTTCCAATGGCCGGATGAGTGCGAGAAAGCATTTCAGCACTTGAAGCAATATCTAACCAGTCCACCCGTTTTGCAGAGCCCCGTTGAGGGGGAGAATCTAATTATTTATCTGGCAGACATAGAGGGGGCGATCAGCGCAGTTCTCGTTCGATCGGACGGAAATGAACAATTCCCGATCTATTATGTTAGTAAGGTACTGAACGGACCAGAAGCGCGGTATGCACCCATTGAGAAGATGGCCCTATCATTGATAATCGCAGCGCGGAAGCTCAGGCCCTACTTCCAGAGTCACACCATCGAGGTATGGACCGACCCACCCCTCAGGCAGTGCCTTCAAAAGCCCAAAACCTCTGGGCGGTTAGTAAAATGGGCGGTAGAGCTGGGAGAGTTTGATATACACTACAAACCACGGACAACGATCAAGGCCCAAGTATTGGCGGATTTCGTTGCAGAAATGAGTCAACCTACCTCGCAGGGCGAGCAACACCCTGCATGGAGTTTATTTGTTGATGGATCGTCCAACGCTGAAGGATGCGGTGCAGGAATAGTCTTGATCAGCCCGTACCAGGAAGAAAAGGTGGAGTATGCTTTCCAATCAGAATTTAAAGCATCCAATAATGAGGCAGAATACGAAGCGTTAATAGCTGGTCTTCAATTGGTAAGAGAGATGGGGGTGAAACATCTGAAGGTGTACAGCGATAGCCAGATAGTGGTTGGTCAAGTTACTGGGCAGTATGAGGCAAAGGGGAACAACATGATCAAGTATTTGGAATTAGCAAAACAAGAGTTGAGTAATTTTGAAGAATACTCGGTCAGCAGGATAGAAATGATGCAAAATGCTCAGGTAGACGCGCTTTCCAAAATGGCTTCGATCAAAATGCAAAGAATAACATTTTAGTCGAGCGGCTAGACCAACCTAGCATTCAGAAAGCCAATGAAGTCCTTGAAATAGATGTCGAACAATCAAGTTGGATGGAACCGATCAGACAATACCTCCTTAAGGGAACACAGCCAGAAGAAACCTTGGAGGCCAAGAAACTAAGGGTAAAGGCGGCCGAATATGTGATTGTTAATGACACCCTGTACAAGCGATCTTATGATTGGCCGCTATTACGTTGCTTGAGCGAAGAAGAGGCAGAACGAGCAATGGCTGAAGTCCATGAAGGAATGAGCGGAAATCACTTAGGAGGCAGAATGTTGGCTCACAGATTGATCAAACAAGGGTATTATTGGCCGACAATGAAGAAAGATTGTCAGGACAAAGTTAATCGATGTGAGGCTTGCTAGAGAAACAGCAACTTGCCTCACCAACCGACCGAGCGGTTGAAGATTATGAGCCATCCCATACCCTTTGCTCAATGGGGAATGGACATACTAGGTCCTTTTCCTCTCGGTCCTGGGCAGAAGAAATTTTTAATAGTAGCGGTTGAATACTTCACCAAGTGGGTAGAAGCGGAAGCGGTCGCCACAATTACTGAACAGAAGATTGAAAACTTTGTAAACAGGAACATACTGAGTCGTTTTGGGATGCCCATGGTTTTGGTTACAGACAACGGTCAACAGTTTGACAATGACAAGTTCAAAGATTTCTGTCACCGACTGAAGATAAAGCTCCAATTGACTTCAGTGGCTCATCCTCAAAGCAACGGTCTTGCGGAAAACACGAACAAGAAGATAATGAGTGCACTCAAGAAGCGCTTAGATGGACATAAGACCTGGGTAGACGAATTAGACGAAGTGTTGTGGGCATACAGAACTACCCCAAATGGAGCCACAGGAGAAACGCCGTTCCGAATGACCTTCGGAGCGGAGGCCTTAGTTTCGGTAAAAGTGGTAATGCACAACCAAAGAGTTTCGGGTTATGAAGAAGAACGGAATAATGAAGCTCGCAGGGCCGAACTTGTACTTCTCAGTGAAGACAGAGATAGGCAGCTGCTCGTTCAAAAGCCATCAGGCAAAAAGCAACAAAGTTCTATAACAAAAGGGTAAGGTCGAACGACATAAAGCTCGGTGGCTATGTTCAACGAAAGGCCAAGGCGACTGGGAAACATCCTGAAAAACTCGGTCAGGCATGGGAAGGACCCTATCAAGTAGTCAAGCAAGCCGGACACGGCTTTTATGTCCTGCGCGACACGAAAGGCAAGATTCTGCCAAGGCCTTGGAGTTCTCAAAACTTGAAGACGTTTTACCAATAGATAAGCTCTACTTCGTTTATTTTTGTCTTGTACTTTATTATTCCTTGCGCATTTACACACATAGCTAGTGGGAACCTTTTTTCTGGCCCTGCCAGTCAGGTTTTTTAATGGCCCACGCCCTCATCATCATCAATAAAGGGTTTCAAATTTCTCGGCATAAAAGTCCCGTCAAGATGGGCTACAGGGAGAAAATTCTATTGACTGATTGTCATCAGCATCGTTCGGCCAGGTTGCCAAGACCGGATCTTAGAACCAGGCGATGCCAAGAGCCAAAATCTTGGAACCAGGCGATGTCAAGAGCCAAAATCTTGGATCGCTTGGCCTCAACATCGCTCGACCAGGTTGCCAAGACAGGATCTTAGAACCAGGTGATCCCAAGAGCCAAAATCTCGGATCGCTCGGCCTCAACATCGCTCGGCTAGGTTGCCAAGACAGGATCTTGGAACCAGGCGATGCCAAGAGCCAAAATCTTGGATCGCTCGGCCTCAACACTGCTCGGCCAGGTTGCCAAGACAGAATCTTGGAACCAGGCGATCCCAAGAGCCAAAATCTTGGATCGCGCGGCCTCAACGCCGATCGGCCAGGGTGTCAAGAGTGGATCTTGGAACCAGGCGATACCAAGAGCCAAATCTTAGATCGCTCGCCTTAATATCGTTCAGCCAGTTTCTTTCACATCAATCAACCATTCCCGACCGATCGACGCGTACCGAACACACTCATTCATTACAACCCCCCATACGAAACTAATGACAGTCCAAGTTTAATTTACAAAATAAAGAAGACAACAGATGATAAAAATAAGAAAGGTTTTATTTCCTCATATTTTTTCTGGTCACAAGCCCGACCAGATGAGCTTTCTCAGCTAGAAAAGTCATTTTGACCCCTCGATAAGGGGAGAAGTGCCAGCAGCCAGATCGATAGGAAAAGTAGCTCCAAAGGTCGGCAAAGCAACCAAAATAGGATCAGGGTCTGCAAGAGCAACCGGAGAGATACCCTCATAAGCTCGCTCCTCTTCCTCATCCGAACTCAGGTCCAGCATCTCATTCGGTAATGCCTCTCGTTCTCTCTCAGCTATCTCCTGCACCTCCTCGATCGAAAGGCCGATATCAGAGGGAAGCATCGGCTCGGCATGATCCTCGAATGAAGGACCATCCGACCCGTCAGGGACGCAAACGCTGTGGCAGTTCCTCAAGATGGAAAGAGCCAAATCGCAAGCAAATTCCTTGCACTCCTCGTGTAAGTACCGCTCTTTCCATCGCTTGATCGCTTCAACCCTCTGCTCCTTGACGGTGCCTTGTAGCTCCAGCAGCTTCCTCTCAGCCTTTCCTCTGTCCAACATCGCTTCGTGGCAGTCCTGAACGACCTTTTGACGGAGCTCTCGTTCCATAGTTGCTTTGGCGTTGGCACCGCAAACTTTCTCCCTCAGGACCTCATTACTGAGCTGCAATGCTCAACACTCTCCTTCCAGCTCACCCCTGGACGCAACCATTCGGCCTTTCTCCTCCTCCAATGAAACAAGTTGAGCCCTCAAAACGCTCTTCTCTTCCTCCTACACACTCTTCTCCTCCTCCAATGAAGAGAGCTGAGCTCGTAAAACATCTTTCTCCTCCTTCGCCTCTGAAAGCTCAGCTCTCAAAACGTTGACCTACTCAAGAAGATCGTTAACATCCCGATCCAGCGATCGGGTAGTCTCATTGAACTGATCGATGCGTCGATGCATCGCAGAGGCGAACATCAGATCCCTTGCGCAGCTACGCACAAGACTGACCATCAGCTCCTGGTTGTCCAACGAATCCACAAACTTTTCATCTTGAGGAGGAACGACCTTCTGAGTAATGTGAAGAGCCACATTGATGTCCCTAAGCGATGCAGTCTTATCTAGACTGATCGTGGACACCCACTTCCCAGAGCTAGCCCCTCGCTCCTTCCCCTTATCTTTGTCCGACCGGGGCACACGCTCCTTCCCTTTGCCTTTGCCCAATTGGAAGGACGCCTCGCCCAATTGGCAGGACGATCGTTCAAGACTCCAAGCGGTCTTCTTCCTCTTGAGCGGTCGTTCCACCTCTTCCTCTGAAGCCGCTCGGTCCTCACCCTCCTGTTGGACCGGCAACGAAGCAGGCTCGTCAGGTCGGCCCTCATTCGCTAGAAGGGCCAGTAATGCCGTAGACTGGTCAGGCATCGTCGACTGAACGACGTCTTGGCCGACCTCCGCCTTCTCCCTTTGCTCATTTGCCCTCAAGGAAGACCTAGGCCCTCTACGCTGGCCTCTGGAACTGGAGGACCCGGCGAAATCCTTGAGCTTTGCCATGGCTGCGCAATTATAGAAATAGTTTAGAGATCGAAACTAATACTTATGCATACAACAAATAGTTAAACTACGAGGAGTCAAGCAGGAGGGGCAGTTTCCTCTTCTAGCCCGCTAATTCGAGGAGGGGGACCGATTAAAAATGCGTCTGCCGATGCCCCTCCACGATACCCCGAATAAGACTGTCGAAACTATACCGACCGAGCGCCTGAATCCGATCGATCGCTTCCTGCTCCTCTCTAGTAAAGGACAAGTTAGAAATATCATTCCACTGCTCGGTCAGGGGGTATCTCCACGGCCTGGACTCAAAAGTTGATCCCGGGGGCCTCACAAAGAAATACTTCGTTCTCCACGCCTTGATTGCCGAAGCTGTTCCAGCAGGACGGTACCGTGCATCCCTATACTGGAAATGAGGGACCCCGACCCCGGTACTTGAGCTCTGGTTCATCCTCAAAAAATGACGCAGGACACCGACCGATGGTGGACACCCGAAATAGTGGCACAGCAAAGCCAGACCATTGATGAACCTCCAACCAATCGGAGGAATCTGGCTCGGCCTTAACTGGTAGTCGCAGCATACCACGTCAACGATAGGGGCATACGGAAGCTTCATACTGCCGACCGAGAAAAAGCTGTCTGACACAGCAAAATAACCCCCCAGATTGCTATAAATTCGCTTGTTCTTCCAAGCCAACCTGGGCCCCCAGGACGAAGGAATATTATGCCTGATGATCGATCGGTTCAACTCCCTCTCGGTCATCGTCGATTCGTCTCTCGGCGGCTCTTCAACAACCGACCCATCTTTTCGGTCACTCGTCGTGACTTCCTCGTTTCCCCTCGTCTCCAACACCTCCATCGCTTCCACCATTATTTCAAGCGGCCCGACTATTTGTAAACTCTAGGCCGCATCCAGTTCTTTGTTAAATCCCGCAGGCATTTGCGAGGGAGACCGACGAGGAGACGGTACAGAAGGGGGGGAGTTTGACGACATGATTGTAAAAAAGAAATTTATAGGTTGAGGAGAGGAAAGATGACGTACCTAATTTAGTGACTGAGGTTTAGGATTTGAACGGCGGTGGAAAGAAAACTCCGATGACTGCAAGCAAAGAGATGAAGAATAGGGAGAGCAGAGATTGGAGAATCTAACGCGCAGAAAATGAAGAAATGTGTCGATTCCAAGCATTTATAATAGAGATCAACTGAACAGGCGCACCAATTAACGTTGACGCGTGGAGAAATCCGAGCCGAAGTTGGACGCGTGGCACAATCTTAGCTGTGGAAAATTAGGGTTGTTAGAGACCCGGAGCGGCACAACAATTGAAAGGACGCGCCCGACAGCTGCACAACAGTCGAAAGGACGTGCGTGACAGCTGCGCAGCAGTTAAAAAGACGCCTCATTTCAAATTTTGAAAATCTGTCAGAGGATACATGCCGGCAAGTAATGATTAAACCTAGTGCTGCGACTAGGCGTCGACGCTCGATCGGTCGGTCCTATCTCTACGTTCGATCGGTTGGTCCTATCTCTACGCTCGATCGGTCGATCCTAGATCTACGCCCGATCGGTCGTCCCTATCACGAGCTATCATGCAGACGAGCCGCAGGATCCTTCAGTACTCCTTCGACCCTTCTCCCTGATCAGACTCGAGGAGTAGGGGGCTTATAGTTAGGTCGGTCGGCCAGGCCTAGGCCCAACCCCAGATTAGAACATGGGCCGATCGGCCCACTCCCAGACGTTGACCTAAACCTAGCCGTAACTCCCAGACGATGACCTAAACCTAGCTGATATCTGCTATATAAGGTACTACCCCACCAGGATACAGAAACGACATTCGAACCCTGATATTCTCTATTGATAACTACCAAAACCTTCATCAAAAAGACTAACTTGAGCATCGGAGGGGCTTGCCGGCAATCAACCCCTGACGTGCCTTTATTGTTTTGCAGGTATTCTCTAGCTGAAACTACTCGGACTCATGAATCCAAATAATGGCGTCCAGCCCCATGAAAATCAGACAGAACCAAAACTAATACTTCTGACAAAATTGCACCTTGACAATCAAAAATTATATTGAAGCAACGCTTGTGACAAAAAAATATTATATAATCCTATATCAAACAAAATAGAATTGAATCTCAAGATAGCATTGGCCGACTCATAGAACGTTTGACATCTCATGCTCTTCTTTAAATTTAAGGGCTGTAAACCATTATTAAGTAGGTCACTGTTAACCGGACAAAATATTCAATTGTCACTTAAAATTTTTAAATCAGTATAGATTTCATTCAATAGCCACGACCCAACATAACATATCTGAGCATGTGATACCCAATTTTGCCCCACTAAAAGTGATCAAAATAAGCTTAAAACTACAAAAATGAAATCATGTAATGGCCGGTCAGTTTATCAACCTGCGTACCAAAAGATATCTTCAATGTTGCAAGTTCTCTACAAGCACATTAAAAATTGTTGAAAACATTTAACTACAACAAAAGAGTTAGGACAAGCATACCACTAATGGTCTTTTTTAAGTTCTCAAAATCGCAATATAGTTATTTTACCTCAAGGTTCGCCACAAAATTTAACCAGTCTGTTGCAAAGGCCATCAGTTTTGACATGCATGAAATAAAAATGCCAGAATTCTATTGGCCTCAATTTCATGGTCACTCAGCGTTCACGAGGCCTAGATGAGGACCAAGTGGACCTTGAGCCCCCACTGTGATCTCCAGTGGCTTGTCTGGGCCCAGCACGGCTCCAAGAATCTGAAAACTGCTTTGGGCCACTACGGCTCCAAGAATCTGAATCATGAGGGCCCTGCCTGCTCCCTACACCCCAACGATCACTTTCTGCAGGGGCCTGCCCTGAGCTTTCTGCTCTTCGGTATTTAGGCAGTACATATTTGCCAAGGGTAGGTGCACCAGTTGCAGCAGCACCCACAGGTTCCGGCCGGGATCCAGCAGGAATCTCAGAAGGCCTAGAAAGCCCATCAGTTGATCTCCCTAAGAGAGCTTCTCTCCTCAGCTTTTCTTTTTCCTCGAGTTCCCGCTCTCTTTGTCTCTGCTTCTCAGCAATCTCATCCAATTTTGCCTGGCGTTCAGCCTCCTCTCTCCTTCGAGACTCAGCCTCTGCATGTTTCCGAATATAAATGTGATAAAAGCATAGGTAGATGGAATTCACAAGAGAATTTGATAGTTCAACAAGGCATCTTATATATGTGATAAAAGCATAGGTAGATGGAATTCACAAGAGAATTTGATAGTTCAACAAGGCATCTTATATATGTGATGTATAAAATTAGATAAAACCAATTGAAGAGAATAAAAATATTAGCAGCGTAACAAACTGATAAAGAATTAATTGGGGGTGAACAGACACAGCAACACAAATCAAATGGTTGAAGACCCAAGACAATAGGTGCAAACTGTAATCACCTTCTCGCTTCCTAGCTTCTTCCTCTTCACGAAGCTTCTCAAGTCTTTCTTCCTCATGCATCACATAGAATATCTTCTTTCTCTGAGCCTCTCTCTCTAGCTTCCTAGCATGAATCTTTTGGTTGATTCTCCGCTCCCTCTCTTCACTTCGCCGGTCAAATTCAGCTTCGCGACTTTTAATCACTTTAACCTGGAATTCTTCCTGTAAGACAAATGGAAAATCAAATTCATTTAAAATGTCAAAAGAGAAACTAACAAGATGAGAGATGTAAAGTAGCCCTCATAGATGGGTTTAATTTTCAGTCATGCACAAAGTGAGCATTGAACACATACACATTGACTAATTTTGTGCGTGAAAGATCTAGTTGAGCACTACCTTATTCTTCAACATCCGAGACAATCTTCGCTTCTCCTTGAGGTCACCTTCATGGCGTTGTCTGCTCTGTTCAACATCTTGCTGCATTTTTGGTAGAAGTACGTTAAAAGTGCAAAACATCTAAAAAGTCTCAACACTAACAAAACAGTCAGTTGGTAACTAATAACCCAAATTTTACGTGTATATTGCTAAATGCTACACATATATAATAACTTGAGAAGTACCTGTTGCTCACGTTCATGTAGCAGTTTCTCTTCCACCAATCTTCGTTGATAAGCAGTTTCAATTAATGAAGCTTCCTCTTCTCTTTTTGCCCTTTCCAGATAATCCATCGTTCTTGCCAGTTTCTGCAATTTTTTCTCCATTTCCTGTCTCTCCCTCAGCTGCTCACTCAAAGCCCTTTCCATTAAAGTTTGCTTTGTTACTTTCTCCTGTAAATCAATGGAAATACCAGAGTAAGGACAATTGTATACTTGAGTGAAAAAAAACAAACTACCTTTAGTTTTAACTCACTCCTAAAATGGGTTTCTTTCCCTTCCTTTTACTATGTTTCTCAGCTTCCTCAAGTAGAGCCCGAGCTTCTTCAAGCTCCCTCTCCTCTATCTCCCGCAAAATCCTTTGATTCTTCCGTTGCTCATATTCAGCAGCAAGTCTCTTCTGCTCTGCCTCTTCTGTTATCTTTTGCAGCTTCAGCCTTCTTGTTTCTTCCTCTCGTTCCTTAAAAAGCCCCAAATTTTCAATTAAGGAGATCACATACAAATCATAACAATGGGAATATTGAAAAGTTCAGATTGGTATACAAGCAGTATACCTTTTCCAAAAGTTGGCGCTCTTGTTCTTCTTTTCTCTTCTCAATGATTGATTTTCGAGCTAGAAGCCTCTTGTGTTCATTCTCAACAATCTCCCCAAGACTAGGTAAAACGTCGCCTAGTTTTGATGATTTTTGTGCTGGAGGATATACCATTAACCTTGCTTTGTTAAGGGACTCAGCAAGATTAGTCAACTGATCTCGTAGATCATCAGATTCAAGACCCTACAGTGCAATGAAAGCCATCAAAACAGGGTTCAAACCTTTGTCTTTATTCACTACAGGGCAGGTTCCTAAACCACTATAATGCATTTATCTAAGCAACACTAGAAAAGTTTGCATACATGTTTACAGAAACAGAATCAATAAGAAAAATATCTGAGGACATAATCAATCACAAAAAGAAATGTTCACGTATGTGAGCTGTGAGGCAACTGTGTCATCATCATACCAGCAATAGGGAAGAGGAACAGTATGAGAGGGGGGACCCATGCATCAAAAAGTTGTGTATAGTTAATGTAACATACCAAATTACCAAACACTATGATGTTCTTCATGTGGTCAACTTTCATAGCCAAAAAACTATGTCTCACAGCATCAACAGAGATTTTCTCCACCATAGAAAAGTCAAAAAATGGGATCATCTGAGATAAGCGCCCAATAGTCATTGTTTGATAGACCTGAGAGACCTAGAAAAGCAATGAAAAAATATGATTAAAAAGAAGGAATACAGTTGCTTCAACAAGAAAGCCAGCAGAGAAGAAATACCAAGACCAATCATTTACCTGTTGAAGCAACCTCAGGGTTGCAAGCTTTTCAATAGCAGGAACATATTGTGAAAGTTGAACTTCAGGCACAGAAGAAGCTGAAGAAAGTTTTCCTCCAAGTTTTGAAATTTTTGACAACAAGGGCTCTACCTTTGCTGCCAGATCAAGTGGTAGAAACTCATGCTCCAAAAGATGATAGAGATCTTTAACCTCCTGAGTTGCACAGCTCATTACACCTTTGGAAACCTAAAAGTTAGATAATTCACAACAAATACATCAGATATCCACATTTGACACTATAAATTGTGAAAGCAGACCACACTGCAGGATATACTTGTTATAAGGAAGTCAATCAAAAGGAAGCAATGTCACTCCAAATTATGTTAGACCTTGAGATACTTTAAATCTGAACCATCTTCACTATTAAATTAATCAAACAGTAACAAGTTCTCGATGGGTGAGAATTTTTTGCACTCATATATGTGCCGTCTGTGCATCTGAACGTATGACTTATCTACAGATGGATGTGCAATAACAACAAATTTGGACTTACCAATTCAGACAAAAGGGATGACCTTGAAAGCTGCAGATAATATCACCAGAATGAGAACCAATCATTGATTATACAGTAAATGAATGAAAATGTGAAAAAATAAAAAGGCAAAAATGATTTGTAAGAATCATATACCAGTTCCCTATTCTCAGGTTTAGGGTCTAAATTGAAATCAATGAGATTAGCGATTCTCAAATTGCGTTCTTTCTCATTTTCAAGTTCCAGGTGGGATGCACTACGTTTATGGTCATAAGGTGCCACAGCTAGTGCAGCCAAAACAACAGATGAGGCTATCAACTGCAAATCCTTTTGGCTCAAGTTCTTATTGAAGCTTTTCTGAAGCGTAAAGAGCTTCATCCATGCATATGCATGATAAAGATGACTTGAGGAAATCCAGAAAACTTCTGTTAACTTGGCATAATAAACAACCATCAAGGATGGCTTAGGAGTTTTCTTAACCATACACATTAAACCATGAATATCTTCAATGGACCGAAAAGCTTCCTGCATACAAGAATCAGGGATGTCAAAGGCAATAACTTTAGCTTGAACCAGTTATGGTAATCAATAGTCAATTTTGGTCAGACACCTAGACATATGACTAGTCTGCACATACAAAAAGTGTCATTCCACATACCTGCCAAAGCTCAAGCTCAGTAGCAATTTTCAGCTGCTCAATTCGTGTATCAAGATACAGCTGCAAGCTTTCTGGGGATGACAGATCAGGTCTGTCTCTTTGGTCTCTATATTTGTTGAGATTTGCTAAGTGATTCCTAATTATCTCACACAATCTCCGGAATTCTGTTGTTCGTTTGTACTGCTTGCAGAATTGAAAGGCTCGATGTGCTGTCATCTGTTGATAACATGTGTTCAGTCAATCTCCACTTCTGCTATCAGGCACTAAGAGTGCTCAATTTGCACAATGCAAAGTAGATGGTTATAGTACTGGAACAGGATATCTAATGGCCTGAAAGAATTATCTAAATCATAAAGGGAATGTCATTGAAGTGTTACCGCATATAGTGCTTCTAACTTTGAGTTGTTCCGCAATATTTCAAGCACAGTTCTATATGTCTCCCACAAAAACTTGAACCAAGGGGTTACAAGTTCACGATCAGACCTATCTTTACCCTTTTCTCCACTGACATAACTAAGCATCAGATCCTCTGGTCTTTTATCTGCTTCAAGATCATCAACATCAAGAGCTTCTTCCAGGGCTAGTGCCTGACTACGTGCCTGCTCAGCTTTCTCGGTGGAAAGATACATGAAATGCTTGATGACCTCCTCCAAGGAACTAACATTAACTTGTTGACACACAATACGGTATTGTATCAGCCCGTCTTTGGCAAATCTACCTTTCCTCATGTCAACACATAGCTCAACATACTTAAACATAATCCTCTCAAGCGTCTTTTGCCATGCCCGGTACCTCTTTGAGGTAATGAGATTATGAAGAGCTTGCAGGGCATCAAGTTTCTGCCCAACATTAATAAGCTCTGCAACCACACGTCATAAAGAAATACATCCAAATTGCACGAATCAAAAACAGTAAATAAGAATCTACATAAGCAAAAAAGTTGTCCAATGACATTATCCAGCTGTTAACAAATAATCAACCAAGGTTGTTCAATTATCCCAACAACTGAACGGAAAAAATGAGAAAAGAAGGGCATCTTGAGTTGAATAACCAAAGGGGCAGATCCGCTAAAAGATCGAGCTTCATGGTTAACAGAAAAATATAAGCAGTAAACATGAAAAAACAAGAACTAAAAACTCAGATGCAAACTCACCTTCAGCCCTCTTCAGAGCGTTCTCTGGTTTAGCAAAGGTCGCCATGCCCCCACCAAAAATTAAAAACGTTAAGCTGCTTAAAACAAATGAAGAATGAGTTCGAAGAGGAAAAGAATATGATACAGTTACAAACGAAGAGATGTTACTGGAAAAAGACAACACAAATACGTAGCATTACCTGAAAGAGAGATCGATTTCCCTTGGGTTGTGTTTGTTTTAGGAGTGGCTGCCGAAGTAGGGATTTTTGTTTACAGAATTGTTAAAAGTCAGAATGCAGCCCTTTTACGATTGGGATTACAATGAGGCCCGTATTTTCTTTAATTCGGGTCCAAACATGGGTTTGGTCATGGTGTTGGAGTCAATTTTTTTTAAAAAAAAATAGAAAATGGAATTAATGAAAGAAGAATTAAAAGCAATGTTATGGATTCCGTACCGTACCGGCCATTTTCCGGAACCGGTACGGCCAAAAATATTCCGGGTATAAATTTCGGCCTGTACCGTCCTGTTTCGGTCGGTACCGGCCGATACCACCGGTACCCGAAATTTTGGGACCAATCCGCAAAAAAAAAAGGGGCGAGGACCATTTTGCAAAAACCGAAAATTAAACCCTAAAAAATCTAATCCCCCTCCCCGACTTCGGCCTCTCCCTCTCAGCTCTCACATTTCTCTTCGT
>JAOQMQ010000006.1:15680478-15690647 GCA_027563845.1 Erythroxylum subrotundum
GAAAATATGCCTTTCTTTATTTATTCACAAAGTCAATACACTGTATTTTTGAACAAAACGCGCTAAAGGCGATTGCCCTTAGAGCACTACTCTAACAGCTAACACCTCTATATTTTAACTTTTAAACTTTTCTCATCTAACTTAACCCTCAAATCATATCCACCTTAACCAATCAAACAATTTCTCCCTCCAAACTTTACTTCTCTCAACTACCCTCTTCTTTTGCCTTCTTCTTGTTTAACTTAAATACATCAGATCCTCAATTCCAGAAAGATAAAAACATTAAAAGTTATGTCTTCTATTTCAACAAATAAAGAACAACCGTTCATATTAGTAAGCCATTCTTTTGTCAATTACTTTTTTCTCAATTTTTTTATATTTATAATTTCAAAAAAATCATTTCTTTATCCCTTACTTATTACGTTTTTGCCAATTTTATTCACTGTCGCCTTAAAATTTGTTCCTCGTCTTATTATTCTGACTACATTTACACTCCATTTTTTAAAGGTTCCCTGCTTATTCTCTGGTGCATTCTTCCACTGCTAAGGTAAGATCATAATTACTTTTTTTACAAATTTTATTTTTTGTTGTTCAGTTTGAATTGTTCCTGAGTCACATGACATATTGCGGTATATTTTAAACCAAATTAAACAATATAGAACTGAATATAAGTACTCAAATTTATGATGAATGAGTTCTAGTTTGACTTTTAAATTTGATTTTGCATTCTTCAATTTAAAATGTTTTAAGTTTACATGACTTCCATCCGTCTAAACAAGTTTCGCTGTTACTGTAACACTATATAAAAACCACAATTTCTATAGAAATTGCTTACTATTATCATCTTCAATGGATTGCTGGGTTGCTAACTTTTTCTATCCTTCCACCTAACCACTAGTTTTTTACTATGCAAAATTGGCCTGTATGTGTATTAGAAGAAAAAATCTGAAGTAGTCAATAAAATTATGAAATAATTTTGACATTTGTTTATTATGGTCCAAATTATAAGTACACATAATCAATTTATAGACTAATTCATTTATTTTAATGCCAGATATGGATTCCAGCTATTTCGAGCGCAAAAGATATTTGAAAAATGCCATAAAAGAGACATATGATCGTGAAAATGAACTAGATGAAATACTTATTGGATACCATACACGGAATAAAAAAGCACATAGTAGTTCACATGCTCTTCGCTATATCGAAATGTATGAAACTAATCGAATGATAAAGATGGGCAACGATCTGAAAGAAATAGTCTTCCAGACTAGAAAATTTTATGAAAGACAAATTAGAAAGCTTATAGATTAAGCTATCTTTATACTACACATGTAAGGTATTTTTAACGTATCTCTAAGAAAAACTTTGAGTACTGCCCCTCATTTAATGCTTGTTTTATTACACAACTATTGAATTTTTTAAGTCATTCTTTTGCCCATTACTTTTTTTTCCACTTATTATATTTCTGCCAATTTTTTTACTGTCATCTTATTTCTTTTCTCCAATATTTCACTTGAACTATACAAGCAATAAAAACAGGCAATGTAAATTTTATTACATATTTATATTATTTATTATTTATTATTAATTTAAAATTTATTGTATTTATTATACAATTTAAATATTTACTTATAATTTAATTAAAAAAATTTTAGTTTCTCATTTTAATTTCAATTAAATTCACGGGATATTTTTATTACGCATTTGCGCAGAGTTACTATGCTAGTATGTTATTATATGGCAATTGAATGGTCTTCCCGGGCTGGAACCAAACATGTCGCCAGAACATCAGTGAGACAGAGGGGATAGAATGATATGGCATTAAATATTAAAACGACACGAAATATTGAAAGATCCAAAAAGCGAAAGCGACCGTACCAACGAATGGAGGGGACCGACTGGACTTCTGTAGCGAATATTCACTGTATTTGAATTTTAAGTTTCGAATCCGCTCCACCGCTTTGGCGTTTCCTATCATCTCACGCAATGATAAGTTGATAGCCAGTAGCACATGCACGCCTACGTATCAGATAACCAAACGTACTTTTCACTGATAGGATCAGTAGAAAAGGAAAGGCCTCTGTAGGGTCTGTACAACGCATCCAAGGCAGCGAGACCAAGTCTCTTCCTCTTCTTCTACCTCTCTCTTTCCCTCTCTTCTTTATCTTCTTCTCTCTCCTTAACGCAGCCTCTGAAACCCTAGAACTCAAGCTCAGTTTGGGTTGTGATTGGGTCAAATTGAGCTCGTATTGGCGGCTGAGCTCTGCTGATTTGAGCTTGATTGTGTGTGGCGGTTGTACGGTTTTTGTTATCGGAACCTCTGTATGCGCTTGGTTTTCGGTGCAGTGGATCGTTGGTGTTTGGGATTGAAGCGCTGTATAGATGTCGTCTTTGAGCAGAGAATTGGTGTTCCTCATACTTCAATTCCTTGAAGAAGAGAAATTCAAGGAGTCTGTTCATAAGTAATCCTCTGTACCTTCTTGCACTGTGTCTATATTTACATTTATATGTCGACGTGTATGTTTGTTCGCATGTGATTGTTTAGTTGTCTTTTTATGTGTAGCTTTGCGTCCGTGATTAAGCTTCAAACTTATTCGCCTTAGAGGAACTCCGATTTTGTAGAAGTAGACTTCTCGTGTTGGTTTATTTGGATGGTGGTTTTGGCTATTTGTAAAAAGCTTGAAATTGTACACGATGAGAATTTCGTGAGTTGTATTTTTCCTTAGATTGTGAAGGGATATTTGGGGGAAATGGGAAGTTCTGAGGGGGATAGGAAGTTACGGGGGTTCTCTGTCTTAGGTGGTTAATGTTTCTCACGCTAGGAAATCTTACTTGCTCACATAATAGCTTTATACGCAGTTTTTATTGAGTTTGTTGCTATGGGCTTGAGTATTGAAGGTGCTCTTCGATATAATTTGGTTTAGATTGCAGGGTCTCGGAAAGATCTTGAATGGGAGCTTTTGCCTGTTTGTGGAGTTAAGTTTTGATGAATGCGAGGCCTTTAATTAATGTAGCTAAAGGCGCATTAATGATGGCATGTGAGGAGAGTTCAAGTATTCATCAAATTTGTCACAACTTTCCACGTGGTTGAATTGTGTTGTGCTGAGCAGGGCCTTTTTGTTTGTCTCGCATGAATATTTTGCACTACAAGAATGAAATTTGCTATTGTTAGTTATGTGGAATAACATGATGACAACATTGCTCAAATGAAAATGAATTTCTTCCACAGGCTTGAGAAGGAATCAGGATTTTTCTTCAATATGAAGTATTTTGAAGAGAAAGTTCATGCTGGAGAGTGGGAAGAAGTCGAAAAGTACCTGTCTGGTTTCACCAAAGTTGATGACAATAGATACTCTATGAAAATATTCTTTGAAATCAGAAAGCAGAAGTATCTTGAAGCACTTGACCAGTATGTAGTTGATATCGTTGGTATCAGTAGATAGATATAATTATTGTATCTAACTTAAAAAAGTTTTTATTTGTTGGTTATATTTGATTTCAGACAAGACAAAGGCAAGGCTGTTGAAATTTTAGTCGGCGATTTGAAAGTTTTTTCTACATTTAATGAAGAATTGTACAAAGAGATCACCCAACTTTTGACCCTTGGGAATTTCAGGTAGTTGTCATTTATACGATAATCTGTTTTTGATCAATTCAATTTCTGGTAAACTATGAGGCATGTTAGTAAATCCATTAATTGATAATCTATTCCTAATTCAGAAGATCTTCATGAATTGGGGTTGGGAAAGCTTCCAAAAAATGTCAATATGAAAAGCTTCTTGTTTTATAAACTATTAGAATTTATTTTACATATTTGATAAAATTATTTCCTTTTGATGAAAAAGCAATGGAGAAAAGTGCACTAGATAGTGAGAATAATCATGATATTGCTTGCTTCTGACGTTACTTTTTTTTCTTATGAATAGTACCGTATGACTTGTGTTTTGGTTCTGAGCACAGGGAAAATGAGCAGCTTTCCAAGTATGGTGATACTAAAACTGCTCGTAGCATAATGCTGGTGGAGTTGAAAAAGCTTATTGAAGCTAATCCCCTTTTTCGTGATAAGCTTGTATTTCCTGTTCTGAAGTCATCAAGATTGAGGACTCTCATAAATCAAAGGTATATTTATGTTTACTGATTAACAATCAACAGTGATTTTGAGTTGATGTCTTCATCATTGGTTGGAATTCTTTTTGGTACTGTGTACTTGTTTTATAATATTTACCAAGGAAGATACAGAAGTTATTCTATCTTAATTGGATGAATTGGTCTTTTTAATGAATGAAGTATTTATTCTATTATTATCATTGCTCAGGGTCTTTGTTTAGAAGGGTCTTTGTTTTTAATATCATTCCTGTTTTGTTCATTTAATGACTTATTCACACATGGCAACTCTGCTGTTGGTGGTGTCCTCTTAAAGTACGGTGGTAATTGTATAGAAGAGGTTACCTCTTCTATAGTATGTGTACTAATTGATCTTGGGATGCTCTCTCTTTTATAAATCCCTCTGTATTTCTCTGTATGTTTTCTCTGATTATGTTAAAAGTATTGGGTGTAGTTGTTGATTTTTAACATTCTTGTATGCATGAGTTGTATCCAATTATATTGTACTTCTTTAATGATGATTGCTGTTTTTTTTTTTCCGACTATTTTTTCTTTACAGTTTGAACTGGCAGCACCAGCTTTGTAAGAACCCAAGGCCAAACCCAGACATCAAGACTTTATTCACAGATCATACATGTGCAACTCCAAATGGTCCTCTTGCTCCTGCTCCAGTCAATCTTCCTGTTGCTGCTGTTGCAAAGCCAGCTGCTGCTTATACATCTCTTGGGGGGCATGGCGTATGATATCTATTTCGCATTTTTCTCAAGTCCATATTAATTTGCTGAACTTCAGTTTGACTTGCATGTTTTGCTTTTCATTTATTCGGTACAGCCATTTCCACCAACTGCAGCAACTGCCAATACTGGTGCATTAGCTGGTTGGATGGCAAATGTTTCTGCTTCTTCCTCTGTGCAAGCTGCTGTTGTTACTGCATCATCCATTCCAGTTCCACAGAATCAAGGTTTGTGTTGTAATGCTGAATGTTGCTCAACATTTAAGCAAAGGGGTTGTGCAGCGAGTGAGCTTAGTAGTACGAAACTACTAATTAGTTCTGTTGGCGAGCTATTGCTTGCTGCACATTTTTGGAACCCACATAATGAAAAAAGCTTATGTTTTACTTATCTGTTTGCTTGTCTAATTTTTCTCGATTGACAATGGAGTGTGTTGGTTAGCTTGTTATAGGAAATATGAATTATTTTTATGTGGTCAATTGTGTTGTGGAGGTTTTTTAATAGCATTTTATTTCTTTAGTGTCAGTTTTAAAACGACCAAGAACACCACCAACTGCTCCAAACATGTCTGATTTTCAAAGTCCAGATCACGAGCAACTGGTGAAACGACTACGGCCTGCTCAATCTGTTGAAGAGGTCATTTTCAATTACTGTTCCCTTAATTTAATTCTGGGACTTGTCATTATGCCATTTATAATGTGTTTATAGCTTATATGTAGCGTTTTTGCTGAAAACAGTTAGATTTGATCCTTCCTGTTTCAGGTTTCTTATCCAACATCCCGGCAGCTAGCTTCTCGGTCTCTGGAAGATCTGCCTAGGACAGTTGCCTTGACCATGCATCAAGGTTCAACTGTCATGAGCATGGATTTTCATCCTTCTCATCACACATTGCTTCTTGGTATAGTCTTAATCTTCTTATTGATGTTTGTTTTTGGTGAATAACTTTTTGAAGTTCACAGTGCAATACTTTAAGTCAACCTTCTGAGCATCCTTGACCGTCGATTATGTTCTGTATATCATTTGTTGAATAGTTGGTTCTGCCAATGGTGAAATTACATTATGGGAACTTGGGATGCGAGAGAGGCTACTTTCTAAGCCCTTCAAGGTTTGGGACATGACAACTTGCTCTCTACAATTTCAGGTAATTTTATGTGGGCAATCATTCTATGCATATGCCCTTTGAACTTATTTCTTCTATTCTTGTTTGACCTTGTAGTTTAAGTGTATGAACCTTGTCAGCGTGATTCATTAGGCTGTTAAACCTAAGGCTCTATTTGTTTCATTTATATACCGCTACTACAATTGATGATTTCAAGTGACCAAGTATCAAGATTTACCCTTGGAAATTATTGCAGGCTTCTCATGTCAAGGACGCACCAATTTCTGTCAACCGTGTTACTTGGAGTCCAGATGGAAATTTTGTGGGTATGTAATAAGTTTCAAAAATGGGCAGTTACAGGTGCTCTTTAATATCTTATCTCTTTTTATGGTCTTACTGCAGGGGCTGCATTTAGTAAACATCTGATTCACTTGTATGCTTATACTGGATCAAATGACTTGCGACAACATTTAGAGGTGTGTTGATATTGTGCTAGTTGTTTTAAGTAATATAACATTTAGCCTCATGTTGATTTAACTTGCTTTTTCATCACAGATTGATGCCCATGTTGGTGGTGTTAATGACTTGGCTTTTGCTCACCCAAACAAGCAACTATGCTTGGTAACTTGTGGAGATGACAAACTAATAAAGGTAGGAGATATACACCAAAATACAAGATTGACATAGTTGTTCCTACATATTGTAATGAAAGAAGCTGAACAGGTGTGGGATTTAAATGGAAGGAAGCTGTTTAATTTTGAGGGTCATGAGGCACCAGTTTATTCTATCTGTCCACATCACAAAGAGATGATCCAGGTATTTCAACAATTAAGAAATTGGCCTTTTGTTACATCCCCTTTTAGTCTACAGACAAGAAATGCGAGTTAAAGCCAATATTTTCCTGTTGTTTATCTATGTCTGTTAACAGTGCAAGTTCTCTTGCAACTATGCTTTATATTTTCAAATAATATATTGCTTTGGAGTATTAATGTATAGAGTAGTCATTTATTTTTGAAATTTTCTTTCTCATAAATCTCTATTAGTACTAGAACAGCAAATAGAACTTTGGTTTTGCCATTGTAGATCTGGGTTGCTTGCTGCTTTTATTGTTGTTAACTACGTTAGCTGTGGGATGGTTGCAGTTCATATTTTCAACTGCAGTGGATGGTAAAATTAAAGCTTGGCTATATGATAATATTGGATCTAGAGTGGACTATGATGCTCCAGGCCATTGGTGCACTACAATGCTTTACAGCGCTGATGGTAGTAGGTATGATAAGTGAATTTAAAAATGGACCTTAAATCATTTATACTTTTTCTAAATCCATTTTTTTAACTCTTTGATACCATTTCATCCAATTCCTTCAATTGAATTTTCCGTTGTCTATGATTCACTTTCTAAAATTTATTTTCTTCAGGTTGTTCTCTTGTGGGACAAGCAAAGAAGGGGAGTCATACCTAGTTGAATGGAATGAAAGTGAAGGAGCAATAAAGAGGAATTATTCTGGGTTTAGAAAGAAATCACCAGGTGGTGTTGTGCAATTTGACACAACACAAAATCACTTTCTGGCTGCAGGTGAAGATAGCCAGATAAAGTTTTGGGATATGGACAATGTTAATGTGCTGACAAGTATAGAAGCAGACGGTGGATTACCAGTAAGTTCACAGATCTTTCACAGAATGCTTTACTTTCAGGTCTAGATTCAGCTTGAACTGCTTAAATTTCAGATTAGGTATAGCTATGTTTTTATGGTTTGGTTGCTAGAAATATAGTCTAAGATTTTATTGTTTAATGTGGCTGGAATTTAGGTTTGATATGGCTAGAATTTAGGGTTTTGGTTGCTGGAATTTAGTGAGGACACAAACAAGGGAGGGTAGGAAACTAGGAATCATTCCTAGGGCTTAAGAAACACTTTAAGAAGAAGCATCATACCTTCTAATTGAAAGCTCAAATTTGTAGAAAAAGTTAAAGATATCCTGTTATTGAAAGACTGAGTATACACATATTTGTAGAGATGAGTAAGAAAGTGTTCATAACAAATTTAAATCCTATTCTAATAGAAATACTATAAGTTCTAAATAATTAGGATAATATATTTAAAATTAGAATATCATATTTAATTTACTACTAGTTCTTATCTAATAAGGATTCTTAGCATAATCTAAATTTTAGCCTTTATTTTCTTTGCTATAAACTCCATTCCCATCCTTTATCCCACCAAATTAAGTCTTGTGGTTGACTAACTTTTCTCTTTTATTTCTTCTATAGACTTTAAGCTATTTTGCATCAATTCTCCCCAGCTTGTCTGAAGTCATCCTCAATTTAGAATGTGACAAATATTGATTATATAAGTTTGGACTCAACTTTTGAAATTAAGATTCTAAAATTCAAGTACTGTTAGAAATTGATTTTTCTTTCCATTTGACAAAAAACTATTGATATCCTTCAGCTCTTGTGGCTACAAATTATTCATCAAGAACATCCTCTATCTCCTTTCTAAGATGAGGGGTGAATGGAATTCCTATAGCTGGGGTAGGAGATTGTGTACCATCATTTCCATGATAAATAGTTAGGTCTGAAATATTAAAGATATGACTAATTCTCATGTCACTTGGTATTTCTTAAACATTAACACTTACATTTTTGAGGATCTTATATAAGGTCCAACTCTCCGAGTCTCTTATATCTTCCTTTTGAAAAATGCTTTAGACAAATCCTAAGCATCACTATATCCCCTTCATTGAATTCCATTGATTGATAATGTTAATTAGATGTTCGTTTTAGGTCAAGTTGCTGGTTGTTATCTTTTTTTGTACCTCTTTAAAGATATCCCTCATGTGTTGTGCAAAATCTTTAGCTTCAACACTAACTTTGTGTTGTTTGCGGTAAAGGAACCAGATTATTAGACTTTCTTGGTTGAACTCTCGAAACTATCTCAAAAGGACTTTTACTCGTTGATATTTTCATAGAACTGTTGTATGTAAATTCTAAGGAAGAATTAAGTCCCAATTATTCGCATTTTCTCCAACCAAATATCTTAACAAGTCTCCCAAACTTCTATTCACCACCTTTGTTTATCCATTGATTTGGGGATGGAAAGAACTTGAAAATTGAAACTTAGTATTCATTGTTTTCTTTAGGGTTATGTTCTTGATGTCTATGTTGTAGAGAAGCCATGTGGTTTTGTTATGAAACCATCAGCAAATATAATAATCAAGACTTATAATATTGTTCACACTACTATTCTTCAAAAAAAGTAGTGTGAACAATATTATAAGTCTTGATTATTATATTTGCTGATGGTTTCATAACAAAACCACATGGCTTCTCTACAACATAGACATCAAGAACATACATATTGTTGCTTCTTGTAGTCAAATCCATTAATTTTCTGTCATTACTGAATTTTGACTTTGCAAGTGCACTTATTGCAAAGTCGCAACTTCATTCAAATCTACTTGTCCTTCATCTCCCATTGCAACATAATCTTCATAAAAAATACCAAGGATATTATTAAGTATAGAGCCAATAAGCTTTGGAACCCGAAGTAGTTGTTGGTTAATCTTTTCATCTCCCTGTTCTGTTATTTTAGCTTGCTGTCCTATTCTTTGAGCCTACCGCCCTGTTGTTTCAATCGATTGTTCTTGTGTTCTGATTTGTTGCTCAAGAGTTTCATCTTATTGTTTAGGTGTTTCAGCTTGTTGTTCAAGTGTTCCAACTTGTTCAGATGTTTCAACTTTAGGGTTCCCCAGAGAATCCACTTCGTTCTATTTTCATTCATCTTTGACGCTTTGTTGATCTCCCACTGTCAAACTCTCCATGTCATCAAGCATTTGAGTAACATCTACATGTAGGCTTGAAGATTCCAATTGATCAATTGCAGGGAAGGTATAAATAATTCACCACCCATAATAAAAACTTACTCTAAGTTAGTGCCTTTTAAATTTGAGGAATCAACCAAATATGATTGTTTGACAAAGATTTTCCCTTGCACTTGTTTGAAAAAGTTTTTCCCTTGCACTCCGTGTTGTTGATAAGTATCAATTCCTTCGTCTTGCTTACTACCACCTTCTCCATGTTTAGCATCAAATATAGGTTGTTGGTTTCCATACTATTTTCTTGTGGGAGTTTTGACTTTTAGGGAATGCATGTCAAGGCTTTCTAGTCTCCAAAAATTATCAAACGTACTTTCTTGTAGGAGTTGTTACATGTAAGTTGTTTTTTAGAGCAC
>JAOQMQ010000006.1:15752695-15764119 GCA_027563845.1 Erythroxylum subrotundum
TGCTCCGACCTCTGCGTGGATACTGTTAGAGACGGTCTCCTTTGGTCGTTGTGGTTTGAGAATTATGGTATTTCTTTAGAATTATGGTATTTCTTTGTATAGATACATAGATCCTGGACTTCGGGAAAGTCCCGGAATATTTTTTTTTTTGTTTTCCGCACCGCGTGTATGTGATACACGCACCGGGATTTTCCTCCACATTCCATACCCTTAAAGGTTAGAAAAAGGGAGGACGAAGACAACTTTAAGAAATTACATAATATCTTCAAAAAGTTGTGCTTTAACATCTCTTTTGCTAAAGCATTACCCTGATTCCATCATATACAAAAAATTTTGAAGGAATCATCTCCAGTAAAACAAACTTGAGGAGTATGCTATGGTACCTTTAACTGATGAGTGAATTTGTAGAACAAATTGCCTCCAAAGTTAAAGTTTCCAAGGAGTTTTGACATTCCGTATTATTTTGGTGCTTTTAATATTCATAAATATTTATATGATTTAGGTGCAAGTACTAATCTTATATCTTTATCCTTTTTTAGGAAGCTTGGAATATGAGAACTAAAGCCTACAGAAGTTTTATCCAATTAGCTAATAGATCTTTTAGGTACCCAATTAGGGTAATATAAGACCTGTAGGTTAAAGTGGGAAAACTAATCCTTCCTATAGATTTTTTGATAATGAACATTATTTATGACATTAAGGTTCTCATCATCTTAGGGAGATCATTTTTGGCAACTAAAGGGGCACTAATTGAAACGTCCAAGGGGAAGTTGACATTTAGGATGGCAATGAAAAGATGGAGTTCAACATCTTTAAAGCTTTTCTCCTGCCTTTGATGATACCTATTATAGGATGGATCTCCTTGATTATGTTATGCATAATGAATTATCTAAAGTTATTTATGATGATTCTTTAAAAATATGTATAGCTCAATGGGGAAGAGGAGGATCTAAACCTTATTGAGTGTGCTTTTGGGTTAGAAGGAGAGGGTTATAAACCCCTATGTTCTTGTGTTTTCGAGGACTTAAGACAATGAAAAGCCTAAACCCCTACCATCTATCGAAGAAGCACTTAGGATTGATTTAAACCAATGACTTCCTTATTTATTTCATGCATATTTAAGAGAAAATAATAATTGCCATACTACTATCTCTTCTTCTTTAAGTTTTTTTTCAAGAAGATAATAAAGCTCATTTAATTGAATACCCTAGATGAATGAAGAGTTTAAGTATTGTGTCTAGTTATAGACATTAAAAAAAAAACTTGTCAGGAGGCAACCAAATGATTTAGATGTTTTTGTTTTAATTTGGTAGTTTTTAGGAACGTTAGTAATAGCTTTAATTTATTTTTGCATGATATTAATGTTATTGAATCTATGTTTGGTTTAAAAAAATTTTAAGCCATGGATGTTAGATTATGATTATTTTATTTGGATTGAGAATTGATGAAATTTTGCAAGTTATAAAGGAAATATTGCCTCGAGTTATAAAATATCCCTACGTGTAAAAGGAGAGATTAGATTTCATCAACCTAAACTACATATTGATAACATTAGATAAGATGAATGATTCTTTTATTATCAGGGAGTACCAGTTATCCAAACCTCTTTTATTTTTTTATTTTTTTCGTTTTTATATTTATACAAATTGATAATGTACAACTTAAGTGTGGGGAAAAGAATTAACTATTATGCTTATTAATTTTGATATAATTAGTTTAATAAGAAAATTATATCAATTTTTAAAGAATATTGGTTAAGGTAATTTAATATTAGTTTTATTATTATTTTAATTTGTTTAGTAAGGAAAATATTACAAGCATTGATGATTAAGTTAATTTCAATTTATGTTATTAATTTCAAATTTTAATATTTGATTTTTACTATGATAATTTTTTATAATTTGGACATACAAGTTAGAAGTATATTCTTTTTAAAAATTTTCATTATCTCATATAAAAAAGAGAAAAAAAATAGTGAGCATTAAATAGATTCACTATGTTGGCTTCAATCCAAGTCAAAAAGGTTAAAGAGTGGTGTTAATAGTAATTTGAAATGATGACCTAATTGAATAACCATAGCAATTTCTAAATGCTCTTGTGTGTTCATTTCAAGTTAGTCTTTTACTTTACTTTCAACGAAGGATATGAAATGTTTGAATGTTAAAACATCTTTTTCATGTATATCAATTTTATACTTTAGGATGAATTTTGTGGATTAACTTAAAGTTTGAAGCAATGTAAAGTGAATTAAATATATTCATAACTTGATGCAAGTAATTAAATGCCTAACAATTTGATGAACTTTACAATTAGATAAAAAATGAAAAATATTGACTGATGTGATTGATTTGTTAAATTCTTTCTCAAATTTGCCACTTACGTTAAAAGTGATGAGATTGATTTATTCGAGGAAATGCAAATACTTAAATGCAAAGAAATTTCATAAATGCTAATTACACTATATTGTAAACATGATTTTGAGAGTATTTTGCTTGTGTTTAGACTATTTTTACAGGATTTGATTTTCAATGTGGTTTATATTTGGTTTGCAAGCCTTATTCTAGCCCTCAAATGAAGAAAGAACGAATTTAAAAAAGTTGGAGCCAAGTTAGAGTGATTTTGGATGAACATAAGTTGAACATGGTCACACATAGTCTAATGATACATTTTACTTCTTCGATAACTTGATACATGAAAAAGCACGATACAAACACTTTCCTGAATTCCATCGTAGTACATTATACTTCTTGGCATACTTTACAACATAAAGAACACAATTCAAATCAGAGCACATGTTCAATAATATGACTTATACATAAACCTATTTTCTTGCCTTCAACTCTCGTGTTCCTAAAATGAACCGTCAAATGCGAAACAAGGGAGCTTTAAACATTGTATTATGTTTTGAACCAATGTTGGAGGTGATTTTTATAGAAAATTCTATAGAGGAGTCAAACAATATGATGAGCTAACACAAACTTGTATTGGCCCTATTTTTCCATTAAAATTTACAAAAATTTTGTAATCTTGTGATATAAAAAGAAAAGAAAACAGATATAAAAGGGAATCGAATTAAAGGATCTTGGGGCAATAAAGGGAGAATGAGTCCTTGTGTTTTTTTTCTTATCTATTATTAATTTCCTTGTTTTTAGGATAAACTAAATCCCTATTTTGATCTGTGCACTAAAGTCAAAAGGCTCAGCCCAAGTTAACCAAACTTTGAGCTAAATTCTTTTTTTTTTTTTTTTTGCAGAAATTTTCAGGCTTCGAGTCAGGCTATAACTTAAACTCTATAACTCAACACAACTCAAACCCTAAATATATCAAGTATAAACAATGTCGTTTTCAAAATAACATCAAATTAAATTAAAAATTTAAGTTCGGCCTGAGCTTGATTGAGCTTTAAGCCACCCAAGCCAAATTGAACTTAGGCTCACACCGTGAGTCTCAAACAAACCCCTTTACGAAAATTCTTAGGCCAAGCTCAAGCCAAAGGGAACTCGAGTCTGACCCGACCTAATGTCATCCTTACAATAAGAGATTCATAAACACAACCGAAAAAAAAAATGACAAACTTCAAACTAGTGAAAACCAACAAAGCATAATATGAGGACACAAAAAGGGAAATACTCAAGAAAGAGAAAGAGCAACATAAAAAACTAACAAAGCATGAGAGTTAATAGAGAGAACTAGAAACAAAGGGGGAAGAGAGTGAAAGCACAACAATAAAGAAGAAAGGAGCACAAAACCAATGGGCAATAACAATATTTGGGGTTTCTGGTCTTTAATTTATACAATCGAACTTCGAATTGAGCCAGACTAGAACCTAAGCTTAAACTCAACTTGAAGTCTAAAATTTAATTAAAAAAAAAATTAATTGCCAAAGCTACTCTTCGTTCTTTATCACAATTCAACTCAAAATTCTCACATCCACTAATGTTCTACGTGGCCTAAGTGAATGAAAGAATCGTTGTGGGCACAACTATGCTACTTATGCAATTGGAAGTTACAAAATTCAGCACGTCTCAGTTAATATGCTCATTAGGAAGTATTAAGACAGTTATCACAAGGACTGGCACCATATTTGCATAAATTTCTATCAAAAGATTCTCCAAAGTGCTCCAATAAGGTTTGTCGGCGACATTCAGCCTAGAAAATTTCCATAAAAGGTCAATAAAGCAAGAAATTGATGATATTTTCTAACATAAGAAGACTGGGTCCATAAGAGATCAACAAATAAGAAGTCTCTGACATAATTACTTGCCTTCAGTTCACAGTAATGCTGCATCTTCTGAGCTTGAGCCATTGTTCTCTTGAAGTTTTGCCTACAGCCTCGTTGTCCACTCCTTAACATGCACACCACTCGGCTAAAATCCTTCTTCTGGTATAGAGCAATGCATACAGCAGGAAGGTTATCTCTTCCAGCTCTTCCAGATTCTTGATAGTAGCTCTCAATTGACTTGGACATTGTATTGTGGACAACAAAACGCTAACAATGAAAAGAGACAGTTTAAACTTTATTCGAACAAGGAAAGAATTCTAAGCTTTCTCTTACCAAGCAACCAAAGCAAGAAATCACTTAAACATAAGATGGAACAAAGGGGAAAATCGCAGTGGCCAGATTGGAGCAAGAACCATCCTAAACTATAACTTCGAAACTAACATTCTCTATTTCTTTAAGTCCAGAACAAGCAGTGGTCTTTATTTAGAAGTTCGGCAAATTTAAGTAACATAATACTAGGCTGATACCAGCATGACAAGAAAAATTGTATTTCATTCTCAGCACCAGAGAAATAATGTTGGGAAATAACATCCATCAGCATGTAAAAAATATTTTGAAAATAAGTTACATGATAAGAAGCTTCAACACTGGAAGTTAACTTCCAAAGATAGATTACTTTGTATATTGTAGGAAGAAGCAAGCCCCCTTTTAAAGTATGGCTTTTAAGAATATAAGAATTCATTAAACTTACAACGTCTGGTTTGTCAATCCCCATCCCAAAAGCTATTGTAGCACATACGATACGGACCTCTCCAGTATGCCATTTCCTCTGCACATCAACCCTCTGGCAAGCTGCCAGCCCAGCATGATAATATACTGTCTTGACCTTGCATTTTTCATTTAAAAAATTCGAGACCTCAACACATTCATTTTTTGAAAGACAATATACAATTCCACACTGATTGTGGAAACGATCCTTCAAAAGCTGTCCAAGCTGCTTTAGTGATTCCTTTGTCTTTGTAATGACTTCATACTTCAAATTGGACCTATCAAAGCTTGTCTCAAGGACAATAGCACGAGGAATTCTTAAAGTTTTAAGTATATCCTGCAGGGATTCAGTTAAATTTGGAAAACATCACTTTCAGAAGGGTGACGACATATTTGTAACTACTCAAACTAACTACCTCACGCACTGTCTTGGTTGCTGTGGCAGTCAAAGCCATAACTGGAACATCTGGAAACTCCTGTTTAAGACATCCCAAACCCCTGTAATCTGGGCGAAAATCATGCCCCCATTGGCTGGTAGAAATTTTTCAAATAAGTAAAACTTGATTGATATTGGAAGTCCCATTAGAATATAAGAAAACCTTGAACTCTAATAACTAACAGGTCCAGTTTAAATGTTAATCAAGTTCAGTTTGAAAAAATATGAACCCTAACATACATAAATAAGATATACATCAGCAATGCTTTCTGTGAACAGCTCAACTTTTGAAGGATATTGGACAAATGTCAATTAATTCATTTCTAGAAGAATTATTTTAAGCTTTGCTAAAAACCAACAAGGATGGTGTAATATCAATGAAATAACCCTAGTGAAACATACATGGGAAGACATGCATCCTTGGAGCACCTGTGACTCTGAACTGAGACGATCAACAATAGTATATGATAAATTCAGATCATACCTCACACAGTGTACTTCATCAACAACAAAACCAGCCAACTGTCCCTGTAATGTGTGTGAGAGCATTAATTACATAAAAAGACATTCCTGCAAAGAGAGCTTTCAGCGCTTTTTCTCAGAACATGAATAAAATGCTTACCTTGCAATGCAAACATTTCAGTACATCAAGAAATGTTATGTTTCCAACAACCCTTTCAGCAGTTACATATAAGAGCTTACATGACGGTTTGTCTTTCCTATAGAAAAGGAGAAGAACATGAATGAGCATATTTGTCTGGAAGAAAAGGTGTCAAGTAACCACCAGAATTCAAATCGTTGTAGGTGCAGGTGTCCGCATAGGGAGAGAAATTAGTAGTTCTAAGCATACGAATTACACAAAGTATCAGGACACAAAATTCAAACTGTAGATGCTGAAAGTGATTTAAGTCAAAAAAATAAAAAAAAAGTTTTATTATCATTTCTCATCAGAATGCATCCTCACCTAAGCTCCTGCAGAACAGCTGCTGCTTGGGAAGCAGTTTGCTGAGAATTTAGAAAAGTTGCTGCTATACCATATTTCAGGTTCAGAGTGAGAATCTGATCCTGAATCAGGGAAAGCAAGGGAGACACAACCACCGTAACACCTGGTTTCAGAGTTGCTGGAAGCTGCAGCGCGTGCCATCAGGAACATTAGTTAATTAAAAGACTGTACAATGTAAATAATGAAAAAGAATCAATTTACACAGCTTGGTTATCATGTCCAAAAATTATACAGGAACTTTGAGTAGATGAATAAAAATAATTGTTTATTGTCAATTGCAAGCAGGAAATGTTGGACACACTGATCGTCAACTTGAGTTCTACTATGCCATTGCACTGCCATGAGGTCAACATCCATTAGATGCTTAAGGCTCTCTCAGGAATTTGCGGGAAAGGGTACAGTTTTGTAATGATAATAATAATGGGAGCATTCTAGCCGATGTTGCAGTTTATATAGAATTTACAGAAGAGTCCAAAGCCATTAATTTCTTCTTATCTAGAGAACTAGGGAGTTGTCTCAAAAAATGGTGTTAAGATACTATTTTTCTTGTCCAACAAGAAAAGCATTAAAGTCCCAACAGGAGTGACTCCTAGAAATATTTTAGCATTAATATCAATCAACATTGAAGAGGCAACGGGTGGACATGTCCCTAACCTAGAACACTGCAGCACACTTTCTCCTCTGTTCAACATCCAATAAAAAAGAACAATAAAAAAATACGTAATAGAGAGAAAGAAAAGCCTTGAATTAGATGTTATATGTTTGACCTGGTAACAGAGACTTTTACCACCTCCTGTTGGCATAAGTACAAAACAGTCTTGCTTTGACACTGATGCTTTACAAGCCTTATGCTGTAATGGACGAAATGACAAGTTCCCAAATATTACATTATTTGCTAATTCAAAGCTATCCAAAGTCTGTAATTCTTCATAACAAAGAATCTGCTGATTGTCCTTCAACATCCTGGGGCATTGCTGTTTGCTGCTAATTGAAGCAGACGAACCTCGTGTAACACTGCTGTTGCAACCCTTGAAAGCAAAGTAACTATCTCAGAACCTACAAGTATTTCTTAGGCTCCTCAAAGGAATAATGATGGTGACAGGAAAAATGCACATACAATCAACCATATTGAGTTAGGATATTGTCCATCCTAAGAGCAATTAGATGTAAGGGTGGTTATTTTGCTGAAATGAGAGAGTGAAATCACAAAAGAGAATGAAACTACTCCAAATGTGCTAAAGTTCTTCCATTTCTCAACATAGAATCCAAATTGTTTCGAGTATAAGAAATGGTCTTACCATAGATCCTGAGAATATATTACTTAGGGGTGTTGTGCATTCTACATCTTTCTCACCACAAGAAGAATTCAACTTGCGTTGTTTTCTGGGTTCAGGTGAATCATCAATGATATTGATGTACACTCTTTTATTATCAAATTCACCAATCTGATTGTCAAACATTTTACTCAAAGCCCCACAAGCCTCGGTCTCAATAGCATGAAGATCATGGCCCCAGTCCTCAGTATCTTGCATAGATTCAGCAAGCATTGCCAGAAAATCATCACCACAGCATTCCACAGTCACGAAATCTTGGCCATCAGTACCTGAAAGAGAGAAGTCCCACAAAAAGTAGACAAACTCTACCACAAACCTCATGATGATAGAAGCAAACTTGATTATACAATAAATTGGGCAACTCTTTTCAGTGCCCAAATGCTGATTTCTCGTCTTCTTTTGATTTACTGTTTTTATTTCCTACTTTCGAGTGAAACAAAAGCAGAGATGGGATTTTGTGGCGTTAAGGAAGAAGAAGAGTACCATAGAGAGAAAGCAGGCGATTCAAACATTTCCTTGCGGAATCTTCGTCGAAGCCGCAATCAAGAGCTAAGCTTAGGAACCGAGCTCTCTCCAACTCACTCCCCATCTTTCGGTGAACCTCCGATAGCAGAGTGACCCAAGTTGGGGATTTCCGATTTCGAAACCTCTCTCTTGCCGCGCTTTTGAGGGCCGAGGAAAGTACGCAAGTTAAAACGGCGTGCCGTATGTACATCTACAAACGGCATGCTGTTTCAAGTTTTCTTACCTTCCCTTTTTTATGAGAATTTATGTTCAATCATTAAAAATACAATATATGTTTCCATATAAATTATACCAAATTTCCGCAAATTCAATACTATATCTATATAGAAAAAAATGTTATCTCTGTAATATAGATAAGTAACACTTTTTCTTTTTTGAGAAATCTCACGTTATTTTTCGTACTTAATAATGGCTTATCAATTCACTTATCAATGCGCATGTTTCTAGGGAGGTCCAGTTCCAGCATGTTGCTAGGAAGGGAAATCAATGCGTGGATCACCTCGCCTCGTTAGCTATACGCTCCGGCCCCGGTTTGTACATTTTCTAGGAACCCCCGCTGACTGTTTTGGACTGTCTTCTACGAAACTAGCATGACGCGTTATACCGCCGCTCTATACACTAATTTAGTTTAGTTTGTTTTTCTTTCCTTGTTATTCAAAAAAAAATCACTTATCATTGTAAAGTATTAATTTAGGGTGCATAGAAGGAGGAATGTTTTTGGCATTACTTCCTCCTTTATATGTTAGGTGTTTTTTTTATATCCTAAAACTAATTATGGTATAAGCCTACAACTGCCACGCTATTGTCGATGTTGATGACTATGAGTAGTTTGGTTGGGTATATTTCATCCACAACCATCTTTGCAATCATACTCCCAAGTTTCACATAAATGTGGAGGGCAAAGGTGTAGCTCCTTCCATGGGTAAATGCATATAGTAACCTGGAATATGTTTATAATATTTTAATATTAATGTAGGTCTCATGCTGACAATGTGAGACCCATATATTTAAATTAAAAAATTTTAATCAAATTAATATTTAAAAATGGGGGACCTAATCAAATAATTTAACCTTAATTTTTGTTAACCTAACAAATTAACTTAACTAATTAACATATTAACTTAATAGATAATTTAACCATAAATTTTATTAACCTTTCAAATTAACTTAACCAATTAACCTATTAAATTTAGTAACTAAACTAATTAATTAACCTAACATATTAACATAAGAGAAACTTAAATTCCTAACAGAAGCATGTGTCCTAATAAAGCTGTTAAAAAATACCAATCTTAACTGTTAATACCATCGACTGCTTCATTTTTCTTATGTTTGTTGTTGTTTCTTTTCCGTATATTTGTTATTGCTTCTTATTCATGATTGCTTCAATTTCCTTATGTATGTAGTTTTGCCTACTTTAATAATTGTATCTACTTTTGGTTAATTCAATGATTGTACCCATTTTTGTTTGTTAGATTTTGTTGTGTCTTTTGGTTGCTTTTCTTCTTGTGGTCTGCAAATAGGAGGTCATAGGTGTAGATTGTATTATGTTTTACTAAATGTGTAAGTGTGTTTTTAAGTATTTCTTAGATAATTATCATGTGTATAGACTTAAAAATTTTGTTATTGTTAGTGTTTGTATGTATTCTAAGTGTCTGTTTGGTTTAGAGCAAGAATTGGATCTTAATTTTATATTTCATGAGGTCTTTAATATGTTTATGAGTGTTGAAAATCAAAAAAATTGAAGACTAAAGAAGACGGAGTAAGTTGGAAGTAAGGCATGATTGTGTCACATTAGAGCACGATTGTGCATGTGCTGCATTGCGTTTGACACGATCATGCTCAATCGTGTCAGAGAGGAAAAATCATAGAGCATGATTATGCCTCCAAGGGCACGATTGTGACAGAGAGTTTTAAATGGACAAAAATAGTCTGATCCAGTCACTATCAGACCAGATCATCAATAATCCTTTATCTTGCAATGCTAAACAAGCTACCTACTGTTGACATAATTGCAAGGTTTACTTACCTTACTAATTGGTGTTGTTTCTGCAGAAGTGATGAAAAAACCTTAGACCATCTTTTCTTCAAATGCCTAGAAATCACTAATGCTAAAGTGCTAGTTAAGGGAATTTCCCGAGGTTTTAAGTCAAATTAAGCATTGGTAGGTTGATTTGGGATTTCAGAATAAAACCATCAAATGGTGCTTTTACAACTCTCTTTCTTTCTTGATCTTAGCAGTTTGGGATAAAAAGAACAACATAATATCTCATGACAAATGTCTCACATTGAACATTTCAACATATATCTAATTCAATGGATTAAAACTTACATTAGCATCCATAGACATAAGGATTTGGCCTTGCATTATCTCAACAATGTTTGGAGAGTATAAACACCTGCCTTGAGTTGTAATGCTTTGAATATGCATCAGATGTAATTTTATAGTATGTTTATCTCTTATATTTACAAGGTGATTGTATTGGTATTGGTTTATGTTTACCTTTAATGGCTTAATTTAGTTCAACTTGTCTATAAAAAAAACATCACAAAGCATTAATATATTTATTGAATACAACAAGAATATGGTTAGACAAAAGAAACCTATAATCAAGTAACAATCCCTAACATAGATTTAGAAACCTATAATCACATTTAACATCCTAATAATCCAAACCAAAAGAAAAGAAAGAAAAACAGTTTTGTGTCTCGATCTTGAATTCTGAAAAACTAGAGTTGCTTTTGATGTCTCCATAGTATAATAATCAATAATTTAATTGTATGATAAATGATTAATGTTTAAGATATCTTAAGGGGATTCATTATGTAGGCACTACTTGTTTGATATTGTTTAATCGTAATACTTTCTTCATCCTTTCATTATTGTTTGTTCAGTTTAGTTTTAAATTAAATCCACAACTTGATTCGACAATTAAATAATAGAAATAGAGTTAATACTGTTACTTACAGTCCTCGTGAGATCAACCCTTACTTGTCAGCGCCAATTACAACTACATTATTCACTTACGATTAAAATATTTAATATCACATGCATTGCCTATTAGACCCCGAACCTTTTTGAAAGTTGGGATTATTTATTGAGGAACTATTGACTATTGGTTATGGGTAAATAAGA
>JAOQMQ010000006.1:15779847-15799188 GCA_027563845.1 Erythroxylum subrotundum
TATTATTAATAATATAAAAATATTATTATTAGGGTAAGGAGAAATAATATAAAAATATTATTAATTATATACAATTTGTGTGGGTCGTAATAAATGAGTATGAAAAAAGTGGGTTAGGATTAGAAGAAATAATTGATATTAAGAAAAATTATTAAGGATATATTAAATAGTATGTATTTATTAATTTACGTTCCATCCTAAATTTTCAAATCGGATGTTTTTTATTTTCACTGTTTATGATGAAATAGAACGTAACATAAAATCTTCCATTTACATCTCATTTTGTTCTATTCTATTATAAAAAATTTAACTAAACGATAAAAGTGTATTACATTTTATTCCGTTCCATTACCAACATTTCAACCAAACAGTTACTAAGAGTTTCAAATTTTGGCATAAAAAAGATCAATATTTACATGTGATTTGTTTTCCATAAAAAAGGGAACGTATGATTTTGGATTTCTTTTATTATACGATAGGATGTTAGTCTTGCGATAAGATGACACGGGGAGTGGGGGCTGCACCGTACTACCGTGATCTCCACAATTCGTAGGATCTCCATCGTCCGCAAATATTTATTAGAAAAATCGTTACTTATCAACTCCTAAATTATTGCTAATAGTTATCTTCTTATGTTAATGATTCAGCATTAATGTTTAGACAACCCTCTTCATTCCCTTTTATTAGTGATTTTCTTTCTTCGTAAAATAGTTTCTAGCTTGAATTATATTGCGATTGTTTGTAATAACAAATATGATGAAATTGAAAAAGAATCCAAAAAAAGTGGCTGTAAAATGAGGAAAGAGCAACGATGGAGCAGAGAAGAAGAGAATTAAAAAAAATGAAAGAAAGAAATTGGGTATTTTAGAAAACTTTAAGATAAATTAAGTTGCTAAATAGAAAATGAGAATAGTTAAAGATAAAATTGAAATTTAATTTCTATAAGGATAATTTTATAATAATAAAATATTGTGAGGGTAAAATAAAAATTTTAATAATTAAGAATATTTTAACGATTATGGTGGTAAGATAAAATAAAGATATTTTAATAATTAAGAACAAAGTGGTTACAAGTGGGTTTGAAAACTTTTCTTAAATTAAATCTAATAAAATTTTATCAATGTCTAAGTCCAGAAGATTAAATAAGAAGTAGATTGGATTGATCAAAATAATTGAGACAGGAGATCAAATAAATAGAACCTTAAATTGTACCTTTATAATTATGTGCAGTTCATAAAATTGTGAATTTTGTTACTAATAAATTATTTTATGATAAATTTTTTTATTAGTAATTAATTAAATTAATGATTAATAAAGAAGTATGTAGATTTTTGACACATGCATTTTTAAGAATTTATTTATTAAATAAATAATTGATAAGGTACAAAATGTTTATAGTTAATATTTTCTTAAGTGTTATGATGTATATCACCCAATATTATGTGTTTTGTATCGTACCGACTAACACCGACTGGAAAACAGTACGAAACTTGGTTTAATGATATCGGTCGTCGGCAATGGTCAGTACCGACGATTTTCCATGGTACCGACTGGTACCTTAAATTTAAAAAAGCTAGGGACCATTTTGCAAAAAAAAAATTACTTAACTCACCCCTTACCTCAACTATCTGCTACTGCTACTGCTACTCTCTCATCTCTCTCACACATTTATCTCTCCATCATTCACTCTCTCTCTCTCTCGATTCTTCTCTCCAGTGGCTACTTTCCTCTCTGGGGTCTCTCCCATTTCTTTTCTTCCTCACAGTCACGAACTTCTGTCTCCACTCTCCTTAGCGCACCATGCCACCACTGACCACCCAGTGCCTAACCGGTCTTCAACCATCACTTCCAACTGTCCACTGTCATGCCCAATTCGTGTCGAGTGCAGCTAAATCTACAGATCTGGAATTTCAATTTTCTAGTCCATATCCAAACTCAATCGAACCCAAACTGAACTGAACTGACCCAAATTTTAATTGCATTTTCTGATTTTTTGTGTGCATTTTTTTGTTTTGAATAGCAATTCAAAGCCCAATTAATTCAATAATAAAAAGATAAAATATACATGCTATTAATAAATGTAATATTAGTATTAATAATTAATAATAATAAGATTCTGGACATTTATTGAGTGTTTGGGCAAACTGAGTATTGCTTGTGTATCTTAGTATTATATGTATATTAATCATTTGACTATTTCCACCATATATTGAGTTATTTGATTTTAAGGGTATAGTCAAGTTACCTTTATTGAGTAAACAACTCACCTCGTGTCGCTATATTTTTTTCTAGAAAATAAAAAGATTGTTGATAACCTCAATACACATGATTGATAGTGTGGAGTATAGGTGAAGCTAGCTAATCAAATTAAGTACAATTGTTTTATTGTATATACTTCTGAAAGTTACAATTTAGGATAGTTATTCTTTTACAGATAATTTTTGGTGATTGATGAACATCATTTTTTAAACTACTAATATTTTTGGTAATTAATTATGTAATTGTGTGGAAATTTGGCTAAATTGTGGTTTATGAATTTTGGGCCATCACATTTTCAGTGTCCATTATGCTTCACCATAATCCACAGTCCGACTATCTTCATTGCTCTCATTGAGTTGTATTACTGAGTCTTTGTCTCTATTTCTATTCTCCAACATAAGGCTATGAATCTACTTCAATTTTTAGCTCTTATATTCAATACTAGTTGTTCCCTCACCCAATAAACTAACTCCTCTCTATCTTGCTCAAACAATTTCAGTGCATTATGACATAACATGTAATTCCTTTCCTCCAATAATTTGCATAGATAAGAGCCAAAATGATACCATGGATTATTATCTTCTCTTCTGTGCTCATCTTGGTAGTTAAGAGCCATGACATGCACTTTTTTGTAATTTTCGTTCACTTTAGTAATATGAAAGAGTTTCATCACTCTTTTCTATATTTGGTAGGAAAATTTACACCTAAAGAATAGATGATCTAGGGTTTCATCGCTTTCAATAGGTAGCATATGTTAATTGAATTTAGATATGGTTGAGTTACATCACTCTTTTCCACATCTAGTATGCATATGAAATGACACCTGGGGTAGTAAATTCTTGTCCCGCACGAATTTAGTACACTTTAAGAGCTCACTTCTCAAGATTTCTCTATATGATTTATTAAAGAACTTACTTGAGATATTAAAATTAAGAAAAAGTTAGAGCTGTTATATTTTAATTTTATTTAAAATAGACAATACTATTAGTCCCTAACGACACCCAAATGGGGGTGAATTAGGTTTTCACAAAATTCAACAATTTTTATAAGCAATGTAATTAATTAAAAATGATCAATATAAATAAGTATAAGGAAAATTTCTAATATAAATTAATCAAACAATTGAACAATAATTTAAAGAGGAAAGGGAGAAGAGAATGCAAATTGATTTATAGTGACTCAGCAGATAAGCGTTGCCTACATCCACTCCTAGACACTTTTTGGAATTCCACTATAATTCTTCTTCCAAGATGAAGAATAACCTTTATACAATCTTTCACGGTAAAAGGCACTCTTTTTACAATTTTCTTTCAAGGTAAAGAGGAACCTCAATCTCACTTGTTGTCATGCCCAAAATAAGTTCTAAAAACACCTAGGCTATCCTACTCGCAAATATATAAGGTAGTTGTAGTTGATTACCCAAGGTCGTCTCCCACGGAGGTGAAATTAGTCCACTCAAATTAATTTTGAACAAAAAATAAAAATAGATTCAATCCTAAACATTTTATCCCGATTTGTTGAGATGAGGCTTTAAAGAAAATCACAAAATTAGATTGAAAAGTAACTAATTCAACCAGAAGCAAAAACGAATACATTAATTGAGGTGGAAAACTCTTGAGAATTAATTTCACTAATTTAATCTCCTATGCATGAATACGGGGAAATGATTGGGTAGTCATCTCACTAAAATTAACAGTTGGGCTCTAAGATCAACTCGAATAATAAACTAAGTCTACTTTCATATTCGACAAGTTATCATCCAAATTAATTATGGAAACCTGACTACTAATTACCATTTAAGTTAATATATTTCTAGTTCTTAACCTAAGTGTCTATAGTTTCTCGTTCCATTTTAAATTTCTTCTCTTGATCCTTTGTTTAATACCAAAATGATGCAAAGTTTGGTCATGCTATTACATCCATTCAGTTCAGAAACTATATCAAACATAAGACAATAACATAGTCCCTCAATCATGCATATTTAACTAAAATAGCTATATTAATCCTTAAGAAAAAGAGATCAACCCATCACAGAAATAATAAGATTCATCATACTCATATAGTTCAATCCCATCTTAATCAATATAAGAGAAGTATTAAAGCAATAAACTAAGTGAATAACCAAAATGAACTATCAAAAGCTAATAGAGTATGAGTCTTTCAATGAACAGAGGAGTAAGTTTAGTAAAGCAATAGAGAGATAATAAACAGAATAAGCAAACAAGTGTTCAGATGAGAGAGTTATGGTGATCTCTTGCACTCTCAAGCTCTCTGCATTGGCTCTCACCTTTTGCCTCCTGCTTGATTCTGACCCAGCTGACCAGATGATCAAGTTGTTTCCACCTCTCTACTATTCTTCTTCTTCACCTCACTCGACTGGTCCTGCTTTCTCTCCTCTCTTCTCCGCCTTCTTTCTTTATTACTTGGATCATATTCGCGATTTATTATCATATTCGAACAAAAACAAATAAAAATTGGAACGATTTCAATTCTGCAATTGTCACCTCTATCGGCTTTCTTATAATTTGGATATGCTATTTCGGAGTTAATTTTTTAAGAATAGGGTTACATACTTCCTCAGGGGGAACTCTGGGTTGAGGAGATACTTGGAATGCTGCCAAGATATCAGTATCTTTTGTTTCATAGTTAGGAGTACAATAAGTTAATTTATAATCTTTAACACCAGTTTTAATTCCAACACTTGCTTTAGTCTCTGTTTGTGGTGACATAGTTGACCTATTAGGGAATCTCCGGATCTACGCATTTTTTGGGTGTATTCGAATCCAATTATACTGCGGAAAAGGATAGTGACATTGATCCACAAGAAGTTCAGCAAACTCTTAAAGTGGCAGAAGCTAACTTGAGTCATCAACAGAATCAGAAAGAGAGGGATTCAAACCCTTGGTACGATAACTCGCACAACGAATTAACAATCCAACACTTTAGTCCACTCAACTACTCTCCCAATTCAAAAAAAAAAAGTAATTAAATTATTGCATTACTCAACACGTAAAGTTAGAAAAAGACCCTTTTTGATCTTTCTTTATTACTTTAATTTTTTGTAATTTAACTGTAATTATTTAATTTTATATTTTATTTAATTACAATAAAATTAGTAAAATCAATAAAATCAATAAATAATTTGTTTAATAAAGAAATTAAATTATATAAAATAAAATAAATAATTATATATTGTAATTCTGTTCTATTTATATATTCTATATTCTATTTATATATTATAAATGTATTATCTATTTATATATTCTATTATATTTAATATTTATTACTATTTAATTTCCATTTTTAACTATATTGTAATTAATATAATGATATATGGTAATTAATATAATGATATATGAATGTATAGATAATAGATAAATTTTCTCATATCTTATTTATCATTCTATTTAATCATATTATTCTATTTATTATATATTTATACCAACTCTAAATTTTCGGGGTCATGCAAAAAAACAATAATAAATCCTGACGATAATTCGTTAATGTTAATAAGGAATTAAATAATTAATATTTAGATAAAAATAATAAAAATAAAAAGAGCCAAAAAAAATAGATCTATGTCCAACAGATCACATCTACTAAGAAATTTTTTTTGTTTTGGTTCGACCAATAATCACATATGAGATGGCAAACAATATAAATTTAGAAACACGATGGTGAAAAGCTTAGTCACCATCATGACTAACTTGTCACAGAGGTGAGTGAACTTGTCACCACCTTTCTTTATTTTTTTCTTTTTATGCAAAATTCACAAAATAATCTAATTGACATGCATGCAATATTCACGCCATTTTCATTCAATTTATCTCACATTTGGATCAAAACACAAGGATTTGTAACCGAAATCAAGATATGAAGGCAATTAAAAGCAATAGAAACTAGACACAACACTTATATCACACCTAAATACAATAATATATTGCCCCAACCAAGTATTACAACTCAAAATATCTCACTTTATCATTTGATAACTCCAAAATGGCTCACTCATACAAATTTGACACAATGATGCTCAAATGATTAATAAAAAGGTTAATTACAAAAAAAATCCAAAATTTTCTCAAATTTTCAATTATAGCCCGAACTTTAAAAAGTAGCAATAAAATGCCCAAAATTTTAATGTTTTCAATTCTAGCTGATGTTAGTCTTACCATTATCTTTGCTAGCGTGGCACTGCCACGTGTCAATGGACCCTCACTAAAATTTTAGGTTGAGAAAGACGACGAAGTGAGAGTGATTTCATCTTCTTAAAACGATGTCATTTTAGTATCATCTAGAAACGATGTCGTTTCACTAATTTTAAAACAATGTCATTTTAAGAAGATGAAATTACTCTCACTGTGTCGTCTTTCTCAACCTAAAATCCATAACTTTTCTTTTTTTGGTTCAAATTTCAAATCCTTTCATTTGCCTTCCGGGTACAATGGGAAGAGCTTCAGGGTTCCATCTCCCTGATCCTCTTTGCATGATGACCTATCACTTTCTTCTAATTCCAAGCTCTCAAATCCCCAGCTTCTGCAATTTCTCTTATATAGGCTACCCTCATCTCTCTCTAATACTCCTCTTTGTATTATGGAATACGTAGTAAGAAAAAGAATTAAAACTAACTAGGTAGGCAGGTATTGAAGGGAAAGAAGCAAAGTTAAAAGATCTCTCACGAATCTTTGTGTCTACCGATATGGTTGTAAGTGAGGTTGGTGTTCTCGGATTATGGCTTCTGCCAAGGTTGTTGCTCTTCTGTTTTTGTCTCTCACGTGCTTTATGGTTCTGAAACCAGTAAAATACATTCTTGCCTTCAATCTTGTCATATCTGCCTAGTTGGGCAGTGGTTTGTTCAATCTATTGTGAGTTTGGTGTTCTCATTCCTCCTCAGTACAACATCTCTAGTATTCTTATCTATTGCTGCGTAGGATTCTAATGTAGGATGAGAATGATGCTTGAAACAATGTCGTTTTAGTATTATCAAGAAACGACGTCGTTTCACTAATCATATTGACTTTTTCTAATGACAATGACGTGTCTAATTAGTGAGGGTTCATTGACACGTGGCAGGGCCACATCAACAAAGATAATAGTGAGACTAACATCGGGTTAGAATTTAAAAAAATTAAAATTTGAGGCATTTTATTACTACTTTTTAAAGATCGGGCTATAATTGAAAAATTATGAAAAGTTTAGACTTTTTTTAGTAATTAACCCTTAATAAAACTCTTTGAAATATATGTATACAAAGCCCAAAAAGTTCTTCATACTAGAATCAATGAGAGAAAAACCTATTTATAATATTTTGGGACCCAAAATAGACATTGGAGCAAAAAAATAACCATTACAATGACTATATACAGTGCACTAGTCAACCAATATGCATTTACAACATTAGATTCACTAGTCGTTGTAACATTAATCGACCAATATGGCACATTGATCGACCAATATATCAACCAATTTTGTTACAAACTCTCAGTACATCAAATTTAACAATTGTAACCTATATTGGTCAACCTACCCATATAGGTGAACTAATCACCCAAAAACATTATTTTAACAACTTTAAATGCTCAAAAATAATTTTAATCCAAATATGCTTAAAAATTTCCCAAAATGTTCCCCAAATATTATTTGAAAATCAAGAGGCTTTATATTAAAATCAAAGTATTTAATGCCTCTTGATGAATGTGAAGACTTATACAATGCAGTAAGATGAAATTGTTATGCATTGTGAGCCTTTTTAATCATCAAATTAACAAATTAAGCTTATAAATAACAATAAAATATATGAAATGACCTTGACGAGCCTTGGACTCCTTTTGTTCTTATTTTGATTTTATTTCTTTGGATTCAAACTTTAACTTCTCTTTGTTAACTTCACGCACTATCTTTTTGAGTTTTTGACTCCATTTTGTTCTAATATTGCTTTCCATCAAAATAATAAACAAATTATTAGTATTTTTATTTTGTTATCATCAAAACATCAATTGGAACCTCCATTGGTTCAACAGTCTCCCCTTTTTTACGATAACAAAATATTTGTGATATTAGAGAAAAATAATGAGGTTAAGCATATACTGATTAACTCCCCTTAGTTCATGCTTAAATCACAATTTAATATCAAGAACAAAAGATAAAGAAATATCCATGAAGATAACATAACTTTACTTAAACGTATCACATAAGCTACAAGATGCAATAAATACAAGGATGACAAAACAATCACTCTCCCTTAAATTTCTTCACTCCCCCTAATATTATCACTCTCCCTAAATCTAATATCACCAAACTTTCTCCCCTTTTAGAATCATCAAAAAGAAATTTAAAAATACACAATGTAAAATGCCATACGTCAAGCTAACTTGGTTAAAAAGATGAATTTGATCAAGATTGCTAAACTTTCTCATTATAGAGTGCTATTAAATATTTAAAGAGTCAAAATAAAAGTTTAATTTTTGTATAGATATCCCTAATTGTGTCTAATTCGAAAATTTCTAAATTTTGATATTATGCCTAAGTTGAAAATTTCAATTAAAAACGTTAAATGCAAGTTATCACAAAATTAGTGGTTGGAATTGTAACAAATAAAACATAATTGTAATATCCAACGATCAATTTCATAAAAAGAATATATAATTTTTCAAAAACCAAAATTTAAAACAAAAGTGCCCAAAATAATAAATTTAAGCAAAATTAAAGATGTATCGTTATAATTGAAAGTGAAACAACCTTAACTCCTTTAACAATTTAACTAGAAAGACATCAATTTAAAAAGTTAGCGTTTAAATAAGAAAAGATTTAAAATCCCTAAATTTGAATTTCATGCAATTTTAATAAGAATTTTGTGAACTAGGGTTTGATATTTTTCAAGGAAAAGAGTTAATTGTGTAGGGTTTTGGAGGATATATAGATAAAAGATGAAAAATAAAAGATAAGATAAGGAGAAAGCCTTTAGATCATGAAGACTAGTCGACCATAAGGCTATACTGGTCAACCAAAGTTTGTCATGAATAAGATATATGGAGCAGTTTTGAATAGACAAGGAGGAGGCTAAACTTTTGCTTTAAACTTGTGATAAATGATTAATGAACTACATACCCATATTTAGTATGTTTTAATTGTTATTTAATAGTATTTTTAGTACTTATTTTGCTTCAAGTTTGTTTGTATGCGATAATTGTCTTTATAGACCAAAAGGAGAAGAATTCAAGTGAAATCGAGGCATAAAATGAATATTTGCAGCAACATTGGAGATATACAGTCGTGTACATTAATCATGTAAGTCACTGTAAATATATGGAGCTTTGAAGACATTATTTCTACCCATGCGGAAATACACGTCAGCATATGTTGACATACAAGGCCGTGTATATTGCCCGTATAAGCTTTTGCAACCTTGTAAGGTAACGATTTAGAGGAAATTTTAAGATACACGATCTCCTACACAGTCATGTAAGTGATAGTGTATATTGCAAAAACCTTAGTTTTTACTATAAAAGGAAATTATGAAGGAAAAACCTAGGAGAACTTATTTAAGAGTTGTATTAGACACCAAAGAAGTAGTAGTTCTAAATAGAAGACGAGGAAAACACAAAGATTACATCACAAGATCTAATAGAAAGCAACCTTCATTCTAAATTGAAAGAAGACTTTATTAGAGACAAAAGGGAGATATAGAATAAGAATTCTTTTATTTCTATCTGTTCTTCCAAATATTTGATATTGAATTTGTTTTCTATTTTTAGGAACTAATTTGGTTAGTGCCTGGGTGTGATGAAACCTTAGTTGGAAAGAATAGCATTATATAATCTTTTATTCAATACAGATTTATTGATTTGTTTATTACAATTCAATTATACATTTATATTTTTGAACTAAGATATCCTAAATATTAGTCTAATGTTTGATTTCATATGACTAAGATTGAGAAATCCTTTTGTCTCAATATATCTGACATAGTTGAAAGGAGTTGCATGTTAACCTAGAGATAGGTTGACATAAATCCTCTAAATGAAGGTTAAACCTAATAATGAAATTCACGAATCAAGTAATGCAATATTATGTGTTTTAACTAGAAAGAGATTTTAGTTAATCAATAGAGGGTTAGTTGTTAATAGTCTTGAGAAAGATATAAAGATAAGATATGAATTTTCACATTCCAATAATCAATAATTTAATTGCATAATAAATGGTTAGTGTTTAAGACATTTTAAGGAGATTTATCACCTAGATACTACTTATTTGATATCGACTAATCATAGTATTTTCTTTATGCTAATTCATTATTATGTTAATTTTAATTTAGTTTGTTAATTTTAATTTTAATTAAATTCATAACCTGATTTAGTGATTAGATAATAAAGAAAGAGATAATATTAGTACTTATGGTCCTCGAGGGATTGATATGCACTTGTTAGTGCTAGCTACCACTACACTATGTACTTGTAGTTAAAAATTATAATCTTTATAAGCACAGAACAAATCAATCAAGTTTTTGGGGCCATTATTGGGGACTATAATATTATGAAAGTCTAGATTCTATTAATTTAGCCATTATTATTATTATTATTATTATTCTAATTTGTTTATTTATTTTATTGGCTTTTTGGTTTTCTTGTCTTTCACAAATCTTGAAGTCGATTTATGACCCAAGGTAATCCATTGAGTTTAGTAAATGAAGATTAAGAGATTAAGAGAACAACTCATAGAAATCTCTACAGAATATAACTTAGAAAGAAGGTCTCTTATTCATTAAAAAAAAAAACAAAAAGGGTTCCTCCCTTTTTTATACCCTCTTTGAGAGTGTCAAGTTTTTGAGGCTGTTACTGGGGACTATAATATTATGAAAGTCTAGATTCTATTAATCTAGCCATTATTTTTATTTTTATTTTTCTAATTTGTTTATTTATTTTATTGGCTTTTTGGTTTTCTTGTCTTTCACAAATCTTGAGGTCAATTTATGACCCAAGGTAATCCATTGAGTTTAGTAGATGAAGATTAAGAGATTAAGAGAACAACTCATATAAATCTCCATAGAATATAACTTAGAAAGAAGGTCTCTTATTCATAAAAAAAAAAAAACAAAAAGGGTTCCTTCCTTTTTTATACCCTCTTTGAGAAACTTTAAATGACAAAAATTAGATAACAAGCAAAAAGACATTTGCTTTAGAAAATGGCTGAACTATAAGGGTTGAATGGTAGGAACAAATATGGTCATATTAATATTATGAATATCGTATTGAATTTGATACCAAATTTGTTTCTGACGGTACATTACTAGTATCGATTAATACTGGATACCGTTTCAGATAATTTTTAAAATTATAAAATAATTTCTAAATTTTATAAAATTGCAAAATAATTCCTCAATATATTATGTTATACATTTTTTATTTTACTTTAATTCCATATTAAGAAATCAAATAATATAAATTTGATATAAACATACTTCTTTACTTTCATTAATATTATTTTCACATATTTCTCATAACTAAAATAAATTTAATTTTAGATATTATCTTTACATTTTTCAAAAGTTATTATAATATTTTCACATGTATATATTAATATATATATTATCAATATAAAATACATATTTTAAAATATAAAATATGATTGTCTTAAACTAATATACTTAGTTATGTAATCTAGAATCACTTTTTATAAGTCTAATGACATAAAAAAATTTATTTAATACATTCTTATTTTTATTTTTATTTTTATTACTTATTATATAAAGTATAGACAATTTTATCATATTCCTTTTAATGTATATGTAATTATTATTTTATATAGGAGGAACTTTACGTTTTTTCAATTTATTCCTAATTTTTTTAAATATATAATTTTGATTGGTATTTAACTAGTATTTGATATATAGGAGAAACTTTAAGTTTTTTCAATTTAGTCCTAATTTTTTAAATATATAATTTTGATTGGTATTTAACTAGTATTTGAACGATATTCTAGTTACGAGCTAATATCGGCCGATATTAATTGAAAGAGTCGATACTGACATGATACAATATTCTAAACAACGTCCACGTTACCCTTATAGAATGTGGACTAATAATCATATTTAAATTAATATAGTATTTCTTGTTTTTATTTTTAAATTCAATAAAAAATTATTTAGTGAAATTTCTTTTTTTGTTTAATTTTTATTTTCATAAGTTAAAAATTTATGACAAAATAGTAGTATTTTTATTTCATTTTTATAATATAATTTCATTAACTAAACATAAATTATTTTTTTATTTTTTATTATTTACTAATAATACTTATAAATAATATAATGCATTAAACTTGTTTGTAATTCAAATTCAAATTTTAAAATTTAAATATATGAAATAATATTTATTAAAATTTTAAATAATTAAATTAGTTTTAACAGTAAAATATATAATAACAAATAAATATTAATTACAAATTTTACTTATTTAATTTTAATATAATGTAATAAATTTACTGTTAATATTTTTAATAAATATTTTAAAAAATAAAATAAAGTTATTATTTAATTAAATACTTTTTTATTTTATTTTATAATTTAACCATTGGTATAAAAATATAACTATATTAATATTAATAAATAGTAGTGTTCTTAATTTATATTGTACCGACCAATAAATGCTACAAAAGTGCTTATGCTCTCTTTTTTTTTTTCTAGATACCAAAACTACCAAAAAATGCTACAAAACTGCTTATACTTATTATTGTTTTTAATTAGAGAGCAGAACTATCAAAAGAGCTATCAAAGATGAAATACGGTGGTTAATTGGACTAGAAGATTGACCCTCTGACTGGACGATATAATGAAATATTGAAAATATAAAAAATATAAATTCAAATTTGTAAAATAAAAAATGAAAGGATTAAATTAAAGAATAAATATATGTTTAAATTTTGTAAAATAAAATATATTTTTTAAAAAATTATTATGTCTAAAATAAGATATCTTTATATTAATTTTAATGAATACAATTATTTTAATTTATTTATATCTATTATTAGCAGATATATTACTTCAAATCGCATCAAAATTAATACAAAATTCGATACAATATTCACAATTTTAAATTAATTGTATGAATGATAAATATAATGTTCACAAAGGGGTTTGTGAAAAATGGGCTCCTTTTTTTGTAACGTCACGACCTGTAAAATTTTTGAAGAGACTCACTTTAGTCTACTAATAATTTTGAGCAGGATTTGGAATCTTGTATTGTAGTGTTGAGAAACGATATAAAATTACCTTATATTGTACAACTTAGATGTCCAACAAAATTTTGAAATATATTGATTATGGAAACAGCCTCTCTACTGTTAGATAAAACTGTGTACTATTAGACCTCTCCAAATCTCGCTTCATTACGGGACTTTAAACCGGGTGTGATAATGATATTGATTGATATTGATTTTACTAACAAGTGCACTGAAATACTGAGAAATAAAGGATTAAATTAGCAATTAAACCTTTAAAATAGATTGAGAAACTATTTTCTAAAGATTATTTAGATTATACTATATTAATTAAATCATGTGACGATGTTACACACTCCAATTTTAAATTAGTAATATATGTTTAATTTAATTAAAATAATCAATTTATCATTGAAATCATAGTTGATATAAACAAGTGAATATGGTCATTACATAATTAGAATTGTATATGTATTATCGTTCCTATTATTTACATTATCTATTTAAATTTTAAATATTTTTATATAAATTATTGAATCAAAAGAAAATCGAAAGATTGATTCAAATATTGGTTTGGAAATTTAAAATATTAGGATCGATCTAAAACTCACTCCTTAGAAATTCAAGTCAAAGTCACTGTTAAGCTACGGTACTGTTTTCTAGAATATTTCTGGTTCGAGGACGTTTCCCTGCAGATTCGAAGATGGTGCCTGTGTTGTTGTTGTTGTATACGCAAGCAAATTAGTGTACTTCCTGCTCCTTTCCCTGTGTTGTTGTTGTTGTATACGCAAGCAAATTAGTGTACTTCCTGCTCCTTTCATTTCGTAGAAGAAGAAGAAGATTCAAACCTTTATAAGCATCAAAGCGTAAACGATCCAACGCATAGAGCACCTTCACAAACTCACTATAGGATTAGGTCAACGTTCATTTTTGCTCATGCAGAATTTCCCATGAAATGCAAATGCAATCGTGGAAAATCTTTACTAATCCGAAATTGCACAGATCTTTCAGTTTGCACACATACCACTCCATTGACTATTTACAAGCAACAACTATTTACATTTATCACATAAGCCAATTTTAAAACTTTGATGTTAAACTAATTAATTGCCCTGCAAATAAGTTATCTATGTGTGAGTAAACACAGACTAATTTTAAAAATATTAATTAAAAAAATCTTATGAGAGCGGTTTGATTAAAAAATAAACTGTTTTATTAATTAAAAAAAATGAGTAGTGGAGAACTATATTTTGATATATTCACGTTGCAAACTGTTACTTTCAATTGGGCAATTGAAGGAAGATAAATAAGCAAACCTGAAATCAGGAGCAGACTAAAGAGAAAGACCTCAGAGTGTATTCTGATTATATGTGAAAACATTCGACAACTTTTGACAGGAATTCACCCCCCAAATTCAAATCCACATTCCATAATGTTCTTTTAACCCTTTCCTGTCTCAAAGCAACATTTTCCAGGAAACATTCTTCGTTACTTCTGACAATGCTTTTAATTTCTACTCATCCACGTCAACTTAATTTATTATCACAATGATACAAATTTTATATCGTACCAGTCGAAAAATGGTATGAAGTCTTGTTTGTCTAGTACCGGCCGGTATTTCTGTAAATTTTAGAAGTTGAGGGACTTATTTGCAAATTGATTATGAAATTATGGAATTGTGGAATTGTTTTGCACTTGATTACTTGATTGTTAATTTGGGTATTGAAATGTGTATTTGTGATTTTGTGTTGTGTTGTAATTCTGTATGTTGAATTGTTAGTACTTGGTGAATTGTGTTGGATTAAATTGAATTATGTAGTGTATTGTGTATGTTGCCTGAAGAGTTAATTTGAGTGAAAAACTAAGAATATTGATTAAATTGGAGAATGAAAGATTGTTAAATTAAAGTTGAGAATTAACATTTTAGTAACAATTTTTGATTAAAATTAGTTAAGAAAACAAAATATTGATAAGCATTACAAATTGAATTGTATAAGCAAACAAAATAGATTAATTTATAGTTGAATTATGTGATTACAAAAAATAGGTTGTAAACTTATAGTTGTGAGTTATGGTTAAAATTGAATAGGTTATAGTTGTGAGTGTATGTTTTTATTTTATAGTTGAATGAAGTAATCATACAAAATGAGTTATATTATATAAGACACATATGTGTATTGTGTATGATGAATATTTGAATTGTTGATTTTTGACTTATTAGTCAATTATTTTCGATGAAATTAAATTGTGTAGTGTATGTTAACTCTTTATTGTGAAGTTAACTTGAGTAAGAAATTAAGAACGTTGATTAAAATTGGTGTATGAAATATTGTTAAATTAAAGTCAGGAATTAGGATTTTAGTAACAATGTTGATTAAATTAGTTTTACAAATATTTATAAGCACTACAAATTGAATTGTAAAAGTATACAAAATATATTATTTTATAGTTAAATTATGAGATTACATAAAGTAAGTTGTAACTTATAATTGTGAGCTATGGTTGAAGTTGAATATGTTATAGTTGTAAGTATATGTCTTTAGTTTATGGTTGAATGATGTAATCATACAAAATGAATTATAAGATATAAGATGTATATGTGTATTGTGCATGTTGAATTTTATTATGGTTGAAGTTGAATGTGTTATAGTTGTAAGTGTATGTCTTTAGTTTATAGTTGAATGATGTAATCATATAAAATAAGTTATATTATATAAGGTGTATATGTGTATTGTCTTATTGTATATGTTGAATACTTGATTTGTAGGGTTTTGACTTATTAGTGAATTGTGTTGGATGAAATTGAATTGTGTATGATGTAATCATACAAAATGAGTTATATTATATAAGATTTATATAGTTATTGTGTAATGTATGTTGAATACTTGAATTATTAGTTTTTGACTTACTAGTGAATTGTGTATGATGTAATCATACAAAATGAGTTATATTATATAACATGTATTTGTGCATTGTGTAATATGTATATTGAATACTTGAATTGTTGTTTTTTTGACTTATTGGTGAATTGTGTTGAATTAAATTGAATTTTGTATGATATAATAATGCAAAATGAGTTATATTATATAAGATATATATGTGTATTGTGTAATTGTGTATAATATGTATATATTTTTTTATGCTAGTATGAACTTTTGATTTAAACAATACATGGCTTGTGATAGTAGTTGGTAATGAAATTATATGTTCTTTATTTTTATGTGAAATTATTAATTTAATTTTGATATATGTCTTCATTTATTTTTACAGATAAATGGAAGAAAGTTCAAATACTCCTAATAATTCAACTACTTCAAGAAGATACAATGCTCCAGCTTGAGCTCATATTGGATTGGTTTCCGGAATGAAGAACCATATCATTTGTTTGTTTTGTAACAAACATTTGTAAGGTAGAGGAATCACTAAATTAAAAAAAAACATTTAAATGAGGTCAAAGCTGATATGGAGCCTTGTTGAAAAGTGAGCCTAATGTGAAATGGCAAATGAAGATTTTGTTTGAAGAGTATTAGCACGAGAAAGATAGAAGGTAAAGATTGAATTACAAAATTGGTAGTGAAAGTTCGTTTATTGGTGTTCAGGATGATAGTGAGAATATTGAAAGTGGTAGTATTCTTATCTAACAAGAAGTGAATGTTGCACCTAATGTTAGGAAAAGAAGAAAATAGATGTCTAATTTTTTGCATCATGAACAACTCCTGAAGCTCAACCTTCAATTCGTAGTATTTTACAATCAAGAGAAGTGGCTGATAATGTGGATATGACAATGGTTAGATGGTGGTATGATTCAGGTATAACATTTAATGCTTCCAAGTCTTATTATTATCAACCTATGGTAGATGTTATTGCCTCTTATAATCTAGGATACAAAGCTTCTTCAATTGATAACTATAGAGGTAAACTTTTAAGTAGCTCAGTTTATGAAATTAAAAGTTATTTGTATGAAAGAAGAATGACTTGGGTTACTTTTGTATGTTCAATCATGTGTGATGGTCAGACAAATAGAAGACATGAGTCTATTATTAATTTTTAGGTTTATTCTGTAAAGGGCTCAATGTTTTTGAAGTCTATTGATGCATTTTGCCTTAGTAAGAATGTTGATACTCTATTTGAAATATTCGATGAAGTTGTGAATGAAGTTGAGCTAGAAAATATTGTTCAGTTCATTACTGACAATGATTCCACTTATAAAGCGGTTGAAAGAAGATTACAAAACAAGTATAATTCTTTTTATTAGATTCCATATGCTACACATTACATTGACTTGATGTTGGAAAATATATGAGATGCTAAATATTTTTCGATTATTGATGAGACTGTGTAGAAAGCAAAAAAGATGACCAAATTCATTTATAGTCATATATAGGTCTTGAATTTACTGAGAAAGGATTTCACAAATGGTAGGAATTTGTGTCGTCCTGTTGTTACAAAATTTGCAAAATTTGCAACAAATTTCTTATCACTTTAGTGTTTTATTATGATGAAGAAAGCGTTGAGACAAATACTTACAAGTGATAAATAAGTTACATCTCTGCATGCTATGTCTAATGCTTGATTGGATATTTTTAGAATTATACTTAAAGATATTAAATTTTGGTCGTAATGTTAATTTGTTATATGAGTTTGTAAGCTTTTGGTAAGAATACTTCATCTGGTTGATAGTGATGAAAAGATAATAATGAGTTATTTTTATGATGCAATGAAGATGGTAAATGAAAAATAAACTTTCTCTGTACACACCTTATCTTGGAATCATCAGTAAGAGGTGAGAAAATTAACTTTACTTTATGTTGTTTGCAGCTGAGGTATTTTTTAATTCTAGTATCTATTTTATACCAAATTTTATAAAGAAAGCTAAAGTTTGGAACCGATATTGATACGGTATTAATAACATCGATTCTCTACCTTACTTTCAAGATCGCATATATATGCCAATATATCCTTGTGTTAGTTTTTATTTGGTTAAATATATAATTTGCTAGTTTTTATTTGGTTAAATATATAATTTGCCCTCAACATTTCATACAAAATTTAAGTAAGTTATTACTGGGATTTTTTTGTACAGTATAACATTATTAATTATTGCATTATAATATTATTAAAATAATAATTATCACACTATTATTAAAACAGTAATTATTACACTTAAAAAGTAGTAATAGAAATAATAATAAGAGTTATTTAAACTTTTTGTAAAATGTTAAAGTGAAATATGTTCAAATTATCTAATTGTGAAATAATATAGAGAAAATTTACTAAAAATTTAATTCAATTAAAATTTAGAGTACTTAAAAATGTTAAAGTGTAACATGATAGATAACGGTAAATAATAATTTAAAATTTTTAAGGGAAGTTACAAAATAATTTATACCTTTTGCTATTTTTATTTTTAATTAAAAATGATGCTTATTTGCAAAAAATTTGCAAAAAACTTACCACTTCGTCACAACGTCATCTTTAGAGATTTCATCTTTTGCAGCCACAGGTCATACGTGGCATGTATAGCTCCGTCCAAATAACCGGAATTTTCTCTAAATTTTTATCCTAACCTAAAAATGTAGACTAAGATCACCAATAATCGTTTCCAAGTAAAGAATACTACTTCTAATATTCCCTATATAAAAAAAAATACTACTTCTAATATTCTATTGTGATTTTCAGTTTTAGAAATAAAAACTAAAACATGTTTATTTGTTAATGTTTATCTTTTTATTATTATATAAAACTTAAAGATAAATTATTTTTAATTAAATAAATTTATTTTAATCTCTTATATAATATTTATTAAAATAAAATTATTTTATTTTATTTAAAATAAATAATTTAAAATTTAACTTTTATTCATAAATATTT
>JAOQMQ010000006.1:15814799-15825117 GCA_027563845.1 Erythroxylum subrotundum
CTTTCATCTACTTCTTTGCGCATCTGTATTTTATCTTCCGTCTGCTTTCTCTTCTGTCTACTTTTGTTCGATATCCTTCGTCTACTTTTTTGCATCGTCTGTTTTTTCATTTCGTCTGCTTTTCATTTAACTTCTTTTTGTTAATCATCAAAATTATTTAATGCGTAAAGTCACTTTTGACTTAACAGTTGTAGTTTGACATAGTGTAATATCATATTTTAGGAAATTCTATTAGAGATAATCAATTTATTCTTTGATTAATGAATCATAACATCAAAGATGATACTAGGGGAAGAATTTATCTAAACATTAGTTATACTTAATCTCTTTATTAGAGTAATTGGTTTGTCTTGATTTTTTTGGCTAGTACTTAGTTAAGAATTTTTTTATTTTTTATTTTATTACCTTATTCCAATAGCTACTGTCTTTATTAATTCTTTATGTTAGTTATATGTAGATGAGTTTAATAGATGCATCTAGATCATGAAATCAATATTACTCATCAATGATAAGTGCACTTTCCTTACTTTAGGAGTAGTTAACTTATAATACAGACAACTTCAGAGATGGGGAATACCACAACAAGTTTTTGGTATTATTGATAGGAAATCAACTAGTTTTTGGAAGACTCAGTAGTTATTAGTCTAGTCTTCCATTTCTTTTTCTTTCTTTATATTTTTTTAATTTTATTATTCTTTATACTTGATTTACTTTGATTTGATATGTGATCTTAGTATATGATAAAGAGTTAACACTTTGTTTTCCTTAAAGAAGATTTAGAAATTGAAAAAAAAACTTTATTAGACAAAAATGGACTAAGAAAAAAATATAGGACATGTAGGATATACAACCTAATATAACGGAAGAACATCACAAAACATTGGTGTATACAAAACCATCTCTTGGATGGACAAATGCTAATATTGCTAAACTAGAAATTAAAGCAACCTACTTTGGTGTCAAGTCAAATATGATCCAAATGTTGTAGTAATGTGTTTAGTTTGATGGATTACCATATTAAGATCTAAATACATACATTGTCAATTTTTTGAGATTTATAACACCTTTAAGATTAATAGGGCCACCAAAGACATTATAAGGGAGGTTGTTTCCATTTCCATTGAGGAATCAAGCTAAGGAATGGTTAAAGACATTACCTATGAGAAAGTCTTGTGAAGAAGTTTTTAACTAAATATTTCTCACCATCAAAGACATAACAAAATTGAGAGATGACATCTTTTTCTACTAATAGTTTAACAATGAAACTTTTTATAAGACGTGGAAGAGATAGAAAGATATATTGAGGAAGTACCCACATTGTAGTCTTCCCATATGGATTCAAGTTCAAACTTTATACAATGTTTTAATCAATTCAATAAGGCAAATGATAGATACATAATAAAAATCCAAAAGAAACTCTTGGACTTGTAGATGAGATGACAATGAACAATTATCAATGACAATCAAGAAGAGCAAGGTCTAATAAATCAACATGTATACATAATATGGATGCCATGACCATATTGATGGCTTAGGTGGAGTTATTTATTATAAGAACCAACCAAAAAACTTTTCTTATAAGAACATAAAATAATCTTATCTAAATGTTATCAACAAACTAACATTATCTAAATGTAGGAATATACCATAGATAACTTTAGATATCAACCAAAACTTCTATTACATTTTTTTCCCTTTCATTAGGAAAAGATATATTTTTTTAATCTTAATATTTATACTAAAATATAGGTGAAACCCTAGCATTTAATAATATTTAAAAAACCTATAACATTTTGAAATTTTTATATATCCAATCTTAAATAACAGAACTCTTCACTCAATCAAAGTTTTGTAAATATTTTGATAATATAATTTTTTTACTTATATTTGTACCATAACTCACTATAGCAATTGTAGATACCTCACTAACTATTCTCTCTTTCTTTTATCTTGTATTTCTTTTTGAGGTCTCTTTCTTCCAATTGAATCTAATAAAAGTGATTGAGAAATTTCTCTAAGAATTTCTTATATCCAAATGAAGTGAAAATCGTAATAAAAACTAGGGTAAAATAGACTTATATTTGTATATCAAAGAAAAAAAAGACTTAAGTATAACTTCGATTAAAGTTATGAATAAAATGCTTCTAATAAAAAGAATATAAAAATTTTTATCGAAAAAATCATTATGAGTTTAGGTGATGCATATCCAATTCTCGAAAGGGAATAGTTTCTAAAAGGTAAATTTAAAAAAGTGTCACTTTTTGAACACTAGAAAGGATATTAAACATAAGTTGTATAAAGTGAGAAGAAGATTATAATAGAGTATGGTAATAAACTTAGTTTTAGTATAAAATTGGCATAGTAAAGAACTACAACATAGGACTCCAAATTTCAACATCTTGAAAGCTATATTACTGAAAATGCTATGGTAAAGGGCTTCATACAAGGTTGGGAAATTAAGGCAAAATTTGATCCTGCCTGAAGTGCAATAATCATGAAACTTTTTTTTTTAATTTTCCAAAAGTCAAGATCACTTAAAATTTATAAAATCATTAATACATAAATTATAATAAAGCTAGAATCATAATTCATACATTACTCTAAAGATTGATCCTTTTCTTGTCGTATCCTTCGAATCGTTTCTAAAATCGATCATTCTCAACCATCATAGCCGAACAAGTGTTTGACTCTATTGTATCTACAGAACAAATTGAGAGAACTCTACAGCTGTTGCTGTAAGGGTATGCAAGGAGGGCTAGTTCCATTAGAGCTTAAGCCTATTTATAATATGTTTTGGATATTTTATTAATTTAATTTAAATTAAATTATAATTTCAAGTAAAATTTAATTAGAACTATTTGACCAATTATTCCCAAATAAGATATAATATCTCATATTGGTTCCTAATTTATTAAATATCTCATATTTAATTATAAAGTTTCTCAAACTTTACATTCAGGTCTAACTTGATTAAATATTTATCTCTTTCACTCGTTCTTTATGTGAGACCCATTAGGCTCCCAAATATGTTGGCAATGGATACAAATTATAAAACTAAATCATATTTATAATTAGATAAATTAAACTCCTTTAATTTAATTTCAATTATCTAATTAAACAATTTATATACGTAGATCAAGATTGACATCTAGCATCACATCATGACCACCTAAATATTTAGAAATATCAAAATTGTTTTAACTAACCTTTCTGTGTATGATTTTTTTTGTATAATTCAATCCTTCATCGTATAATGTTATGATTAGACATAAAGCATAAAATTAATGCCTACTCTATTTTGAGTCCAATCATGTTAGTTCTCCACCATTAGCTATTAATTCTATTAATGACATTTGTAAACTATTTATAATATGTCATTCCACCTTAGCCAAGGATTTTCCAAATCAATACTAATAAAGAAAAATGAAACATTCTCCTTATTTGATTTAAGGTAATGAATCTTATCTTGATCAATTAACTACCTCCATATAGTTCATGTTATATCCAACGACTACTGAATGAGTTATCCTTGACTATAATAGGTCATAAGTATCAAAACATAGCAATCCCTATAGAAGATAACTTTGGAGATCTCAAGTTAAAGGATCACTTATACAATCATCACAATGAGAATTTCTATAGACATATAGGTCATGTTCCAAATGGACTTCTCATATGGCTTTAGTTCAGTAAAATTGTTCTCTAACAAGTAGCCATATGTTTGTTTAAGTATTTCTATACTCTAGTTTATGAGATTCACTACTTTCTTCATAAGGAAAAAAAATGTGTACTAGTCTTTTTACGTTATATTAATGTCCAGTCTTAATAAACAATAACGAGGAACAATTTAAGGATAATACGTAAATGCAATATGAATCTCATAATTATAATCTCATCATAATTTCATTTACAATTTATCTCATATGCTTTATTACATACATCTAAGTATATATAAGATAAAGAATGACGTTGAGTCATTTTTTCACTAAAATACGACCAATTGATTGGCTGTAAGGCATAAACCAACATTCTGCCACTTGCAAAATTTAAGTATGTTATACCATATCACTATATGATGATCATGCTATTGTTGGGACAATCACTTAATGAGAGAATTCTATATGATTCTCTACAGTAAGCACTTACTTAATCTTACAACTTGCATAGTAATTATCATCCTAATTAAGAAAAACATTGCCAAAATATATCCTTGGATCTTTGATGAGACCTTAGCTCCTTGTACATACCCAATGGCTCTAATGCTCTATAGTACATTACTGTCTTGAGCAATTCAAGAAACTATACCAAGTTCATTAAAGAACTTATTGATCTGAATAATCATTTCTACTAAATGAAAAATGTATTATGGCTCAATTAACATCCATTGCTACATTGGAACATTTCCAATCTTAAAATAATATTGTTTAAGTAAAATAGACCTTAATTAGGATTTACTTCTAAAGTTAATATCCATATAACCTTGAACCCAAATTTTAACTCATATATAGAATAACAGATATCTTTAATACTTCGCAAGTATTAGATATCTCAAATACTAAGCATCTTTAGTATAATATCTATGTATAAACAACTACGAATATATCTTTATAGATCTAATTCCCAAAATTAAGTTATTACCTTTTCATATCAAACAAGAGTTTTCTTTGGAAAATTTTATTTTCAACAATTGAAAAATAGAATTGTTGTTCTTTATGAGCAATATGTCTTTACATACTTTCAATGAAGAGAAAAACTATACTCCCACTAACCTTCTTATAGACATGATAAATTTATAATAGTCTCTAAAACAAACTACTTGAATTCATCATGAAAGTGAAATTTTCAATGTCTTGTATCCTTTTAACTATACATCAAATGTATCAATAAAGGCACTAGTTCCAATTGCATGAATTGTCATTAGATTTAAACTTTTCAAATTCCATCTTACTCCGACTACTTATCTTAAGAACATTTCTCTTATAAATGCTCATTGAATTAAGCATTTTGTTCAATAGGTCTGTAAGATTATATCTAATATTTGGGATATCTTATAACTTTTTATTACTCAACTTACTTAATAGATAATTCATGCCTCAACTGAGCATCACATCCTTAAATCATTAACTTTTGGCTTTTTCAAAGACTTAGTTTTTCATATCTAATATGAAATCTTGCTAATTGATTTAGTTAGAACTATTGAAGGTGAGTCATTATACTAGGCATAGTTATAGAAAAAATTATATTGAAACATACAATCTCTCATATTGTATTTTCCTTATATAAATCTATACTCTTATGGATTTTTATGAAGGTATTCACTAGAGAATCTCATTTCCGATACATAACCAAAAAATATATAACTACCACATCAATCTTATTGAAGCTTTTCAGGATTCTCAATGCTTAATTTATACGTAGATTTAAACTATTTGAAATTTTCATAATATTTAAATCAACATTTCATTTAATACATATGACTATATCATATAAAGTCATCAGTAATCTAATGAAATACAAGTATCATCCTTTTATCTTTACACCTACTCCACATGGCCAATCACATAGGCAAGTCGTAAGCATCTGATACCAAAAGCTCATTAACGCCTGGTAGATTAATGCGAGTCTCATGTCAACTTGCACTAAATCATATGTATAAATTTAACAATTCAATACCATCATCATCCTTTCACCAAAGGTTGATTTAGTTATTCTTTAACTTAACAAGTTTCACAATTTTTATACGATTCATAATCAAAAGTATACATATATCTTTGAATGTAACTTTACAATTCTTATTACGTTGATTAAACCAATATGGTATGAAAGGATTGTCTCAGTTATCTAACTTTGTATTACTACCACTTATATTAAGCATAAGTCTCCTTTGATCTAACACATACAAAATATTTGCATAAACTTGGATCGACTACTTTTACTTAACAATCTATTTCTTATCACGTCTTAAATATTATAGTAATGTTGAATCTAAATTCAGTATCAAATATTCATAAACATGAATAAAAAATATATTTATGATCTCTATCATATCATATGTAGGCAAGAAAAGTCATGCAATGATTTTCTTCTTATGAAAACTATTATTGTACTATAGCAATGTCGTTTCTTGATGTACGTATTTATGCTTTTAGTAGAGTAAATTGAATGAACCAAATTCATCAAGGTACTATACCTTTCCGCTATACTCTTTGCAACCTCTCATCTCTACTATATGTTTTTGACATATCTCTAAAACTTTGTCACCAAATCCTCAACAGGGATTATAACAAAATTGTATAATAGACATATAACTTTTCTATCAAACTTTGAGAACTCTTTTCAAAATTAATATTTATCCAAGAAATTATGCTCATTAACTTAGTATCAACTACACTAAATAAGGTAAATTTTACTCATAATAACATATAAATATAAGAAAAGCAAGTATTGGTTATAAGCCATGACTACCAAATAGGATCGAGACTTTAATCGTGTATTTGTTTAGTCCCATTATTTTATTCAAAATAATAGCCTTCACTACTATTAAAAAAATTACTGTAATCTTTATAGTAAGCTAGGATCTCATTCAAATTTAGTTGATTTTGAGTTTGCTCAACAAACCAACTAAACTTAAATTAGGTAGATAACTTTATAAATCACATATTATGTGACTCCTATATTTGTTAGGTGACAACTCTTGCCAAAATATATCATATATGTTATTCGTAACCCTACCTTTAAATTCATGTGATCATGAGTTTGCTTATCCAAATCACACAAATTTAGTTAACTAGGACCCATTGTTATAAGACTAGACATATTCTGATTAAAACATCGTTGAGTTTGTTCAAAAAGCTTAATAATAAATAGAATTCTAGTTTATTTTTATAACAATGAAATGCAACAATCACATTCTTAATATGTACTTAATATTTTAATGAGGGATTTAATTTTTTTGTCTCATTAAATAACAAATTGCATGTTAAATATCAAACATATAAAACGTACAATTCAACATGCATAATATATCAAACATATATTCAAATATGTAACTTATGCAATCATAATCAAATTATAGGCATACAATATCAAGCTTCGTTTGATTATAGTTATTGATTTTTGTAATCTAATTCAATATTTCCAGCTCCTTAGAAAAATTAAATTAGATTAAACTCATTGATTCCTAAGTAAACTAAATTCCTATTCCAAGTAGAAATTTAATTTGATTTGAAAATAATTTTAAATCCAATTGGAAACTATTTCCAGTTATCTTGATTTATTTAACAAAATTAATTGAATTTTTTAATAAATTATACTTCTTACTTATTATAATTTAGAAATTTTCCTTTTTTCCAAATTTACCAAGTAAGACATTCTAATCCAATTAGAAAACAATTTCCAATCTCATTACAAATTATTTTTTCTTAATTAGAAAACTATTTTCTTATGTTAAAAGGAAACTACTTTGAAAATTAAATAAAACAGCTTTTCATTTAATTAAAAAATTCTTTATATTATTTATTTGGAGATTAATTTTTTAATTATCTAAAAATCTTTCTTTAATAAGATAGAAAACTATATTAAAAAAATATTAAAGAAAGCTCTTTTTCTTAATCAAATCAATAAATGGAAAAAATTTCAAAATTTAATCAAGAGAAGATCTTTTTTAATAAATCAAGAAAATTATTATGCATAAATAAGGAAATTTTTTAAATAAATAGAATAATAATTCTCTAAAAAAATAAAACCATAAATTTAATTTATCTCAATTAAATTGAAATAAATAAATTTAGTTAAGAAACATCTTTTTTACTTACGTTAGAAAGTATTTTTTTTTAAATTTTAAGGAGTTTGATTAATTAATTTCAATCTAATTGAAATAAATTAACTTTAATTTTAGAAGCAATTTTCTAAAATTAATTAGAAATCAATATAATTATTAATCTTAATCATAGTAAGAAAAATAATTAATTTAATTTTGTAATTGATTTTTAATTTTTAATTTTTTTTAAATTTATGGTTAGAATGATATTTATTAGGATTAAATTAATCCTATCTCCAAACAAAGAATACCTTATTTGTTGTTTAGGACAAGCTAACCCTGTGACCAAACATTCTTTAATCTAGGTTATTGAATATCTTATTCTAACCTTACAATATCTTATTCCAATTACCAAATAGCCATTATTCTACCTTTTGGATATTCTTATTCTTCTACCCAAACACTGCTTATTCCAATACTAGAATAAACTTAGCTCCATGTCCAAACAACCCTATCATCTTCCTTAGAAACCACAGTTTCATAAAGACAAAGCCTTATCCACCACACAAAGAAGTTATTGTTGCCTTACTCTGCCATTTGCCAACGTCGTCATCCTTGCCACTTCATCTACATGTAATAGTTTGCCACAAGTAAGTTGCAAGAACTCCAAGCAACACAGTGTGATGTGTTGGCGGAAGCTACGTGATTTTGAAAGCTTTGTCATGAGCTCCAATGTCCTCTTCTCTATGTGCAGTCAAGCCATTTTGCCTATTCTTTGTGTTTTTTACAATCGAGGAGAAAACTTCTCCAAGTAGCAGTAGGTGATAACTCCTAACTTCTCCAGTTTTAGTCTCTCACTAGGCTTACTAGGACATTAACTAGCCTCCAACCAAATCACAGTTGAAAAATTTATAGTTCTTAAATACAATAATCAATTGATATGTGTATATTATAGTATGTTTTCTAAGTGTTTGAGTGTGTTTTAAGTGTTTTCTTGGATGATAATCATGTGTTAGGACTTAGAATTGTGTTTTTGTTAGTGATTTTTTGTTTTAATTGTTTGATTGGTTTACAATAAGAATTTGATCTTAATTTTATGTTTCTAGGGGTGTTTGATGTGTTTGTTATTGAGTGGAAACAAGAAATTGAAGAAAAGAGGAAGAACTTGCAAAAGGGAACAAGCCACAATCGTGTATAGTTCCATAATCGTGACAAATGACAGGAACTAGGCATAACAAAATGCATTCAAATTGTTAGGTTTTTAATTGATCCTCATGAGAACGATACCTTTTATTCTACAAGATACGATCATATACTTATGGTATTGAAATTTTTATATAAAACTGTCAATAAGTTTTCGGCATCTTTATTGGAGATTAAATTAGCATCTTATACGATTTGAATTTCGTAGGTTTAAGGATTATATTACTTTTCTTGTGTAATTGCAGGTGCTTGAGCACAAGATTTTAAAAAATAGCAACTTCAAGCTAAACAACTTATAAGCTTTTCTTCTAACTCAGTAAAGTATTACAATATAAATGGGAGTTACTTAACCTCATATAATCTTTGGTGGAAAAATTATCCAAATTATCCTTGGACTAACAATGCAGGAAACAATATGAGAGCATAAGGTCCCCCAAGTTTCCAGTAAGATAGGCTTTGATCTTTGGAGTCCGAGTGAGACAAGTTAATGGACGTGTTAAGCTCCAAGCTCGACAACCAAGATGAAATTTAGAAGATAAGGTAAGTCAAATTTGATCTAATAATGAAGAACCTTTCCTATGTCATTCATAACTTGGAGGTTCAAGTTAGGCAACTTATCGATGCATTGTTAACAAGGAATGTAGGTCTCTTCCAAGCAACACAGAAGAACAACCGACATCCTTGTTGTGTTGAGACATTTATGGGGGTAACCATTACAACCATCAATGTTGAGCTCCAAATTATATTTGGGAGAAACCATATTGCATGCAAAACTAACCTTAGAATACACAGTATGAGCATATTGATACTGAATCAAATATAACATGTTATTAGAGCCTATTGATGCCTCAAAGTGAAAAGGAGACATAGGTCAAATTCACGAATGAAGTTACTATTCAAGAAAAGTATGAAGAATAGAGGATAAAGGAAAAAGTCGATGAAGAAGAGAAGGAAGTCTGTTGGATCCCGTTTCCGGAACCCAACTCGCTTGACAAAAACGTGTGCGAATAGTACTTGTCATGCCCGTGGATACAATCCAATGAAATTACAACGCTAAAAGTCTCATTCTCATGCATACACAACTCTTATTTCCGATCATTGCCAAAACATACATAACTTGAAATTCATGAACATCAAAGATTAGGATTAACAATTTCTAATGGCACTCCAAGCCATAATACATCGATGTCACAAAAATCTCGAAAATACATAAATCACTTACTTTAATCCTTCTCAACCTGCCGCTAATTCTTGTAATACAATATCCAAAAAGAACTTGAAAACCATATAAACAGATCGGGGGTGAAGCCTTGGCTCGCTTTCACTCCATCTCTTGCTCAGATACCTGAAGGTGGG
>JAOQMQ010000006.1:15830505-15848794 GCA_027563845.1 Erythroxylum subrotundum
TTATTTAATTTATAATTATTATTAGTAATAGAAATATTTATTATTATTTTAAAAACAAAAATAAAAATTCACAATAATTATAAAAGTTGAAGTAAATAAAATAAATAATTAAAAAACTTTGAAAAAAAAGCGGGGGAAGGAGTGATAGGAGAGAGTGAGGGAGATTTTAAAATTTTTTTGAAAATTTTGCAAAAAAGTTTCTTTATTTTTTAAAATTTTCGGTACTGGTCGATATTGGCCGGTATTTTGAGTCCCTCTATTTTTTAAAATTTTCAGTACCGGCTGATATTTGACCCGTATTTTGAATACCGATTAGTACTGACCGGTACTATCCGAAACGAGCCAGTATCGATCAGTATTTAAATCTGATACGACCGACCCTTTATTTCGTACTGATTTTGGTCAGGTACAGTACTTATCGGCCGGTACGAAACGATATTCATATCTTTGAATTAGATGCATTTATCTACCGGTCGGTACAAAACGGTATTCATATCTTTGGATAAGATGCATATATCTAGTGATTATGTCAACAATTTTAAGCTTACCTTTCATTGCAATCCATAGGATAAATGCAGCTCAACGATTGATATAATTGCACCAAAATGGTATGGTCTAACCTGCTTCGGGCAGATGTTTAAAGACTAACTTCTTATAAGACTCATTAGTTAATATGTCATCATTATTGTGCCTCCATATATGTTTGTCATCATCTGCATTGATATATGTTTTACACTTGCCCCCTTCAAGCTGAATATTTTTTTTTCATACTTATTCCTAGTTTGTTTCATACTTGACCCCGTCTAGCAATATAAATTTCTTGCATAATTATTCCAAGTTTGTTTCATACTTGCCCCTTCAAGCGATATATATTTCTTTCCTTTGTTTCTTCGTTATGATGTATGAGTATGACATTAATTTTTATGGTGATTTGGCTCAAAAAAATAAAAATTAACGTACTTTTTATTATAATAACATAGCATAATTTTATATCTATACCAAACGAAAGATTTATTTAAACCTTTTTCCGATTTTTTCTTGGATTAGTCGTTTGTAAACTTGGTCACAAGGCACCATTTCCATTGAACCGTATTCAAGAATTTGGGCTTGATGCTCTGTCCAGCGTCATAAAAAGCATCTATCAACAATTGCCTCAGACTCCAAATTTTCCTTTAACATGAGCTTTCGACATTTTGGATTAACCCATTACAAATTTGTACAGCCCTAATATGGACAGTATCCCACCAAAAAGGAAAATAAATGCAACCAAAAGTTCACTCAATATTCCTCACGACTATAAGCCAAAATTAAATACGGGATTTTGTGAGTGCCATAGTCCATATAACGTGTACAAGCAACGTAGAGTATAATACAGTGGCAACTAGGACAATACTCATCAACAAAGACTGCCACGTTTTTCATAGTTTCCAATCCAGGGATAAGCACCACTCAACGAGATTTTGGTTTATCAACTTATTAAATCAAGTGATAAACCACGCTCATTATACAATCAAACTCTTAAATGTCTCTGTACCAATGTCAATCCGGCCATCAACTGATGCCAGTCCAGCATGTTTCAAATGCTATGAGTAGACCCGTGAGAGAGCAACCTTGACAACAGGACACCTCAACCCTTGACAATCATTGCCCCACACCCGATATGGACACGAATAAGAGAACCGGCTAGTATTCCTGCATCCAAAAGTTCAAAACAATATCTCACATGCTTTAATTCTATTTGTATGGTAAGAACATGATCCGGGGAATTGAGTCATTTGCTTACATTTAGGTGAAATTGAATCCACCTGAAGGAACTGCTGGAACCCTATTTCCACCAAATCGGAACTCAGATTGGGGAGCATCCACTGATGGAATTGTTTCGTCCTCTTCCTCCAACCAATATGTCTCAAGAATCTTCACTGCTTTCTCATAAATCTCTGTGTTGTCATGAGACTGCAGATTCTCGATTTTCTCCAAGCCCTCAGCATCATCAATCATTTGAGCATAAAGGTTTATACCTCCAGTATTGCCCAAATTCTTGTCAGCTTCTCCTACCTTCAAGATGTTTTCAAGCCCTTCTAAACAGACTGTCACCATTCTTGGATCAGGGCAGATGAGAAGATCACATAAAGGTTTAATACAACTTTGGCTAACAAGATACCTGAAACATATATACACCCAGATTAACATTCTGATCTGGTCTTACATCAATTTATCAGATATTCTAAAAGCATGTTACGGCAAGAAATTGGATTCCTTTTACTTGATTTGCTCATGAGTACCGCCAGATGTAGCATTTGAGATGGCCCATGCAGCCTCCTTCTTAACGTCAAACTCAGCATTTTGAAGCAGTTGAACCAGCGGGCCAACAATGTTAGCCTCAATTACAGCCTGCAAGTGTTTGTACAAGAAGGATGCTCAGTTACTAGAACCATAATCATTTGAATCAAATTCAAGCAAAATGGAAAAGCCAACAAGAAGAGAATTGGTACCTGAATTTGGTCCTTATTTCCAGCTGTAATATTAGATATAGTCCAGCAAGCTTCTTTCTTGATGCTCTTTTTATAATTATTGGTTAACAAGTTCAAAAGGCATGGTAGTGCTTGGTGATTGATGATACACTAGTTTGAAATAAACAGAGCTCATAAGAACTCACAGATCAGGGAAAAGCTAGTTTCAATGGATATCTAAATAATACATTGAAGGCAGAAAAACATAGATGTATTGCTTCACTAATAAATCAGAAGCAAAAAGAGAGCCCAAGTTACAAGCTTATATCCACTGCTCAGTACAAATTTGTTCATATGCATGCATGCATGTCAGGGACGTCCAGGCAACTGAATCCATATAATTTTGTGCCTAACCTTCGTAAGATATTATTTGGCTTACATATGTAAACGTCTAAAAAGATTAACAGAATCTAGAAATGAAATTGTGTCAGCCAATGTTCCCCATCAGATATAGAATACACAATATAAAAATAGAAAAGAATTTGCCTGTGATTACATAAAAAACAATAAGATGAACTTCACAGTCAAGGACTAATAATACGAACATGAATACACAACATAATACGAACATGAATACACAACAAGTGAAAAAACAAAAACTTAATGATGCCCAGTACCTGAGTCTGCATATCATCACCAGTGACAATATTTCCAACAGTGCGAAGTGCAGGAATGAGAACTGATGTAGATGGATGCCTGACATATGTTAAAACAATTTAGGCTTTGATAACAGCATGCTACATAACCAATTTCAAGAAAGCTAGTGTAACAAAAATTTTGACTTACAGTAAAAGCTCAACTAGCCGTGGACATACACCCGCTTCAACTACAGCTTGAATTTTGTCATTTGTACCATCAGAAAGATAAGATAGCGCCCAGCATGCGTCAGTTAACACTTCTTCATCATTAAAATGAATAAGACGGGCAAGAGCTGGAAGTGCAGGCCGAACCTATTGATATTGATATCAAAAGCTAAGAGACATGAACACTATTAACCAAAAATGAACATGATACCTGTCAAAGATGTTTTAAATATCAAGTCCAACAGCAAACGGAAGTAATACATCTGATTGACAAACCTGATCAAAAGGAGGCTGTGGCTTGCCTCGACAGAAGTTTGAAAGAGTCCATGTAGCATTTCTGAGCATAGAGAGTTTGGCATGCTCAGTCAATTGTGCCAATAAGGGGAGCAAAGTTCCATGGCCAAGGACAAGATCACGACATCCAGGAGAATCACCAGCAACATTACCCAGAGCCCACACTGCCTGCATATGGGAGACTAAAGATATTATAAGAGGTCATAAAGTATTACAGCTTTCATAATACCTGAATTAGTAACTTCGTATTAAGCCCATCCATTTAGAGATGTCAATGGGCCGGGCCAGGCCCGGGCTGCCACTGCCCCGTCAGCCCGTGGTCAGGCCGGGCCAACCCGGCCCGCCATTTTTTTAAAAAGAAAAACTTCCAAAACAACATCATTTTGGAAGTAACGGTCGGGCCACGGCCCAGCAGGGCCGATCATGGTTGGCCAAACCTCGGCCCGTGGCCCGGTCAACCCGGGCCAAAATCGGGCCGGGCCGGGCCCTTTTTGACATCACTACATCCATTCACACTTCTACAATGATGAAAATGTAGCAACAACAAGGGTGCACAATCTGTCCTCCTACCTGCTCACGAACATCATCACTTGTCGAACCCAGAAGCTTTACAAAAGTGGGAACAGCACCATGGTCTATTACCACTTTAGTGTGTTCAGATGTTCCAGAAGCAATATTCGTTAATGCCCAAGCTGCTTCAAACTGCATAGTTTTTGAACTGCTCAGAAACCTATGAACCCAATGATGAAAACCTGAGAACAAATGCAACTATGCATTCACAAAACCTGAAGATGCGGGAGGTCCTCCCTCATCAGAAATTCAGCAAACCGAGGAACGACACCAGCTCGTATAACTTCCTCAATTGGAGGGCTCCGCTCTACATAAGGGTAAACAGAATGTAGTGTTTCTTTATGCACACAACATGCACAATTAACTCCACAAATATAAACAAGTAAAAGAAATTATCACCTAGTGAAAGCAATTTCCTAAATTGAGTGATTGCCTCAAGCTGCAAATGACTATCATCAGACCAAACCCCAGCAACCATTGATGGCAGATGCTCCAACTGCGGACAAGAAGTCAACATAAAAAATCAAGAAAAAGAGAAAAACAATGGAGAAAAATATTGGCTCTGTTGCCCATCCAGCGGGACCAATAGCAACAATTTACATAATTTTTATAAAAGAGAAATATACAAAAATTACACTAGAAGCGGCATATCATGAAAAACTAAATGTTATGAGTTATACTAAATGTTATGAGTTATGCTCTAAAAATTTACTTAAATGTCAAATGGATGGGATGGGATTATATAGAGGCTGGCATTACCCCATATCCTATAAACCAGTTTCTATACATATGGATTAGAAAAAAGAGAGAAACAAAATGGCCAATACACCCATCCAGCCTGAAGATCTCAGTCCAATATTAACAAAACAATTTCGATGGCAGAGTTGTATTGGATAGTTAAGAAAGAGAAAAGGAGGCCCCTTAAGGGATAGTTCAATTGGTTTAAGGAGTTTCCTAATAATCTGCAAGTGTTTGATGTCCTGGGTTCGAGTCAGATTAACTTTGCAGGTTTGTTACATTTTGGATCCTAAGAGTTTGGACCTCCAAAATCTTGGCTTGATAAGTGGCTTTCCCTGAACACGTAGTTTACAAATTATAACGTGCACCTGAGGATTTAATATGCACCCAAAAATAAAAGCTATGAGTTCTCTCGTTACAGAAAACAAACAAAAAAAGCAACAAGAAAAGCTAATAGGCAACAAAATATGTGTCCCTTCTCATTACATTCGCCAAGACAAACCTACTCTCCCTAGAGCTTTTAAGTGCTAGAGATTCTTGAGACTTAAGAGTCTACGCCTCCAAACGGACACTTAGGCTAAATTTGTTGTTTGACTGGTTAAGTGACTTACTCGGAACATATAATTTACAAGTTAACATGCTCTAAGAGTTTATTGTACCACCAAAGATTAGCAACTGTGTCTCTTCTCTTTACACTCCCCAAGACAATCTAGTCCCCCTAAAACATTTAAGGCTAGAGATTCTTGGACCTTAAGAGTTCGGGACGTCACTTAGACTGTACGAGTTTCTCGTCTTATGACTTAATCAAAACGTATAATTTATAAGTTACAAAATGCAGTAAGGTTTTATTGCGCACCCAAAAAATAGCAACTGCTTCTTTCAAAAAAGAAGCATATAAAAAAAAAGATAAGCTAATAGGTATCGAAATCGGTGTCCCTTCTCTTTGCATGCCCAAGACAACCTAGTCTTCCCCGGCTAGCAACCCTAAAGAAAGAAGGAAAAGAAGGAATAAGAGCAATTCCAACTACGAACTACAAACATTAAAAGGGATAACTTCAAACTCTGAAAAATTAACGAGGTATACAACTTGTTAAATTTAGCAGGGACAAGTAGTCCTACTTAATTCTAGCAACTAGATTAAAGAATTGAATACCCTGAAAAAATAATAAATTAAAGTGATAATCAATAAAATTAACAGGTTGAGTCAAACAAATTATAAAATTGAAGGATAACAGGTTGAGTCAAACAAATTATAAAATTGAAGGATAAACCTATCAATTAAACAACAAAACTTGAATTGCAACTCATCAAGCTAAATGAAAACACCACTGTGGCATCAATAATGAAAGACAAATTTTGGAAGTCCTAAAGTCTTCTACTGATCAATCACATGCTAACATCAAGAGACCAGAGAACAACCAAAAGTTAAAGAGCAGTAGCACCCAACAGAACCAAACAACAAAATTGTCCTTCTCTAATTAAAACCATTCAAAACGAAAATATATACAGAAAGCAAACCTTCTTTTCTACGGTGGAGGAGTGAAGGGAAGCAGGCAAAGGCTGAGCCTGAAAGCCTTCGCGGCGCTTCTTCTGGAGGCTCTCCTCTCTTCGATTCTTTCGTATCTCAACCATGTTGTCCTCTCGCCGTCGACGTCCCTCCTCCACGTCCACCGCCACCTTGTAGCTATTCCGGCGGACCTCCGACCTGGCGCTCGGCCTTAAAGACATCGTGTTTCCACACTAATTTTTAGCACTAAACCAAAAGGATCTTTATATGTATGTGTACGCGGGTAGATATATACATATGTAGTCCAGTCGACTTTTAAGAAAGAGGGAGTGCAGAGCTGGCGCGCAACAAAATAATTATAAAACTTTTCCCTATTTGATTTTTTGAATTAATATCAGCAAAATTTTATAAAATGATTAATATATAAATTATAATAATTTGTACCTTATTTTTGTTTTTGAAATTAACTATCTCAACCATTTCAAGTGCATAGGTATCTCACCTCTAATAATATCTACAGGATGAGACGAGAGAATTGTAGAAAAAGTTAGACAAATAGACAAATAGTTCCATCAAAGCTTAGTCTATTTATAATAAGTTTTGAACATTTTAATAATTTGATTATAATTAAATTCTAATTTCAACTAAACTTTAATTAAAATTACAAATAATTCTAGTTAAATATCACTTATGCTCAAATAAGACTCAATATATTATATTGATCCTTATTTATTAAATATTTTATATTTAATCATAAAGTTTCTTAAACTTTACAATCAAGTCTAACTTGAATAAAATATCTTTGCTTTCTTCAACTCGTTCTTTATATGTGACTCATTAGGTTCCTAAATTTGTTGACAGTTGATACAAATTATAACTCTTAATTATATTTAGGATTAGATAATCTTTAATTATCTAATTAAATAATTTATATTCATAGATCAAAATTGACCTCTAGTAATACATTATGAAGACCCAAATATTTAGGAATGTTAAGCTAATTTTAATTAACCTTTTTGTGAATGATTTTTCATATAATTCAATCATTTCATCATATAATGTTTTGATTAGACATAGAGCATAAAATTAATGTCTACTCTATTTTGAGTCCAATCATCTTAGTTCTCCATCGTTAACTTTATTTTAATTAATGACAATTGTAAAATATTTGCAAAGGAGTTCGCGAATCAATACTAATCGAGAACAATAAAATGTTCTCACTAATTACTTTAGGGTGATGAATCCTATATTGATCACTCAACTACCTCCATACAGTTCATGTTATGTCCAATGACTACTGACTAAGCTATCTTTAACTAGAACAGATCATAAGTAGTATAAAAGAAATAACAATCCCTATATAAGATAACTTTGAAGAACTTAAGTCAAAGAATCATTTATATAATCACCGCAATGAGAATTTCCATAGGCATACAAGTAATGTTCGAAATGAATTTCTCAAATGAGTTCAGTTCAGTGGACTTATTCTCTAATAAGCACCTACACGATTGTTTAAATATCTTCATACTTTAGTCTATAAAATTGACTACTTCCTTCATGTTAGAGAAGTACTCTAAAGGCAATTATCTTTAGAACTTATTGTACAAATCATTTTATGCTTAATAAAGACATTTTTCATTATTTCAATGTTCGTACATTTATGGATTTGATGTTGATCTTAAATTGATTTAATGAAGTTCTTGACACAAAAACATAGTATGGAGGAAATCATGATGAGATCTTGATAATGAGGTTCCTATCATGTGTAATTATGTTAATATCTAAACTTTTCCTGTCATAGGATTAATGAGATGAGATATCATTAATTTGGATAGACTAGCACATGTTATACTCCTTGATTGGATCAAGCAGTAGATCTCATAAGCTGTAGACATGAGTTGTTTAGAGTTAACATGTGGAAGCTTACTAAGGGTAGTAAGTACAGTGGATTGACCTCCTATGAGACAATCATATGTATATTCTATTCCAGTGTCAATGATAGTCTCATCATAGAAATGATGCAAGTATCCTTTAACTTGAAGTACTCAAGGATATCTCAGATATTGATCATGTGCTTTGACTTATTCATCGGTGCCTTTCAGAGGTTACTCATAGGGTGGTGATTGGGTATAACTTGAGGTATTCGAAGGTAAGTGAGTAGCCAATAAAGGATTCACCACTCCTAATAGAAAGAGATGATACCCATGGACTCTTATCAGAGCCATTACTCGAGAGTCTCTGGCCAGAGCAGATATGTGTCATGAAGAGAGTCTTCAATGATACATAGAGTAATGAGATCCTCACGATAAGATCTAATATCACTTGGACTAGATGTGACATAGTTAGTCTAGTTGGAGTTGACACTTTGACCATATTCTGAACCAAATGGGGTATATATGGTGAATGGATGAATTGCACAACAATATTACATATGGAAGGGTTCGTAGTCAAACCACTGACTTTTCGGTCAATTAGGGGTCACGACGTGTTGCTAGATACCGTTCTTGACTTACTTGAATTAAGTTAATTCAAGTGACCAACATAACCGGGAACCTAATGATCACACACATAGGAGATCCGAAGGATGAGTAAAATGGTCTTGAATGGTGATTCAAGATATGAGAGAGTATTTTGGGATTGTATTGCGATGTGATTGTGGTAGAAAATGTTGCACGGAATGGATTAGAAACAAGTGTTGTTGGTTGTCAATTTGGTCATTAACTTCTCAGTTAATGCATGTTATTCATAGTCATTAACTTCCATAACTTCCATTAATGCATGCTATTTATGACCATTAACTTCCCATAACTCTTCATTAGTGATGGGGGTTATGGAAGGCCAAATAGTGCAGAAAATAGAGATGATTTTCGTGCATCTTGTGTAAGACATAAGAGAAAGAAAGGTTCTTTTTTTATACATACTCTTTTTTTCCTCTCTAACTCTCACAAAAGTTCTTGTCTCTGCTAACACAAAGAAAGAATTCTAGCTATCTTATAATGAGGTTTCATCCTTCTGTCTTTGTGTGGAATTTCATTAGAGACGGTCTACATTGATCATTGTGGTTTACGACAACCCAACGCGAAGAAGATTAAAGAACGAAGGAGATCGTCGAAAAGGTATGTAAACATCTTACATTTCATGTTTTTGTTTTCTATATCTATATGCATAAGTAGATCTAGTTTTTGAGGTTCCGTTTTATTTTCCGCTTCTTATATTTGATATATATTATGTATGAGATGCATGATCAGAACCTTACAGTGATATCAAAGCCATCTTGTGCCTTGTTAAATGTAGCATACATGACATGCGAAAACTGTTTTCATGGTTGTGACAGCTTAGGGTCCTGTAATGTTTTATTCGAAATTAATTATAGAAAAATGGTTTTCATGATTTTCTTTCACTAATCTGTTAATTAGTTGTATTTGAATGATTCAGTGTAATTCAAAATATTTTTAATGTGATTAAAATATTTAATTTCGAATTTACAAAAACAAGCATAAAATATGTCTTTCTGCTAGGCAAGTGATGTCTATTGGCTAAACTAATGAGGTTACACGTGATTTTCGAGGAATTTGATTCTAGAAAAATTATATGAACTTATTTGGGATGTGTTTATGCCTCAGTAATTTTTGTATAATTATTAAATTTTTTTAAATATTTTTATCAAATAATTTTCCAAATCTAGACAATTTTTTAGAAATTGTAAGATCTGTTTTGTTTGATATTTTTGTATGTTTATATTTCGGTAACAGAACCTTAAAAATATTTTTATGTGATAAAAATGTGTTAATTTGATGTTTGATGCATGCCTAAATGATTTGCTCGAAATTTGATTTCCAGAAAAAGTTTAGAAATCATATTTGTCATTTTGGTATCTTATCGGTGTTTCGGTGATCATAATAATTTTGGGTGATTCCTCAATTATTTTGATCATCATGAAATGACCTAGAGATGCTTGGAATGATGATTTGATGTTCTGGAAATTTTGGGAAATTATAGAAATTAATTTTGAATTAATTTTAGTATAGCAATAGATTTTCTAGTAAGACTAGAAAAATTGGCATATGTGATAAAATTGAAGTTGTTTAATTTTGGACATCAAATAATTATTTTAAGGTAAATTAATTATGAATTAATTTTTGGAATTAGGAATTCATGTTAATTAGATTAATATTAATTCCAAATGAAATAACATACAATAGTAATTCTAGCCAAGTTAGTAAAAGAAAGATAGTAAATCTAAGTGTTGAATTGGGCCTTTCATGTTAGGATCTATAAGATGTCATAACCAAAATGATGTATTTACATATATGCATTAGAGAATGCATGGCTAGGAGAATGTGTGGGCTTGCATGATGGATGATTATGGGCTTAGGCCCAATTTGATTGGGTTGTCCATATCATGCCAATATAATGTAATATATATATATATATATAATATGTATATATATAAGACCATCTAAGTTAGATGAGACCTTAGTCAAACCCCTCACTTAGAATATTAAAACTAATTCCTTCCTTTAATATGGCAAGAACCAGAATCCTTTTAAAGTTAGGGTTGTTGGCAAACCCAAGCTTGCTTTACATAGATATGTTCAAACCATGGAAATAGGATTTTTGGATTAATGGCGGTTTTAACTAGAAGCGTTAGTTTGTTAGGCAAACCCAAGATCAACGTGGACAAAGGCAAAGTTGGCTAGTGTAAATTAGATGTACATGTGTCAAGAGTTGATAGCCCAATGAGTGTGCACATATCAACAGTTGATAGCATTAGATTCGATAGTTGCATTGGAGATGCAATTGGTATGATCGATACTTACTGATTGAACTAAGGTGGCTTGTTGGGCAAACCCAAGTTCATTCTTAGGGATATTGGATATCGACTCACTAGGATAATTTCTCTACAAGTTCTCTCGGATTTATATTGAGGGTTATGAATAGGTGAAAATAATGGGAGCCATAATGCGTGTTATTAAAGTCCTTATAGATATTCATTTAAGTACATTCTAATTTTTCTCTCTTTGACAAAAGGTTGCTATTGCCCGAGTCAACACCATGAGTACTAGTGTAAATCTAAGATCATTGATGGGAGCTAACAAGTTGATTGGACCAAACTTCCTTGACTGAATCAGGAACTTGAGAATAGTTCTCAAGTCTGAGAAGTTTGGATATGTCTTGGAAGAACCACTTCCTGATTACCCTGTTGCTGATGCCTCTGATGATGATCAGAGGGCGTATAGGAAGCATCTTGATGATAGCAAGATGGCTAGTTGTATTATGCTAGCCACTATATCACTAGAGCTGTAAAAGTAGCACGAGGCTATGGATGCTCATACATAGTCTATCGTCTTAGGGAGCTCTTTGATAAGCAAGCAAGGTCTGAAAGGTTCAAGACTTCGTGATTACTCTTCCGCTCCAAGATGGTTGAGGGGACATCTCTAGTGTAGTACGCACTGAAGATGAATGGCTACAATGAGTGGTTGAACTCCTTGGATTTTCTTTTAGATTATGAAATAAGTATTGACTTAATTATGACGAGTTTAACCGATAGTTACTCACAATTTGTGCTTAACTATCGGATGAATAATATATCCAACATAATTTCCAAGCTGGTCAACATGTTCAAGGCAGTTGAGCCATTTTTTCGCAAGGAAAAGGTTGTGATGCTGATGGACTCTTCTTATAGTGCCCCCTTACCCTAGGGTACATACCAGGACGCTCGGAGGACATTCCAGTACATAACCTATGATAATGGTGCGTTACGATCAATCACTACATTCACTTAACATGGCATCATCTATCTTTATTCTCTTATAAAACATCATAAGAAAGTCACAATATTTAAAAACCAATTTCCTCTTTTCATTTCATAAAAACCAAATATCTATAATGTATCTTTCAACATCCATACCGATACAACATCATAGCCTAATACAAAAATGTGCTACAAGAAAGAGAAAAATACACAAAATCTATCTAATCTGTCCATATCCAGCTGACCGATCTTTGAGCCATTTCTTCTTGTTTCCAAAAGTAAAAGTGTCCCTCAGTAGGTAAAGTCGTCCCTCGGTATTGAAAATTCAACGTTGCAATTTTGGTGAGTTTTGCGAACTCAATGAGGTAACCATCATTGATGGTTCACTCAATTCATGCATCACATCAATACATATTACATATATTTCACAACTTTGCATAATTGATCACATATGACGTTCTCACTCAAGAGTAGACAATTTTGCATTTCAATCAATCAAACATACTTAACAAAATGCATGTGAAATGCTCATGTGACTCTTATCCAATTATTACGTTATTGTGACTGAGTGCCTATATTGTCCTGTATCTATTGTAGTAACGGGCTCATTTATACTGTCCCTTATCCGTGGGAGATACAGGGCTCATTTTACATAGTGAGAGCTTTTGCCTCTTAATCAAATTTGGAGCTTTAAGCTCGTTTTCGGTGGCTACTCAAGTCACAACTCTCATTATCTGATCATGCATTCATGTATGGAATGCATCTCTCATAATCAATCATGCATGAAAATTTAGTTCGTCGCATTCACATTCAAGTAGCACTTCAATATCTCATTCATATATCACAATCATCGGACCTTTATTGTCCGGAAACAACATAATCAATCACATTCATTCAATAATTTAAACATAACATAAATCAAACTGTTGGACCCTGCTTGTTTTCAGAGTCCAACGCTTGCTTTGATACCACTCATGTTGGATCCCGCTTGTTTCCAGATCCCAACTGTTGCAAAAACATGATACCAAATATGTTGGATCCCGTTTGATTCCAGAACCCAACTCTTCTTCATTACTCCTTATTTCTGGATTTCGAACACTCTTCAGAATCATGAAACGTGTCCGTATTACCCTGAGGGTTAATTCGTTAACCCTCATAAAGCATGAGCGTTGTAGGGTTATGTCAATGTACCCTCATAAACCATCATCAGTTCATCTTCATTCTCATAACATCTCAAAAATTTTCCTCACAATTTGTTCAATGGCATGCCCACACAAATCAGTCACCATACTCGAACTCATTTCTCCTATTTGTGAACAACATTTGGAAATCTTCAAACCTGAATTTTAATTTGAATTCTTCAAAGAAATCGAATCTCTAAGTCTATAGTATGGTTTGAAGCAAGCATAATCTCAATCGGAGCTATATGGATCAAGATATGCTTAAAAAGACAAAGTGTGTACATAACTCAATCATGCTCTCCCAACCGACCCCTCACTTTGTCACCATAAAACTTATTCAAATCAACTCCAAAAGATACCAATTTTCATGTAGACATAGGAAAAGGTGTTAGAAATCCATTACTTCAAGAATCACTTCATTTGGAGGTCGGATGAGGAAGTTATGACCAAAAGAATCCAACATATTTAAGTCCTACATTCATATTATACCTATCTTGGCGCAAATGCCGTAACTTTTTCTAAAAATTTTGGATTGAGTTCTTTCTTAAACCATTGGAAAGAAGACTTCCATATCTAAAACTTTTATGAAGACCAAAAAGCGAGATTCTACCTATAAGAGGGTAAAAAATTGCAATTTACTGAAGCTATCCCGTGAATGTCCGTTTAACGGACATTGTTGGGCCTAGGGGTTCTTTTTCACCCGAGAAGGTCTGTTTAACAGACATAAAGTCTGTTAAACGGACATGGGCGATGCTGGGGGTCATTTTTGACCTGAGAAGGTCCGTTTAACGGACCTAAATGAAGTGAATCACAAGTTAATACAATACTTAATAACGATATACAAATGCACAAGAAAGGGGGGGTTGAATTGTAATAAACTTTTCGTTATCCCCTTTTTAAGAAAATTCTTTTCGCTTAAAACTTGTTTGTTTAAGAACTACTGTAAATCTCGTTTGTAAAAGATTTTCTTAAAACTTGCTTAGTACAGTAATATCGAAAATCACGATTAGGAGAGAGAGAGAGAGAGTTGAGAGATTTCGACACAGTAATTTCATACTGGTTCATCCCAAACCGTAGGCTACGTCCAGTCCTCAGATAACCTTCTGAGATTTCATTATCTCTCAAACTTTTTACAAGTATTCTTTTCATTGAGCCTCTTCAGGTCTCTTTACAGTCAGTATTCTTTTACACTTAGCCTCTTCAGGCTATCTGTAGCACTTTCTAATTGAAAAGTTTTGCGAGCTTGTTACAGAAAATATCGCTCTAAGTTTCTGCACAGTAATCTCTTATAACTTCGATAATCTCGTGTGTGTTTCTGTCTTCGACTTCGACTCTTATTTATAGCCTACGTCTTCAACTGCTTCTTGATAACTGCTTCTTGAATCTTTAAAGAAACGGTTATTCAGTTGAGTTCTGTAAGTAACTCAGACTGATGCTTTCGTCTGCTTTTTCTTCTGTAGCTTCCGTCTGCTTTTCAAATAACTTCCGTCTGCTTTTGCTTTCGTCTATTTGAACTGCTTTTCAAATAGCTTCCGTCTGCTTTTGCTTTCGTCTGTTTTTCAAATAACTTCCGTCTGCTTTTGCTTTTGTCTGCTTTTCAAATAGCTTCCGTCTGCTTTTTCTTTGTCTGCTTTTTGTTTATCATCAAAATTAATTATTCTTAAAGTCATCTTGACTTAACATTAAAGTCCGTCTAACGGACATAGGGGTTCCCCAAACCCCTCCAAAGCCTCTCCAATGCTTCCTACATCTAATCTAACATCATATTCACTTATAATCTTCCCAAATTCAACTCTTCTAGTGCAAAATCACTCCATATCAATTTAAACGTCGAATTTATCTCATAAAACTCTCAATTCTCAACCCATTTGGTTCATCAAAACCACACATTCTCATTAATATACTATAGTTGTCCTGTGCATACATTCCATGCAGCATCACAACTTGTAATAATCATATCTTTCCATTTTGATATCCAAAAATTACAAACTTTACATCGTTGGAAAGCTAGAAAGATCATCTACAACTTCTAAGAAGACAATTTTGATCAGTTTTACCTAGATTCTTCTAGATTTTCCCTTGAATTCAGGAGACACATTTTACCCTCATGAAAAACTTGAAATTTGTCCCAAATTCTCTTCCTTAACTAATGCAACATCATTCTTATCCATTCACAATTTATATCCTTCTTTTCCATAACATCTCACTTACAAGTAATAGCAATTCATATTCAAAGTTCATTAACTCAAATGGATTACTTCTTCAAGTGTACTCAATTCCAATTTAATCTCATCCTTAATTAATTCATATTCCAACTCCACCTCATACATACACAAATTCGCATTTCAAATCCATCCACAAATCCATACTTCATTTACATCATAAATAAGAGTTTTACAAACTTCAATGGGCATTGCGCGCTACAATACAATATTTCGCAAAATCACAAACTACATAAAATACTTGAACTATAATTGCTCAACATGCAACTACAGCTTTGTTTTACATAAACTACTCCAAAACCAAACAAAACATGCAAATTCAAAGTGATGTCTTGACTTTCTTTCACTCGGTCTCTTGCTCATCACCTGAATAGGGGAAGGAGAGTTGTGGTGAGCTTAAAAGCTCGTGGATAACAGGTTTATAATGGAGAAACAAGTAAAAACTTGAAAATGTAAAATTGTTATAGAGAATTCATATTGACTTCATAAAGTACATGTTTTTCAAAAACTTCTCATGTAATCCAATTTTACAATGACACAAATCATGTATGCAATCAAACTTGTCAACATATCATGACCACATAGGCACATCAAAACGGTTTGGGTAGATCCATGAACATGACGAACTACACAATTCCACATAATGGTCCTGCGTAGTCGTAAACTCGAGGGAGTCCATAAAGGAGCTCCGTGCCACTAGCGGGCAGGCGGGAGAAGCCTTAACTTGGTCAACGTGCATGTGACATTCTTGAATGGACTACCAAAACTCACATCACATGTATTTCAAAACTTGTTGCCCAAAATGGCACTTTTTCAAAAACTTGATTTCATATACTTGATATATTTCGAAAACGATTTCCGATATATTTCGAAAACCATTTCCGAAAACATGATTTCATAAACATGCGATCTTTTCAAAAGAAATCGTTTTCATAAATCATCAAACAATTCACATATCAAACATGTAGCGATTTCTCAATTCATTCAAGACACAATTAATGCAACACTTATGATGCAATTTAAATCATTAAATTTTCTTGATTTAAAGAAAACAAGAGTGGCTTATTTACTCAATTATAAACATGTACCCACCTTGATTTCCTTGCTTAATGCTTGTTCAAAAAGCCTCTACTCTCCTTGCTCCTCTTGCCTCTCTTGATTTTCTTCAACAATGGAAAAATTCTCAAATCAATAGTGATCCCAAATTGAGAATCCCATAAGACATAATCACCAAAATTGATCTTAGAAAGCTTAAACTCATACATTTCTTAAGCTATATGAACCAAAACCCTTTTAAAAATCCAACATATTAAGATCAAACTTACATTGATTCTTCACCAAATGAGGAGTTTCTTAGCTCTAATGGAAGTTCTCATACTCCTCTTCCCTTTTCCTCCTTGAATAAACTTCAAAATCCCTTTTGAAGGCTTAGAAAAATCAAAACCTAGCTCACCTCCTTCTTTTCTCTTCTTTCTCTCTTTTTCATGCTTCTCTATCCTTTTCTCTCTTCAATCACGTTTTTGCTTCTTCAAAATGAAAGACAACCTTTTTCTCTTCTCTTTTATACCCTTATTGATTGCACAATGTCCATTTTACTCTTACTTATAAGCCTTGCAACTTAAATGCTTAAGTGACTTGCCAATTTTGCCCCTCATGCAAACTTACCACCTTAATTCAATTTAATCCATGTCATATGATCTTACTCACATTAACATGCTAATTAACTCCACAAAATAAAATAATTAATCTATTAAGACCTCAAAATTTATTTAAATCATGCTTAACTCCTTCCAAAAATCAAGACCTTTTTCTAATCTTATAATTGAAGGAATTTGATAGCACTTCCTTCTAGAAAAATGTTCCTCATTGTCTTAATTTTCTAATGACATCAAAATCATTCAATTTGGTTCAGTAATTTGAAAGTTATACCCTAAATATTTCCGAACTATTCTTATGCTGAAACAATATTCTATTCTCAAATTCCATCCGAAAATTGACTTTCTTAGAGACTGAATTATGTTAAGTCAAAATGACTTCACGATTAATAATTTTGATGAAGACCAAATAATAATGAAAGAAGAAAGTAAGACGAAGCATGGAGAAACAAAGACAAAGTGAAGTGGAAGAAAAATGAGACGAAAGAAATGAGACGGAAGAAAAATGAGACGGAAGCGGAAAGCAGAAATGAGACGAAAGAAACTAAGACGAAGACCCGATACCACGTCGGATTATTAATCAGTTTGAGTTAGTTACAGAACTCAACTGAATAACTATTTCTTCAAAGATCAAGAAACAAGAAGAAAGAAGCGGTTGAAAATGAAGGGTATAAATACGAGTCAAAGTCGAAGACTGCAGAAGTTAGTGATTTTAGCGAATTAATGAGATCTTGAGAAACACTGTATACACTGTACTAAACTCTAGAGCTACTTTTGTCTGTAACAAAGCTCGAAACATCTTTTAGTAGAAAGAAGAAAAGCTGATAGCCTGAAGAGGCTAAGTAAGAAAAGAATACTTGCTGTAAGAGACCTGAAGAGGCTCGGAGAAAAGAATACTTGTATTTTTAAGAAGAATAGTGAAATCTCAGAAAGGATTCTGAGGACTGGACGTAGCCCACGGTTTTTGTTAGACCCCAAATTTTCAGTGGAATTTAGAAATAAGAAATGATAGAAAATCAGTGTTTTATATATATATTGTGTAATGGAAGTATTT
>JAOQMQ010000006.1:15848894-15870319 GCA_027563845.1 Erythroxylum subrotundum
GGGTCAGTAACTTCCCAAAACTTTCCAGTTAATGCATGTTATTCGTGGTCATTAACTTCCTATAACTTCCATTAATGTATGCTATTCATGACCATTAACTTCCTATAACTCTCCATTAGTGATGGTGGTTATGGAAGAACTAATGGTGCAGAACATAGAGATGATTTTCATGCATCTTGTGTAAGACACAAGAGAAAGAAAGGTTCTTTCTTACACGCACACTCTTTTTCTCTCTAACTCTCACAAGAGTTCTTATCTTTTCTAGCACAAAGAAAGAATTCTAGCCATCTCCTAATGTGGTTTCATCCTTCTATCTTTGTGTGGACTTTCATTAGAGACGGTCTACGTTGATCGTTGTGGTTTTCGACAACCCAACGCGGAGATGATTAAGGAACAAAGTATATCGTCAGAAAGGTATGTAAACATCTAACATTTCATGTTTTTGTTTTCTATATCTATATGTATAAGTAGATATAGTTTTTGAGGTTCAGTTTTATTTTCTGTTACGTATATTTGATATATATTATGTACAAGATGTATGATCGAAACTTTACAATTCATATGGAAAAACATAATATATGCTAGTCTCTTTTACATTCTATTAATGTCCAATCTTAATAGAACAATGACTAGGAATAATTTAGAAATAATACATAACTGCAATATGAATCTCATAATTTCATTTACAAGATATATTTATCCCATAGACTTTATCAAGTAAATACAAGTATGTATAAGATAAAGAATGTCTTTAAATTATTTTGTCACTAAATTATAACCAAATAATTGGCTGTAAGGCATAAACCATCAATCTCCCACTTGTACTAAACCAATCGTTTAGGTATCATATACCATATCACTATATGATGATCATGCTACTATTAGGACACTGACTTGATAAGAGAATTCTATAAGATTCTTTATAGTGGGAACTTGCTTAAATCTTACAACTTTCATTTTAATTATCATAATAAATAAGAAAAATTGCCTAAATACATCCTTGTAATTTTGATGAAATCTTAGCTCCTTTTATATGCTCAATGTCTCTACATAGTTTTCATCACAATGGAAAGATTGTAGTATTTTTTTATTTAGAGAAACTTGAATTCATTGACTTTAGGCTTAATGAGCAAGCTATTCATGTATTTATTAAGTTAATCAAATATAAAGTTCTCTTCTGATTTGTTTATAAAGCAAAATTTTCATTTGAAAGAGCTAACCCATGGAAGCATTTAAAGGATATGGGCTTTAATATGAACACCCCTTGGATTATCCTAGGAGATTTTAATTGTTCTCTATATGCTTTAGAATCAAAAGGATGTATGAATATGAAAGACCCCATACAATAAATTTAGATATTGTACCAGTAACCTATGAGGGGTAATAGTTCACTTGGAACAACAAACAATAGGGTAAATGAATTATAAGGAAAAATTTAGAAAGACAATTAGTTACCTGTCAATGGTTGTCGAAGGTCCAAGGCAATAAAGCTATTTTTACAAATCCTTTTACTTCTTAGTCAAAATTAAGATACACAACTTAGTCGAGCTCCCTACTTTTTTAGATTCATAAATTACCTTGCAAAACTTAAGGGATTCCAAGAAACTGTGGAAGCAAGAAAGGGGAAGGAAATTGAGGGTTTTGAACAATTTAAATGCATCAAAGTGCTTCAAATGGTGAAAAGAGAACTTGAAGAATTTTATTGGAAATATGTTAGTAGAAAATGCATTAAAATCAAAGAAACCAAAGGCAGACTTATCTAAGTATAAACAAAATTAGAAAATCTTCTTTGTTCTTTAAATCTATCTCAACTAGGAGAAACACTAATAAAATATCAGAACTAGATAAGGAGAATGGAGAAAGGAGTGAGGAACAAAAAGAGCTGAAGGAGAAAGTTTTTAATTATTTTCAAAGAACTATTGACACATCCACTAATTATTGTTCCTCAATATAGGTTCTCATTTCTTTCATCTCTAAAGCTATAAATGAGGAGCAAGCATGTAACATCACAAGATTTGAAAAACTCATTAAAGAGACTTAATTCCAAAAAAAAACTCCTAATCGAATAGGCTCAATGCCTACTTCCTCAAAAAGGCCTGGAATTAGATAAAATATCAACTTAACAGTGTTATCATAGATTCCTTCAATTAAAAGAGATTACTAAAGCAAATAAATCAAACTTATATTTGTTTAGTCCCTAAAAGGCTTAATTATAACACTCAAAAGCTTATTGTAACCTAATATACAAGAATATCTCCAAAATTATTGCTTTCAGGCTAAACGTAGTACTGAAATCCTTCATAAACAAAAATCAAGGAGCTTATGTTAGGGGAAGGAGCATATGTGATAACAATGTGCTACATAAGATTTATTTAATGACTATCAAAGGAAGGACTCCAATAAAATTTATGTAACAAAGATTGATTTCTATAATGACTTTGATTCAATCAACTAGGAATTTCTTTTACACACTTTAGAGGCATTTGGTTTTCCACAAAAATTAATCACATAGATTGAACAATGCATATCAATAACATCATTTAGTGCTCTAATTCATGAAGAGCAATGTCTTATATTCAATAGAGTGAGATGAGTTAGGAAAGGAGGCCTTATTTCTCCTTAAATGCTCTCCATAGAATTTTTAAATAGACTTAATGACTTCAACACATGAGGAGATCCCTTATTTGGATTTCACAAAAAATTTATAACAAGTTTAGGATATTTAATCTCACTTTTACAGATGACTTTTTTTTGTAGAGTTAATGAAAAATCAGTAAAGCTTTTAATGAATTCTATCCACTTGCTCAGCAAGCTCTTAAGCCTTAGTATAAATCAGGTGAAAAGAAATAAGTTGCTCTCAAATGGAGCTAGCTCTTTGACGCATAGACTCTTTAATTTAATTAGTTTGGTTATTTAAAACCTCTCCTTTAAATACTTGGGAATTCCTATCTTAACCAAATGTCCAACTTATGGAATTTTTTAGGATTATTTAATATGGTTAAGAAAAGAATTAATCATTAGAGCAATAAGAGTTTAACTTATATAGAGAGACTTCAACTAATTTCAACTAATCCAATATATTCTAAATAAACACCAAGTTTATTGGATTTTGAACATAGTGTTGCCTAAAAACATCACAAAAGCTATAGAGAGGATGATAAGAAGCTTCTTTTTAATAGGCAATGCTCATATGAAATCTAATGCCAAAGTTAAATGGACAAACATTGTCTTGTCAAAGGATGAGGGGGGACTTAAAGTTTGGACTATGGAAAAATAGTACTTCTTACTAAGATAATCTAAACGGTTCTTTATAACAAAGAATATTTATGGGTGCAATGTGTCCACTCATATTACTTGGAAAATTAGTCATTAGAAGATAAAGCCAAAAGCTGACACTTTATAGAAAATGATGTAAATATTCAAACTTAGAGAAAAACTTTGTTGGGAGATTAAATTCAAGATTGGAAATGGTGAAAATACTTGGTTTTGGTTTGATAATTGGCCCTAAAATATCCAACTTGAGGTATGTGCTAAACTCCAAATCGAAGGTCAAAGAGCTTATAAAAGGCAATGAATGACATATAAAGCTTAGAGGATTCTCATCTATACAAAAAATCTTCTTAGAAGTAATCCTTAACAATTGGCTACTAACTATATAAAGTTACAAAAACATCCTTCAAGTTTATTTACTAATAAATCTTACTATCAAATGCTCACAAACTCCATAAAATAAAGTGAACAATAGGAATCTGATATGGTTTAAATAATTTCCACAAGATATATTCCATTTTGTGGCTAGTGATGAGGAATAGATTAAGCACCTTAATCAAAGAAACAAGACTCAAACTCTGTTACATAGAATGAAGATAAAGATGAGCTATTTCTAAAATGAAAGTACACTAAAGGATTATGGATAAGAATATAGTCATTATGTAATCATCAATGTAATAAGGATGATAATGAAGGAATAGCTTAATAGGCTATTAGTAATGCAATATCTCAAAGCAGAAGACCATAACCTATTCAAAATAGCAATGGGAGTTGTGTATATGCCATATGGAGAGAAAGAAATGGTAAATTCGTCAACAATAAAAGTCAATAAAAATAGCCTTTATGACAACATTTTAGCTTAGACAAGAGAGAATATTCTTGCTAATATAAGGAATTAGCTAGTTATTGAAAAGATGGTGAGTAGATGGAACTTAGAGGGGTAAAACATATGACTACAATAACTTGTTAGCAATTTTTCCATCAAGAGCTAATATGACAACCTAATGAGAGGATAGAGAGATTCAATGGTGTCAAGAATATGTAGGAGGGTGCAAACCATATTGAATTATTGGAATATTGACTTAAATGGCCAAATTTATAGTGATTAGTTAGATTCCTTTTTTAAGGTGTTTTTCTTATAATTTGTATACTTGAAACTCATTTAGGGGTAGTTCTCTAATTCAATTTTCTCCTTACATTTCAAAAAACAAAAAGGATCTCTCAGTATCCTTAGGCAGACATATAATAGTTCTCTTAACTTTTTTCTCTTGTTGTTTTATATTATAGGTCCAACTATAAGAACATCTTTAATAGCCTCTCAATTGACTTCAATGTATCCTTCAGAACTTTCCCTTATATGATAAAAGCTTATTGTGCCAGCTTCCAAGTCTCTTATAGATGGACTCAGTTAATGATTTACATCTATAAAAAGATAATCTATTTATGGTTATAGGGATCGCTAAATATTAGAATGAGAGCTGCTCATTCTTGAAGCCATTTATTATCCTTAAAAGCTCCTTCATTATAGTGTAACAAAGGATTGCAGACGACTCAAAGCATGGCTTGGCTTGACCCAAAGTTAATAGGCCAGGATTAGTGACTAATGTCCTAGTGGATAGAAAACTTGTGCATTCCATACGCATTGATCGACCAATGTGTTATAATGATCAAATAACATCCTGGAACTAGCTATTGAGCACGACTAGTTTTCTATTCCAATGGCTAGGTTCATCCTAAACCTTATAACTATATGATTTTTCTTTAGTTTAAATATGAAAAATATTTGGGCGTTCTATAAACATATTTGTAGAGTTTTTCAAATATTTTATTCATTGTTACATTTTAAAGTAGGTGAGACTTTAGGTTATCAAAATGATATAACAAGGTGTTTTGAGTGGCAAATTCATTTGTGATTGAGTTTACACTTCACCTTGGAAAAAGATTACATGAAGAGATGCTTTTTACTCGTAGAAATAAGACTATTGTAATAAGGTTCATCTTATCCTTATTGAAAGAAGAGACTTGGTTGAAATTTAAAAAAGTTTCTTGGTGAGTATACATAGGCAAGGGTTATTTTTATCGAACTACTATAAATTGGTTTGCCTTTCTCTTTTCCTACACTTTTTAAATTAGTTTATGATTGTGTGATTTATTTACATTGAGTTACCTCCTTATACCATCATATAATGATATTTGTTAAATTGCATCCTTTAAATAAAAAATAGTTGATAAAATTCTTGAATACCCAATTAACCCCCCTTAAATGCCATATATTGATATTTATTAAATTATATCCTTTAAATAGAAAATAGTTGATAAAGTTCACTAATACCCATTGATCTCCCTAATAAGTGCAAATCGGGAATAATAAGTGGCATTAGAGTAGGTCTCTTAAGTTAGTATTTCAAACAAAATTTTATAGTAAAGACTAAAATGGTATAATTAACTTCATCTTCATCCTTATAAAAGAGGGAAAAGACATTAATAAAGCCCCTTTATCTAGTACTGGTGAACATCTTTATTAGAAATCTAGGATAAAATTTTTCTTAATGGCTAAGAGTGTTGAATTATGTGAAAAAGTCTCAAATGGCCCTTTCACTCCTATGAAATTCATCCATCAATGACAAAAAGGTGCTTAAACTAAAGAAAGACTTGAACCTCAAAAGACTTATTTCTTTAAATAGAAAAGTCGTTCATGTATTATTTTGTGGACTTAGTGTCAATTAATTTAATAATGTATCCATAAATGAAACTTCTCATAATATTTGGTACACACTTGAAGTCACACTCGGGTTACCAATCAATTCAAAGAAATTAAAGTAAGTATGATAATTCATTGATATGAATTATTCCAAATGAAAATAATGAAAGTATATTATTAATTCTCTTAAATGTCTTTGAAAGACCTACAATAATTTTAAAATTTTGAGAAAGCTTTTTTCCAAAGACTTGGGAAGTCAAAATGATAGTTATTGATCTTCCTATACTAGTAGGATGCCATCAGCACCATTAACAACACTTATGATATAGATAGATTATGGCATCTATACTTCCATAGGTTTTCCATTTTTCAGAAAAGAGAATCAGTTATCTATTTCTTTCTCTAAATTATAGATAAAAGAAAATTCTCTAATGTTATAAACTTTAATCCGGGTTGACTCTCCATGAAGCAATAATCTTTGTTTGACACCTTTTGCCTTTTGATTCAACAACAATTGCTCTTTAATCCATTGACTGATTCCATTTTGAACCTTATCCTTGGAGTTCTCAATACCTTTAAAACACCTTGAGTTCCTCCCTCCCAGATCTTGTATATGCTTGAACTAAGGCTTGTACATAAAATGCAAAGTTCCTATTAGAAATGTGTCTTTTTTTATGCAACCATGGAATAATCTTAGCACAATTGAGGTTTAAATTTTGTAACTGGAATAGGTCTAGTATGGTACTCCAAATTCCTAAATAGAAATTACACATAAAGAAGAATGTGTTAGATTTTCATAAGCAACTTACATAAAGGACATATTTTGGATGTATTAAGATAACTCATTCTATCCATTATTGCCATTCTAATCATAACTGATAACCGCATAAGAAAGGATATTTAAGGCATCAAGTATCTATCCTATGTAACCTTATATCAGGCCATAGTTTCTCCCGTTAAACTTATCATATCCTTATACAATTTACTTATGAACTATATAGTTGAGTGTCCAAATCATTGGCTTCCTTTTCAAAGTTAGGACTACAATTTTGAATTACATAAGCCAATTCACTAAGGAAGTTAATCTATTGTTTAGAATTGATCTATGCATATTCCTTAGTGTTTCTTAGAAGGTTATCTATATATAAAACACTAGATTTGCGTTTATTAAAGGTGCTACATTGCGTTATTTATCAAAGAATAATGAAGCCCTTTCACCATTTATAATGAACTTGATGTTTCTTCTTAGAATTGCCCTTAAATTCAGTAATTGAGAAGTGAACAATAATAAAAAGGGACTTATTATTATCTCCTATAAGGGTTTTCCCCTTAAAAAGTAAATTTAAATCCATCTAACCTAAAAAGTCTATATTATACTCTAATCTCCATAAGCACTTTCATATAATACCTTGTTGATTAAGCTGATTGATGTTATTACCAAACCTCCTTCTTTCGTAGGTCCGCTCACTTCACTCCAATAAACCCTAGCATTGCATCTCCCATTAAGTCTACCATCCTAAAGAAAACTTCTCATTTTCCTTTCCAATGATTAGATTAAGCTCTTAAAAAGGAAAATGCGGGATGACCAGTATATTTGAAGAGAATTAAGAACTAATTTTATTATATATAACCTTCCCGTATACTATAAATCCTTATTGTGCCAACTCCTTGGTCTTCTCTATATTGTCTCTATTAGTGAAAAACACTCTCTAAATTGGAGATTCTTGTTGTCTTAAAAATAGGAGCAAGTCATCTACAAAGGATAAATTAAACAAACTAAGTCTTTTCCATTTGCTATGATATTTACAATTAGGATCCAAGGAATATTATGCTTCACTGGCTTGATCAAAGCCTCTATGAATAAAATGAATAAGTAAAGAGATTGGATCTCCTTACCTCAAACCCCTCCCCCTTTTGATAGATTTGTTAGTTCTCATTGATTAACACACTAAAAGGAGTTTCAATTATACATAAACTTAACCAATTTTTAAACTTTGTAGGAAAACCAAATACCTCAAGCAAATGAAGAAATAAACTCCCGACTTATTGAGTCATAAGCTTTACGAAAGTCCACCTTAATATCATAATTCTTAGGGTAATTGTTTCTTGAATACCCATAAATTCCATCTTAATACCATAATTATAAGGGTAATTGTTTCTTGAATACCCTTTGAATAGTTCTTGAGCAATTAACTCATTGTCCTTGATTTGTCTACCTTCTAAGAAAGCACTTTGGATTCCACTTATCAAAATTTCAGAACTCTCCTCAATCATGATGCTAATAGTTTAAAAATAATTTTATATAAGAGATTATAGCATAAGATAGGTCTATCCTCACTATGTGATCTAAGGTTAAGGCCTCTAGGAATCAAACAAATAAAAGTCTTATTGATCTTTTTAAGGAGCTTACCATTCTTAAAGAACTTTAATATTGCTTTTAATACAAAGTTCCCTACTAGAGGCTAGGCTTTTTGGAAGAAATACCTATTAAAGCAATTAGGGGTTGGGGCCTTGTTAGCATTCAATTCAAGCATTGCCCTTTCCACATCTTATACACTAAAGGACTATTGAAGCACTCTGTGTCACCTTCCTTCAGCTAGTTATTAATGAAAGAGCTAGGGATTTACACTAAAGAGTTGCTACAAGCTCATATACCAAGAGAGTTTTTGAAGATGTTGAAAGCTTCCTTCTTTAGTACCATATAAAAAGGGATAACTGGCCCATTTTTCTTAGTCAAAGAGCTTATTCTATTAGAGTTTCTTCTTGCCATTATGGAATTTTGGAAGAATTTAGAGTTTCTTTCCCGTTATTTTATCTAACAAACTTTTGCTCTCCACTTTAATAGGGAATTATGGATCACTATATCCCTATAATATGAATTTATAGCTAGCTTCTCTTCCTTAATAGGGAATTATGGATCACTATATCACTATACAATAACCCTAGTGTTTACAATTTTCTTAGAGTTAATCTTCTTTAGCTCCAATTTAGTCATGTTCAAATTCTTATTAAAATATAATCTAAATGGAAAACTATCTCATGCACTTGCTGAATATATCTTGAATGATGAGATGGGAGTAATATGAGAATGTTGAGTTGATAAAGAGTGCTACTCAGGCAACTTTGACAACTACTACTCATTAACAAATGCCATATCTAACTTCTTCATTATGTGCCATTTAGAGCTTTGCTTATTGCTTTAAGATTAAAAAACCCTTCAAATATTAGATTTGTTACTTTAATCTTCTCTACACATTCCCTAAAGTCATTTGTAAAGTTCCTTAAACTCATATGCCCTCTACTTTAGACCCCTACATTATACTATATGAGTCCCCTAGAATTATCCAGATGTCTTAAAATGTTGAATGAATGCTAGATAGTTTCTCCCAAAGTAATCTCTTGTAGCAAGTGAAGTTTAAACCATAAACAAAAGAAACATAAAATTTGGTATCCACCAGTTTAAACCAAATTGATAGATGCATTAATTGATCACTTTTCTTAGCATTTTGATCTTTACTCTCATTGGATAAAAGGCTATAATTATGTGACCATAATGGAGGTGTTGTTGATTTAATAAAAAGGAAAATTTATTGCCCAAACACTTCATTTAGTTAAGAATCTACTAGCTAAGTTTTATCTAAAAATTCCTATTATTGCATGTTTCAAATCATAAACAAAGTCTCTTAAAGAATGATAGTTCTTTAGGCATTTTATAACCCTTAGATCCTATGAAGCTACTAATATAATGCTGGTTTTTTTTAAATCTCTTGAATTTGTTCTTCCTCCCTAACTTCCTTCTACTATCACTCTTGAATTCCTTAATCTTTATTTCCATTGCTTCCTGATTCGAAGGAGGATTAGAGGGCCTTATATGTTCTTATTGAGTCTTAACCACCATTTGTTTGACCTTATTTTGTCTTATTAAAATAGAGGTATTAATTTCCTCTTTATTTACTGCTTGATTTGTTCTCTTCTCCATCTTAGTATTAACTTTATCTTTATATAGAATCTCTTATCCCCCCATATTCATTATTGCTTCCTCAATTGTCTTTCTATATGAGCTTCCCTATCCTAATTATCACTTGGTTGCCATTCCAACCCCACCAGTTCTATGAAATCATCTCTAGCAAACTTTCTCCGAATGGCCTCCTATTAGTTGCATTATTGCTTTAAAGTAAGTTTTTATTAGTAGGAGACTAGTATAGAATCCTCAAACATTATGCCATCTTCCTTAAGCCTCATCACAAAAATACAATAAGGTAAGTCTTTCTCTGGCTTTACACTAACACATAACCTTGTATTACTCGATCCTCTTCCTCGTGGATGTAGTCTAATCCATACAAATAGGTTTTCCTATGTAGTTGCTAACTTAATCCTTTGATTAACCAATATTCGAGGAGCATGTTACGTATGTCAATCCAAATATACACATTCTTATACCTAATCTTTCTAAGCTAATCTTTGGTCTTTAAACCTACAGAAATATGGGAAAGACATCTAGGTGACAAAGCCTAGCTTTTATATCTCCTTTAGCTTCAGATTCTATTGTAAATCTAAACAATATAAGGTTTTAATCAAATAGAAGAACTTGAGATTACCACTTTCCCTTCCATTTCTTTTTTTCCTAGTTATCAATGACTAGGATTAAGGGATATTTACCTATAAAAAACCCACTAAGGTGGAATTTTGGCCTTTTTCTCCTTAGTTTAACACATCAATATTAAGGTACATTAAAGATCATCCACTAGGTGGGCAATAATGTAAAGAGTATTGTTGGACCCCGAACTTTTCTTGGAAGTTAGAATTATTAAATGAGAAATTGTTGGTGATTATTCATGTGTAGAGAAAAGGAGAATTCTTGAATTTGAAATGAAATAGAAAAGATGGTTTAGGTACAAGATGGGTTATATGTGAAATATTGGAAGTTAAAAGCTAGAAAATGTAATTGAAACATGTTCATTGAGTATGCTTCGGTGTTTTAGCCATAACTTTTTCTCTAGTTATCCAAATGAGATGATATTTGATTTGGAGTAAACTAAAGAGATAGGGCTACAAATTGTCTGATGAAATCAAGTTCTAATTTAGTCTCTAAAAATTTCAATTTCTGGATGGAATTTGAGCACATAATATTGTTTCAGTATAAGAACCGTCTGAAAATGTTTGGGGTATAACTTTTAGATTATAGAACCAAATTGAATGATTTTGATGTCAATAGAAAATTGAGACAACGAGGAACATTTTTCTAGAAGGAAGTACTATCAAATTCCTTCAATTACATGATTAGAAAAAGGTCTTGATTTTTGGAGGGAGTCAAGCATGATTTAAATAATTTCGAGGTTTTGCTAGATTAATTATTTTATTTGGAGTCAATTATTATGTTAATTTTAGTAGGATTTTAAAATATGGTTTAGTGGAATTAAGTAGTAAGAGCATATATGTATAAGGGCTTTTTGGGAAGACCAATTAAACCAATTAAGTTGCAAGGCTTACATGTAAGGGTAAAGTGGTCATTGCTCACTCATTAATGACAAAATTGTAATAAGACATATGGGTTGGCTTTTAAGGAAGGAGCATGAACGAAAATTGGGAGGATAGAACCAAAGAAAAGAGAGAAGAGAGGAGAGAGTTCGGTGGAGAGAGGAGAGAGTTCGGTGGAGAGAGGAGAGAAAGAAGAAAGAAGAAAAAAGCTAGGTCTTGATTTTTCTAAGCTTTTAAGAGGGATTTTGAAGTTTATTCATGAAGGAAAAAGGAAGAGGAGGATGAGAGCTTCCATTCAAGCCAAGAAGCTCTTCATTTGGTGAAGGATCAAGGTAAGAGTATGTTTGACTTGTTGGATTTTTAGAAAGGTTTTGGTTCATATAGCTTAAGAAATGTATGGGTTTAAGAATTCTAAGATCAATTTTGGTGAATATGTCTTATGGGTTTTTCAATTGAAATGCCTATTGATTTGGGGAATTTTTCCTTTGATGGAGGAAATCAAGAGAGAGGCAAGAGGAGCAAAAGAGGAGGCATTTTGAACAAGTATTAAGCAAGGAAATAAGGTGGGTTTCATGCTTATACTTGGATAATGAGCCAATATGTTTTCTTTTAGTCAAGAGAATAAAATGATTTCTCAATTGCTTTATAATTGTGGCATTTGTTGCGTTTGAATGGTTTGCAAAATTGCTATATGTTTTGGTGTATGAAATTTTGATGATGAATAGTGAATTGCTATATGAAAGGGTTTTTCAAAAAATTGCATGTTCATGAAAAACAAGTTTATGAAATTTTGCCATTTGGGCAATCTATTTTCAAGTCATGAATTTCATGTTATATGGGTTTGTGGTAGTCCCTTAAGAACCGTCACGTGCACGTTGACCCAATAATAGGCTTCTCCTGCCTACCCGCTAGTGGCACGGAGCTCCCTCAAGGACTCCCTCAAGTTTACGACTATACAGGACCATTATATGGGAATGTGTAGTGAGTCATGAATATGGATCTACCCAAATCATTATGATGTCCTTATGTGTTTATAATTTGTGAATAAGTTTAAAAATGCATGAATTGTGTTGTTTGTGATTTTGATTACTTGACAAGAATTTTGATAAACATGTGTTTTACGACTCGATAAGAATTTTCTATGACAATGAACTTTTTGAATGGTTTTGCTTGTTATTTATTATAAACTTGTTACCCACGAGCTTTAAGCTCACCCCCTTTCATTCCCATCTCCAGGTGATGAGAAAGAGATCGGATGAAAGAAAGTCAAGGCATTCGTTTGATTATGCATGTTGTATTTTAAGTTGGATTGATGTAAAAATAAGACTTTAGACATATATTGAGAATTATAGGATTTTGTATCTTTTGTTATATTTTGGATTTCATATTGGTGATGTAATGTGGCTTGAAATGCCATTAAAGCTTTGTAAACATTTATCTTATGATGTTAATGACATATGAATTGTGTATGGATGATATGAGATGAGTTGGAATTAGATGTAATTGAAGAAGCTATCCACTTGAGTTAATGATTGACCTATTGTTATATATATAAGTGAGATACTATGGAAAAGAAAAATAGGAATGTTATGAATCATGATATGTTGTTGAATACGAAAAGTCAAATGAATTGAGGTTAAGAGTTTGATGAATTCCAATTGGTAGTTGAATGGTTATGAATGATGTTGTAATGGAGGAAGTGAAGTTGGGATAATTTCAATTTTCATAAGGGTATGATTTGTGATTTGACTTTAAGAGAAAATCGGGAATGATATAGGTAAAACTAGAAAAGATTGTCTTCTTGGAAGTTGTAGATGATCTTTCTATCTTTCCAACGATATAAAGATTGTAATTTTTGGATATCGGAGTGAAAAGATATGATTGTTATAAGATAGGATGCTACATGGAATGTATGCGCATGACAACTATGGTATATTGATGAGAATGTGTGGTTTTGATGAACCAAATGGGCTGAGAATTGAGAGTTTTATGAGATAAATTTGGTGTTTGAATTGATATGAAGTGATTTGGCAATAGAAGAGTGGAATTTGGGAAGATTATGAGTGAATATGATGTTAGTTTGGTTAAAGGAAGCTTTGGAAGGACTTTGGAGGGGTTTGGGAAACCCCCATGTTCGTTTAACGGACTTTAGGTCCGTTTAATGGACCTTCTCAGATGAAAAATGACTTTTAAGCCAGTTTATGTCCGTTAAACGGACATTCACAGGATAGCTTCAGGAAATTGCTATTTTTGGCCCTTTTTTAGGCATAATATCACTTTTTGGTCTTCATGAAAGTTGTAGATATGAAAGTCTTCTTTCCAATGGTCTAGGAACGAAAGCAATCCAACATTTGTAGCGAAAGTTATGGAAATTGCGCTAAGACATGTACAATTTGGGTAAGGACATAAACATATTGGATTCTTTTGGCCATAACTTCCTCATCCAACGTCCAAATGAAGTGATTATAGATTCCTAACATCTTTTACTATCTCTCCATAAAAATTGGTATCTTTTAGAGTTGATTTGAAAAAAGTTTGCATTAGAGAAATTGAGGGATCGGTTGGAAGAGCATGATTGGGGTATGAACACACTTTGGCTTTTTAAGCATATCTTGATCTATAGAGCTCCGATTAAGATGATTCTTGCTTCAAATCAAACTAGAGACTTAGAGCTTCAATTTCTTTGACGAAATTAAATTGAAATTCTGGTTTGAAGTTTCCCAAATTCTGTTCACAATTAGGAGAAATGAGTTTGATTATGGTGATTAATTTGTATGGGCACGCCATTGAACAAATGGTGAGGAAATTTTTGGGATGTTATGAGAATGAAGATGAACGGATGATGGCTAATGAGGGTTCAATGCAATAACCCTTCAAGGTTGTATGCACGCTCACGTCCTTTCATGTTTTCTCAAGAGTTGGATTCTGGAATCAAGCAGGATCCAACAGCAATTGTTATCAGAGGAAGAGTTGGATTCCGGAAACAAGCAGGATCCAACAGTTGTGGTATCAAAGCAAGCGTTGGACTCTGGAAATAAGCGGGGTCCAATAAGTATCCTTAATTTTCACCCAACACCTATTTTCAACTCAAGAGGAAGTTAAAAAATTGAGTGGTTTGGCTCTTTAAGAAGTTAGGTCTCAAGCTATTTCTTTTCCTCCTAGGAAGTGATACAAGGAGAAGAAGAGGGAGGGACTACTAATAAGGGCAACAAGGACATGGAGATAGCCAAGGAGGAAGGGTGGAAAGGAAACGTTATCTGAAAGATTTTGAGTAAGAACTTGATCTCTAACAACCGTAGCATGAAAAGATAACCTTTCAAAAAGATGCAAAAGGTTATTAAAAATATATGCTAAAATGATATAAAATGGAAAAAGAAATAAGGAAAAATACTAAAAAGACCTTGTAGCCAAAAGAAACTAAATGGGCAGAACTAAAAGCAATTTAACCTAGGGGAGAAAGTAGGAAGAGCATGAAGAAGAGGAAAAGGGTGAACACAATTGAGTAAGCGATCAAAGATTGAGAGTAGGATACCAAATCACTAAAAAGGGTATGGTTGAAACCAATATAGAGAGATAAGAGAGAATCTCTCTCTAGCCATTCCAAAAATGTCTATAGTTTTCTTAGATGTATCAACGGTGTAACTTCTTCTTTATTAAGACGTTCATTTTATCTTCCAGATTTTGTGAATTTTACTTCAAATTTTCTCTCTTTAGAAGCTCAATGATTCCACCATTAAGCTCTTCATTCTTATTAAATTCCCTATTGATAGCTCTTATATAGCATCTTTAGAGACGATATATGCTTTATGCTTTTTAAGCTCTTTATGATCACTTATCTCAAACTTTTTCCCATTTGGCAACCAAGACTTAGATTGTTCATTTTTCTTTGGTCTCCATTGGTAACTAAGAGAAAGAAAATAGTCTAAAAGTTTTCGATATTTGTTAAGTTCCATTATTCCTAAGCATTCAGGTAGCCCTTTATCCATGTCATCATCTACACATATTTACGTATAACATATTCTCTTTACATTGGAAGGATATTAATGAAGAAAAATTTTCCTTTTAAGTGAGCTAGTTAAGCAGTGAAGTCTCTTTGTAGACTAGTACCTAAATGGCATATTATGAAAATTTTACCTAAATGGGGATGTTTTTCATCTTAACCTTAGCCATTTTGATTCACATTCTCCTCTTTTAAAGAATTAAAGGCTTTCGATAAATGTGCCATGGTCCTAATTGCAAAATACTATCCTAGTGCTCTTCATTGAAAATTTTGAAGATGAAAACATCTTCTTGGTTTATAAGTGTATTCTCAATCCTTAATTTCTTACATATAGTTGTGGCCTAGTGGTTAGGGAAAAGTAAGTTTCTTCTCTGTAAAGAATCCTATTAGCAAAGATTTCTACTATTGAACTTTAGCATTAAGGACCTTAAAAAATATAGAAACTAAAGTTAAATCATTGTCATTGTCAAGAAATATATATTAGTTTTCCAAATGACAAGGAATCCCTTATAACTTTTGCTTTATTATAACTTATTAATCATTAGATAGATGCCAACATTAAGCAAAGAATCGTTTCTTAACCCATTTGGAGATGTGGTTGGAGGCCTAGCCATATTTGAGAAAGTTAAGGCTTTTAGTATTTGGGAGTGTAAGGTACCTAATAATACTAAATGTGTAGTGGTAATGAGTAGGTTGGATGGTGATTTTTGACATTTGGATCTAGAGGTTCACAGCGAAGGTTCTAGATGGAATGTAGTTAGCTCAAGAATGGTTTCTAGTGAAGCTAAATAGAAAACACTTATTATGTAGCAACCATAGTTGTCAAAGTGCTGCTTGAGTCTGACATTGTTTACCAAAAGAGGATACAAGGAAAAATTTAAGATAGAATGGATAGATCCTGTCAAAAGTTGTTAATTATAAAAGAAAATTCAACATGAAAAATTAACCAAATTACATTAAAGGGAAAGGGAATTTTCAAAAGTAAAGAGGAGAGAAGATGGAGAAAAAGCATAGAGAGAAGAAAGTATTATTAAAACCATTTTGCATTAGCCTTAAATATTTTATTGAATATTTTAATTAACTAAACTTAAGTTTAAGTTTCGGTTTTCTAATTCAATGGAAGTGCTTCCAATTAGTTTAGTATTTCTAATTGTTAACAAGTAAAGGAACTTAATTATTAAACAAAAAAAGAATCAAGAAAAGTTTTGAAAGATTATCTTTGTATTATACACAATTAAACAATTGTTTAAGTAAGACCTAAAACTTTTAAAATTTGATTCTCTCAAATAAATATTAAGTACACATTAGCAAAATAATAGTTTATTCCCTTATCTAAGTATAAAAAGAAAGTTTTGTTTACTGTAATAATTTTTAAGTAAATTAAAGGTCTTGATAATTTTATGTGATTAATGGTTTTACTTATTAAATTTATGTGATTTAAACAAGTAAAGTTATGGTTATGTTAAATTAGTGGCATGATTGGGTATTATATGTTTTAATAAGGAGTTAGTACTTAATAAACCTAGGAGTCATATCAAATGTGATTAATAAGTATGTTATATACCTAATTTAATTTAGTTTATTTATTGACCAGACTTAAGGTCAATTAAATTAAATGAGAATTGAACTCACTAAAAGATTACTTAGTAATAGAAAATATTATTAATTTATTTAAAATAGTGTGCGTAACTAAATATATGATTAAAGTCTTTATTTTATTTAGTATCGTGGAAAAAATTATACTTGGTCTTTTATGTTTTTGGTGTTATATAATAAAACATTTTGTCCCTATGATGCATATTTGATTTTGACAAGTTTACTGAATTTAACTTTTTATACTAGTATTACAATTCGAGAACTGTTTTCGATCAAGAAAAGAAGTTGTTAGTTATTGACATTGCATTTTATCATAAACCTAATGTGAATTCTAGTGATGAAGTTTGCAAGACATAAAAACAACATTTAAATGATGATGATCAAACTTCATGTGTGATGATAACTAATATGTCTCTTGAGCTTTAGAGGCAATATAAAAAAAAAAAAGAATGCTTATATTAAGACCGTAGATTTTAAAAAGTTGTTTGATATACAAACTAAGGTACTAAAGTTTGATGCTTATGAGGCATTTATTTCAAAATATAACAATAGAAGGATCTTTAGTAAGTTTATGCATATTAAAGACAATTAACTATATTATAAAGTTTGACCAATTAGGTTTTATCAAAGTTCAAGAGTGCAACAGTAGTTTAGTGCTTTAATCTTTACTTTCAAGCTTTCCATAGTTTCTAATGAACTACCAGATGAACCAAAAGGATATTTTACTACGTTAATTGTGGAATATGCTTAAAATTACATAATGGTGCCCTAAGAAGGAACTAGATTATGACTTTTTTAGGATGCTACTAAGGATAAGGAAAAAGGCTATAAGAAGAACAAGACGAAGAAGTTAAAGGTTCATATTAAAGTAGCAAAACCAACTATTGGTGTTAAAAAGAACAATGACAATGACATTTCCTTTTATTATGGTCAATGGACATTAGAAGAGAAGCTATAAGTTTATCTTACGAACCTAATGGATAAAAAAGCCTAAGAAAGCTCAATCTTTAAGTCTATTTAAGATTGAATCAATCTTTCTATTTCTTTTAGACAATCTTGGATATTGGATATTCGATATCGGATATTGGATACCGGATGTGATTCTCTCATTTGCAAAGATATTTACACATTAGTAAGGAATAGATCATTAAAGAAGGCAAAGTGGATCTGCAAGTTGATAAGGGAAGAAAATTTGTTGCATTAGTTATATGAACTTGTAATTTAGCTTTGTCTTCTAACCTTCTATTAAAAAATTGTTATTATGTTCTAATTGTTACAAGAAACAACATTTTCATTTCTTATTTGTCTTGAAATGAACTTATCTATTTTATTAAGAATAAAAATATTTTTATAAAGATAATGTTTATTATAAATATGAGTTACTTATAAATAGTTTATATAAATTGACTTTGAGAGGTTAATCTTTAATATAAATGGTAAGAAAAAAATAAGTAACCAAAATCTATCATATTTATGATATTAAAGGTTAAGTCATATTAAAAAAAACTAGAACAAAAAGTTATATGAAGGATGTTTACAAAATTTATACTTGAGATTGAGAAACAAAACTAGTAAAAGCAGGGAACTTGCATCTTTCAGTTTTTCTCTCTCTAAAAATAAAAAACTTTCTACTTTCGGTGCGACACTAGTGAAGCTGCAGGTAACTTTCTAAATTGGGAAAGTTGTATGGAAGCCTCCAAAGGAGGCAATAAGATGACTTCCTTGACCCGTCTTAAGGTCCTAGAGGAAAATTAGTTCCCATCACTACAGTGGGCTAGGAATTTTAGTCAGCAAAAAACAATTAGGAAGCAGAATGTGATAACTCCAAATGAGGTAAAAAAAATCTTGAAAAATTGTTGTTGCTACTGACATTCCAAGAGAGATACCTATACACTACCAATCCATTGTTGTCAATAGCATTGTCACCGTCAACTCAAGTTACCGTAAGATGGAGTTAAACACTGAGGCAACACATTACTTCATAAGCAAAAGACCTACATTTCCTCTGGTACAAACTTAGGCACATAGTAGATGGGGAGGTAAAGGATTGGACAAAGTCCTACTCACTAAAGAGGATTCATACCTATTCAAATTCATAGAGCCAGATAACATGAATAAGGTAATGGAATCTGGTCCTTGGAACATTGGAGGCTAACCAATGTTTGTACAAAAACGGTCCCCTGGAATGGAATTTGACTGAACTAGAATAGAAATCATTCCATTATGGATCAATTTTCATAACATTCCAATAGAGTACTTGACTTTAAATGGATTGAGTTTCCTTACTAGTTCTCTGCAAAAGCCACTTGCATTTGACTCAGCTATAGCTAAACTAGAGAAAATTTGTTATGCATGGATCTGTGTGGGGGTTAACTCTAAAAAGGAACTTCTTGAAAAATTGACAGTAATGGAATTGGATGTAGTTGGTGGTTTGGTTAAAACAAAAGTTCAACTTGTTTACAGCTGGAAACCTCAATTAGGGAATAAATTTTGGAGATCTATATGGAAAAGACTCAACTCAGGGGATTACTATGAGCTTATAAGACTTGAAGAGGATTCAATTCCTCAAGCTTATGATGAAAATTCACATACTCATTAGCTATAAACTCTATCAAAACTAGCAGATGCCTTGGAGGCTCAAATTATGTAATAACATAAGTCTTTAGATCTTGAAAGCAAGAGGAATGTAATAGAAGACAAAGAAAGAATAGAATTCTAACACAAAAATGGAACTAGGTGAGCAATTGTCTCCTATTGCAAATAGAAAACCCAAAGGGGTGGGTACTTAAATCCTTACCTCTTCTCTCATGTTTTTTGAAAACCCAAAAAATTAAGTTGTCAAGGATTTTATTTTGGAAAAAAGACCTATAATGTTAACACTATAAGAGACTAGAATCAAAGCTCACAAGTTGCAGGAAGCTATAAAGTTCATAGAAGGATTGGTCATTTAACTCCAACTATGAGTGGTAGAATTGTCTTTGCATTTAACAAGGATAAAGTGTAGGTTGCAATCCATAGTAGCTCAGATCAATTTGTTCATCTTACCTGTAAGTTGGAAAACTAAGATCAATCATTTGACATTACTATAATTTACGCTTCTAACTTTGAATTTCAAAGAGTCAAAGTATGGGAAGACCTTATTACCATCAATTGTTCAATTATCAAACCTTGGTTTTTAACAGGAGATTTAGTTGTGTTCTGCATCCTTCAAAGGCCCAGGAGAAACAGTGAACTTTTCCAACCTAAGAAAATGATTTGAATATAAATATCAATAAAATTATTAACATCATATTCATACACTTATGGCACTTGTAAGCATTCATTTATTATTATTGATCAATTAAAAAAGCAAACTATCACTAAGTAGCCTTTCATGAAAATTCTTATCATTTTTAAAAAATCAATTGGTTTTATTTATTGTACCACCTTTTTTAAAAGATTTTCTTTAACAATAACATAGTCTTTTGATGCGAAGGCAAATACCTTTTCATGAATGTCCCTCAATTACTCAAGTAGGTTATGCTTTTGTTATTTAACTTAGTCGGAGTGTCATTTTAGCCTTTTAACGGGAAGAAAAATATTTTTTCATAAATTCCCCCAATTACTCAACTATATCACAACTCTTAACTGGTTACCTACTTTGTTCTTAACCCAATTTTCTTAAAAAGGGCCAGTGTAATGAGAATTTAGGTTAACATTTTCTATCACATTCTTAGCCTACCTTATTTCTTCTTAGTAAATCAATCTCATGAAAGGGTATGAAAAGGTACTAATGACGCTTACCAATTTAATTGAATGTAATTATAAATGTATACAAAAAATTCAAAAAATGAAATAATAGGTATCATATCCTAATTAACATGTATATTCATCTCAAAGATACTTAAAACATAAAATTCATAAATTAATATGCATTTTCAGTTTAAATAACAATGTTCAAAATAAGCCAATTCTATTCAATTTTTGCCATAAACACATTCACACATTCACACATCATGCAACAAAATGTTCACATTATGTCAACTAAAAATTAACATAATGCAAATGCCAATTTTACACGCAAATGGCACACTAATAGATAAATATCCTCACACTTAAATGATAAGTTTAAATAGCATTGTATTTTAGAGCATAGTTTGATATATGTTTAGCTGTTAATTTAATAGTTTAGTATGTGTTTAGGTTATAATTGTGTTAGTTTGTTAATTATTTATGTTTTAAGTGTTTTATAGGTTAATACAAGTCTTTGAGCTTAAATATTATGTTTTTGAGGTACTTTGATGTGTTTGTTAGTGTTTCAGGCTCAACATCAAAGAACAGAGAAGTTTCGGAGACATTTAGGCCAAAATAATAGCCCACAATCGTAACATGTTAGGTTAC
>JAOQMQ010000006.1:15880279-15896301 GCA_027563845.1 Erythroxylum subrotundum
ATATAAAATATTAAAATACATTTAAATAAAAATAATTTATTTTAAAGTTTTTTTTAATTTATAACTATCATTAGTAATAAAAATATTTATTATTTTTTAAAAAACAAAAATTAAAAATTTGCAATAATTATAAAAGTTGAAGTAAATAAAATAACTAATTAAAAAAACTTTGAAAAGGGGGGGGGGAAGGAGAGGTAGGAGGTTTTTAAATTTTTTGAAAAATTTCTCAATTTTTTAAAATTTCCAATACCGGCCGGTATTTTGAATACCGACTGGTACCATCCAAAATAGGCTTGTACCGACTGGTATTTAAATCAGGTACACCTGCCTTTTATTTCGTATCGATTTTAGTCCAGTACGGTATGTACCGGTATTCATATCACTACTGACCACGTTAAGCATAACGACATTAAACAATTGCGCTTTTCGGGAGACAGCCTAAAATATGATTGATTTATTTTATTTTATTTTATTTTAATTATATATAACTTGCCTTTAATTGCTTTTGAAAATAAATTTATTGGCCTAAAGGAAAAAGGAGGTCTTAAAATTCCATACTACTAAATCTCATAAGCCAAGACCTCGCCTTATGTAATTTAATGTTCTGGAGTGAAGACCTTAAAATTCCAGATTATTAAATCTCAAAAGCCGAGATCTCGCCTTATGTAATTTAATGTTTTGGAATTCTAAATTACCAAATCTCATAAGGCAAGATCTCACCTTATGTGATTTAGTGTTCTCAAATTTTTTTCTTTTTTATTTAATTATTCACTTTCTTTATTTACTTAAATATTTTTTACTTTTTTAAAAAAAAAAACCTAAAAACATAATCTACTTATTTGTCTTTGCAGGAAATTAAAAGAAAAATTCCAACTATAAGTAGCCCTCCTCCCACACAGTAGCCCAAAGCTTCACCACAAAAGCACCTTCACGCCCCCACTCATTTTTTAAAGTTTTAATTAAATTCTTTTATTTTTTTTAGTTCAATTTTAATTATTATTACATTGCTTTTTAATCTTTGTCCAAGTAGTTTTTGTTTATCTTGTTTAGTATTACGGGGCATTTAAAGCTAACACCAAGGCTGCAGTAAAAGGAAAATTGCCGATGAATGCTAATTCACGCCCTCAATCTACAACAAGTTCTGAAATAGGTACTAAAAAGAAGCGTGCATAGATAATTTTCATATACTCACAATTCAAGGGAGTCCTCTATTTTTTGCTTTATTTTTCTGATTATTTTTATTGAGTTGTGAGTATCTTATGCATACATTAGGGATAATGTATGGTTTAGGTGTGAGGGAATGAGCTTTCATTACGATAAACTTTGTGATTTGTGCTTGGACTCATGATATGTTGATTCATATATTAATTATTCCTCATGATAGCTTCAATTTTTTTTATTGTTGTTCATGAATATTTCTTAAATTATGATGCATTTTTGATTTAAGATCTAATGTATGAGAGAGACAAGCATGATTAGTGTTTTCATTAAAAATTTTCAAGTATCTCATTGGTTTTGTTGAATGAAAAGTGTGCAATACTTCATGCAATTTTTGATACCTACGTGAGCTTTGAGCCTAAGAACATTCATCATATATATGCTCATATATATCTTTTTGTTGTGTGTTATCAAACATAGCTTGTTTATGCTAGAACTTGCTTTTGAACACATGTTGAGACTACATTTTTTATGAATATATGTATAAACATGATGAGGGAATTTAGGATAACCATTTTTGACCTAAACAAGCTTGCCTTAATTTTTATCCCTAGAAAAAGAATTTGAGCCTTTCCCTTTCTTTTCTTGCATAATAACCTTGTTACAAGCCCAATTTACCCTTTTTGTTGTTGATATCCTGAATAATTTTGAACCCTTAAATTAAAGGAATTGTATTAGCTTATTTGTATAGGATTTTGACTAATCGCGTGAAAAGTAAATTAGATGATTCAAGTTGCATTGTTTTGATTTTTTTTTAGAATGGAGGAGAAGTAAAAAACAAAAAAACAAAATCTCCTCTTTAATATAGAAATAAAAGAAAAATAAAAAATAAAAAAGGAAAAAGGAAAAAGAAAAGAAAAAGTGATTGAAAGAGATGTCATTTGAATCAAGTGAATTTTGATTTAAGTTGAAACTTGTGTGGATAAGTTTGTATTATTCCCTTCAATTTATTTAGTCAAAAAGCTTCTTCTTATCATACCTTACCTAAGCCATGCTACAACCATTATAAAGCCCCTTTGATTTATACATTAGGTTCATTATTGTTTAGTGGTAGAGATATGATTCTTGAGCAAGCTTATGGAAATAACTCGTTATATTTTGATTTAAGAGCTTAATGAACCCTAAACCATTTGAGCGTATAGAGTTAAACCCTTGTGGGGGGTGTCAAGTCTTGTTCATTTGATTTTGATGGAATTGATAAGATGTTATGTTTTAACAATTTGTTCTATGAGTGCTTATTCTCTTGATTGTTATTTTATCTTAACCCTTAAATATGAATTAGCTTTTGGAAATTTCTGGATAATATGAAAGGAGATGAGAGGTTGTTATGAAGATTATTGAATTGATGTATGCTTGAGGACAATCATAAGTCCGGTGTGGGGGAATTTGATAAGATCTCATCTTGTTATATTATTTGATATTATCTCATTTGTTTTAGATTTATTTTGATGATTAAATATGAAAATTAATGTTTGTTTTGTTTTAGGAGATGAAACATGGAGATTGCATTAAATTGGAACTCTATTGATGATAATAAATTTTTTTGGATAAAGTGAAGAGATTGCTCCAGTGGATAAGGTTGATTACTTGAAGAGTTGAAGTTTAACAAGGAAACTCCCTCTTATCCCTATCATATAGGAGTTTAATTTTGAATTCGTTTTAGATAGACATCTTTACAAGTTAGAGTTAGATTAAGATTAGATTAGAAAACCCTATAAAAGGGATGTTCCTCACAACATAAAAAGGTTCTCTCCTCTTATGTTTTTCGCAATTCTCAGTTTTTCTTTTATTTTTGTTATTGTAGCGAAAGTTATGTGTGGATAAACTCAGTCATTCTAATTCAAGAGGTTCAATATTCTAGTTATAACTTCATGGGGTTTTGTGTTTCAAACTTTTATTCACATTTTAATTCAAGTATTTATTGTTTTGAGTTCTCATATTTCATGAATGATTAATATTTGATTAATCTTACACTTTAATTTAATATTGATTATTCTATCGCTATTCATGAATTTAATGATCTGTAATTGTCATGACTGATTGGTACAAGTAACAAATATGTTATTTATAAATTTCCATATTTAACTTATGATAAATAAGAAAATTAAGTTGAATAGTTGCAACTATCTCGATTATTTAATTTAGGGTTAGTCTTTTTCATGAAGCTTATTGCTATCACTTATTTGGCACGGAATATTATCACACCCAGTCAATAGATGAAAAGTTTTAGTTTGGATGCTGGTTTTGAACCAATTAATTTATGAAAAATTGAGGCTTATTACTGCTATCCTAATTTGTTTCAGAATAAACTATCCTAATATGTTTCAAACTAACTGCTTGAATCATTAAAATATTCTTTCTGGACCAATGATCAATATTACAATTAGATGTGATCTTTCCCTTAAATCGGAGTTTAGTAATCTTGACTTTTTATTTTTAAATTTAATTTGTCTTAATTTTAGTTAATCAGTTATTTAATCAAAAACCTTCATTTAAGTTTATTGCTTGAAATTAAGAAACTAGTATTTAGTTCTCTAAGGATTCAACTTGGTTCCACAACCACTACGAAAAGTTTAAAGAATCAGAATTATTTTGAGGGCTTCGACAACCCGACCACTATGCCCAAAAACTCATAATTCTCTAACCAAACAAGATCGAGGATACAATGGCTAAAAGACGAGGATAGAAACATAAGCTACTTCCATAATGTGATCCTAATTAAAAGAAACATCAACAAGATAGGTTTATTAATAGACATTGATGGGATATCTTATAACAAACAATTTGATTTGAAAAGAATCATTTTTATCCACATAAAGACTACAAGAGGCAAACCAATTGAGTGTAGGTGCTCTAAACATTCATATCAACTTTAATTAATCCAAAACAAACTGAGTGGCTCTCTAATCTATTTAAGAGAGGAGATATAAAAATAAATTTTTATACTTGAAGCCCAACTAGGCTCCTACGCATGATGGACTTGATGCTATTTTTTTCTTTTAAAAAATATGACATTTGGTTGAAGATCTGGTCTTAAAGGCAACGATAAAACTACTCACTAACCAAAAATGCTCAAAGAAGTGGGAAAAAAATATTTGTTTGTCTCATTCTGAAAAATTCAAACCTTTAACATTGCCATATCTTACTATAATGTATTTTATAAGATAATTTCAAGACGATAGGAGCTAGAATAAAAGTTACCCTAGTCTTAATCATCAATCTAAGTCAGGGAGCATTCATTCAAGGGAGGAGCATAGGAGATAAAATTCTTAGAATAAAAGTTACCCTCACCTTAATCATTAATCTAAGTATTTGTAGCACTATACTGATGGAACGAGAATCTACAACAATAACATAAGATCATCTGCATGTGTTAATTTGATTTCTCTACACTTATAGTGAAATTTAAAACTACTATTATAGGATTTGAACTTGACAAGCACATAGCAAATTTAAGACGACCTAAAACTAATAGGATAAAGCTCAATGTACGGAATATATATATTCCAACTGTCCATGTATGGAATTTTCCATAGGCCACGCGAAAAGGAATCGACTTTACTCCTGACACAGGCACAGGAAAAAGAGCACCATCAACTGAAGAACAAATTGAAGGCTTCGAAGGCTACAAAGAGAAGACCAAATGCAAGTCGGAGGGAGTGAGTCAAAGGATGAACCCACCTAGTATAAAAGACTCCAAGGCTTAGAACAAGAAGACATATTGGAATCCAAAGACAGGGGCATACCCATAAACAACCTCAGACCCTGACTATACTCTCATTCTCAGGGACAAAGGCAATTCATTCGCCTAGCTAAAATCCCTACCTTTTGGTTAGAGAACAAAGTGGCAAACGGGTGTGTAACTAGTGAGAATCTGCCGAACAATTCAAGCGAAAGCAAGCTAGCCAAGGAAGTGGGGTTGGCATTAGCACGGGCTGGGCCAATTGAGGGATAACAACCGGTTGAGGTACCGGCGGAGCCTCTAAAAGACAGCAAATAAATAATTATTGGAGTTTTAAAGAGGAACAAACCACGATAGAATCAAATGTTGGACTTGGAGACTTTGATGGTTAAGGAGAGGAGAGCCGGCATGGTGGTAGAGAGACGATGTGTTGGATCCTGATTTTTTTTAAGTCAAGCATGATTTGAATTAATTTTGAGGTTTAGATAGACTTAAATTTTTGGAATTATAATTACATCAAGTTAGTAGAATTTATTGAATGGGTAAGTGGAATTAAAGTGTTAATGTAATAAGGATGTGCAAGGACATTTTTGGGAGATCACTAAGCATAAAAAAACACCAGCTTATAAGGAAGGGTAAAATGGACTTTTGGGCTCATTAAGGGTAGAAATGGAAGAAGAATATGCTGTCTTGATTGTTAAGAAGAGTGAAAAATGAAATTAAGAGAGAAGAATAGAGGTTTCGGTGAAAGAAGAAAAGAAGAGAAATCAAGTTTGTTAAGATAGGTAGGTTAACCATTTTCTTTTCTTGCTTTACTAAAGAAATAGATTTTGTTGATGATGAAGGAGTTAGAGAGAGAAAGGGGCTTGTGTAGAGAATGAAAGGTTTGTGTTGGAAGAAGATGAGTTAGGAGAACCCAAGTGATTTTAGGGTTTCTAAACTAGATCCTAGGTTTTCTAACCTAGATGCACTATGGGTAGGCTAGATTTGGGCTTAATTTGTGTTTATTGCAATTTTGTGATTTTTGAATGTTTATGAATTTTATTGGAATGTTGTTTTGAATGGAACCTTGATTGTTTTAGGAAACCAAGAGAATCCTACCCAAGAGCAAGGGGAAAGGCAAGCTTGACTTGGATTTTCGCAAGCTAATCAGGTGGGTAATGTATTTATAGTTATTGTGTGATTGAGAAAATTCTTGCCTATGTGTGTGTGTGTTAATTCTTGAAACTGAATTATTATGACTTATTGGAAATGCATGATGCATTGTGATTATGTTATACCTTGAAAGAGGTTATAACATTTTGAATTAAATGAAAAAGAAGAAAAAGCATGAAAGTATGAGGATGTGATAAAATGAATATGTGCTTTTGTTTGGGCAAGAGAGGAACTCGTTTCGTTAGTCACGTGCATGTTGACCCATAACCTTCTCCCGATTGCCCGCTTGAGGCCACGAGATCTTGAGAATTCAGACTCGTTTTGTTGATGGACTAAACTTTTGTTTCTCTGTTTCGTTCAGCCATTTGTTTGTGCATTGCATCTTTAAATTGTCAAGTATGAAGCATTTTGAGTGTTACGTGTTATGAGTTTTGAGCTAAAATGATGAATGCTTAAATTGCTGGATATATATCTATATATACGTGTACATATGCTTGACTTTGTTCAATTGCCAACGGCTATTAATATAGTAGCCACTGAGCTGTGTTGCTCACCCCATAATTCCCTCTTCAGGTGCAGAACGAGAAGGTTAGCAATCCTTGCAAGGCATCGAAAACTCCAAGATATTAGAAAAAGTTAGTGATTTGTGGATAACTTTATAAGCATATCAAACATTAAGCATCCCTTTGTATTTGTATTAAGCTACTGATGTGCATGTTGATATATAATTAAAGCTAGGCTCAAATTGTGTTGGGATTTGCTAATGAAATATGATTGCTTTTGCTTATGATTTTCCAACTCTTACATTACATATTTCAAGTCTGCCATAGGGATAAAATTAGTGTACTGACTTCAGGGAGAAATCTGGATTAATCTAGGTTGAATTAGACAAAATTGTCTTTTAGAAGGTTGTAGATTATCTTTATGGCTTTCCAACGGTATATAGTATGAGATTTTTAGACATCGGAGTAGAAAGTTATGATCTAAATAAGTGGAGATGCTCTGGAGAGTGTAGTTAGTGATTCAGAACTTTTGGTGATGTGAGGAAGCGCCTGTAGGAACCTTATCGTCTGGTGCACTGTAGATTGAATCGTCTAGTACACTGTAGACCTATTGTTTGGTCCAATTTTGACCCTCTAGATGATAGAATCTATCTTCAATATCTTCATAAAAGTTGTAGATCTGGAAGTCCTCTTTCAAACCATCTAAGAACGACCTAAATCCGGTATCTCTAGAGAAAGTTATGACAATTTTTCCGATTCATCTGACCTTCGTCTAGTTTCGCCTGACACTATCATCTGGTTCAATTTTTACCCTCTAGACGATAGAATCTATCTTCAAGATCTTCATAAAAGTTGTATATCTTGAAGTCCTCTTTTGAACCATCTAAGAACGATCTTAATCCTGTATCTCTAGAGAAAGTTATGACAATTGTTCCAAAACGTCTAGCCCTTCTTCTAGTTTCGCCTAACCTTTCGTCTGGCCTATCGTCTGGTCCAATTTTGACCCGCTAGATGATATAATATATCTTCAAGTCTCCATAAAATTCGCTTTTGAACCATCCAAAGAACACCTTAATCCGATATTTCTAGAGAAAGTTATGACAATTATTCCAAATCATCCAACCCTTCGTCGGGTTTCGTCTGACCTTTCATCTGGCCTATTTTTTAGTCCAATTTTTACCCTCTAGAAGATAGAATCTATCTTTAAAGTCCTTATAAAAATTGTAGATCTTGAAGTCCTCTTTCTAACCATCTAAAGAGCGCCTTAATCTGATATCTCTAGAGAAAGTTATGACAATTGTTCCAAATCATCTGGCCCTTAATTTGGTTTCATTTGACCTTTCATCTAGCCTATAGTCTGGTCCAATTTTGACTCTCTAGACGATAGAATCTATCTTCAAAGCCTTATAAAAGTTGTATATCTTAAAGTTCTCTTTCGAACCATCTAAGAACGACCTAAATTCGATAACTCTAGAGAAAGTTATGACAATTGTTCCAAATCATCTGGTTTCGTCTGGCCTATCATCTGGTCTGATTTTGACCCTTTAGATGATAGAGTCTATCTTCAAGGTCTTTATGAAAGCTGTAGATATTGAAGTCCTCTTTCAAACCATCTAAGAACAACCTAAATCTGGTAACTATAAAGAAAGTTATGACAATTGTTCCAAATCGTCTGGCCTTTTTTCTGGTTTCATCTGACCTTTCATCTGGCCTATCGTCTGGTACAATTTTGACCCTCTGGAAGATAGAATCTATCTTCAAGATCTTCATGAAATTTGTACATATTGAAGTCATATTTCAAACCATTTAAGAATGTCCTATATCTAGTAACTCTATAGAAAGTTAAGACAATTGTTCCAACTCGTCTGGACCTTCGTCTAGTTTCATTTGACCTTTCGTTTGGCCTATCATCTGGTCCAATTGTGACCCTTTAGATGATAGAATCTATCTTTAAGGTCTTCATGAAAGTTGTAGATCTTGAAGTTCTATTTCGAAACATATAAAGAACACCTTAATCTGATATCTCTATAAAAAGTTGTGACAATTATTCCAAATCATCTAGCCCTTCGTCTGGTTTCGTCTGACCTTTCGTTTGGCCTATTGTTTGGTCCAATTTTGACCCTCTAGAAAATATGATCTATCTTCAAAGTCTTCATAAAAGTTGTAGATCTTGAAGTTCTCTTTTGAACCATCTAAAGAACTCCTTAATCCAATATCTCTAGGGAAAGTTATGACAATTGTTCCAAATCGTCTGGTCCTTAGTGCCTGTTTGGATAAGCTTATATCAGTTGAGCTATTGTCAATTGAGCTTTTGTCAGTAGAGCTTTTCTAAGAAGAGCTTTTCTAAGAAGCCAATTGACTGTTTGGCTATCAATTAAACTAACAACTTTTTTGAAAAAGCTTCATAAGTAGACTGTTTGACAACATAAAAATAAAAAGCACTTTTTATTAATTTTAACTTTATTTTACTTTGTAAAAAAATTATTTATGCATATAAATAATATTTAAAGTATATTAAACAATATGCAAAGTACAATATATTATGTTTACAATAACCTCTTATTCTATAAGATATGATTTGTATATTAGCAGGTATTGAGAATTTTATTATATATAAAACTTCCTCAACACGTAATTAAAAGATCATATCTCGATTTTCCAATATTTTATATTTCATCAAAAATATCCTACTTGTTTCTCTCATACCGTAAGCCATCAATGCAATAACCGAGAGACAACTTGAGAATGGTTGCAATAACAAGATGTCTGTAGAAGAATAAGAGCCCATTGAATGGTTTCTTGCCATGAAAGGTCGTTTCAGTCTGTAAGGCAAAGGTGAATTAGTGATTTATAGATGTCTTTACAATAGCTACACTTGTATAAAATATGATCATGACTTTTTGAGTTATTATTACAGCGGATATGAAGAGGACAAGTTCAAGAAGTGAAGCTTATGCTTAGTTTTCTACTTCTGCTTGATAGCCAAATCACATAGTTAAGCTTGTACAACCGTAGTGCTCCAAAGATGGTTCTATTCCTAACTCAAGCATGGCTGACCAAAATCTTTGACCCTCAGAAATTAATCCACCACGGGCGCATGCAGATAATAGGCCAAGGAAGGTTATATGATTGGGCTTGACCTGAGAAGAATTGAACACATCATGAATTTTAGTAAGCAATGCAACTCAAAATTTAAATTTAAGATTAAGATAAATAAGTTGATACGCTTATAACATCATTCACAGTATCATCTGTTTGAACTAATCACCCCAGTCAGTTTAAACAAGTTCCCATGAAATTTGAATTAACAAAAGAATTAACAAATTTTCCAATCTTACCAACTACAACAAAATTTCAAATTTCAAGCTGCTCTATATAAAATACACTTGAAAATCCAACAACTATTCAAAATCAATTGAACAAATCAGAGTAGTAGTAAAATCTATATAAATGACCTTAACCGAACAAATCAAAGGAGATAAATACCAAAAGAAGCTTATGCATATGACATTAATGTCAATGTCGTATATGTACAACTTTATTTTTTATTCAGTTACAGCAAGAGAATATACCTTAACCCCAAGCTTTGATCTTTAGCTCCTCCACCTCTATAAACATCAAGTCCCTAATACCTACTGTTTTTTTTCACCCACTCCTCAATGATGAACTTTTATCTTTTTTTATGGTCATAATTGATTAACAGATAACACCAACCGTAAACTCTTCCATAACTTCAAAATCAGGGCAGAAGCAATTGCAGTAACCAATCGAATTTCGACTGGTATCGACAGAAGACCAACAAGCATATTCAATTACCTTTCAGATCAACCTCATATCTAGGTTTCAGGTCCTAAATTTGGACCTAATAATAAATACTAAACAACACACTAAAAAGAGCTTGTAATTTTCCGTACAAAACTAGGCTTTATGGCCTTCCTCTACTACAATAAACAGTCATATTTAACTTCAACAAAAGCAATTCCCAATTTCGTAGGATAGTCGAGTAATAAGAAATCTGTCTATTTATATTCCTCCATTGGATACGCATTCAACAGTATTGAAGTTCTTGACTTTCCAAGACGAAAAAGGAAAGATAAATAAATCTGCTTCCAAAGTTCTCTCAAGCAGTGGCTAAGCTTCTCAAGTCCTCTCAAGTGGCAGCGAGCGGCAAAGATAGGTTAGGGATTTAGCAAGGATTCAGCAGCTACAGGGACAAAAATGAAACCAACAGATTGAGAAATGGAAGCAACAGATTGAGAAATGTTAAAAACGTAAGTGATGGAAAATAGTCTACCCGAAAAAGCTAAAATGAGGGGCTTTTCTGAAAAACTTCAAATTTGAGTTTCTTAAAAATCTGTCTTTTAGCTTCTAAAATAACCATTTTTATCAAAAAAGTGCTTTTAGATTTTACGCTCATTTTTCTTAAAAATAGCTTTTGCGGTAGAAAAAAGTGATTTTTCACTCTCTAAAAGCTCAACCAAACAGACTCTTAGTCTAGTTTCGTCTGACCTTTCACCTGGCTTATCGCCTGGTCCAATTTTGACCCTCTAGATGATAGAATCTATCTTCAAGGTCTTCATGAAAGTTGTAGATCTTGAAGTTCTCTTTCGAAACATCTAAGAATGACCTAAATCCGGTAACTCTAGAGAAAGTTATGACAATTGTTCCACATCGTCTGGCCCTTCGCCTGATTTCATCTAACCTATCATCTGGTCTAATTTTGGATATAATCTATCTTCAATGTCTTCATGAAAGTTGTATATCTTGAACTCTTATTTCAAACCATCTAATAACGACCTAAATCTGGTAACTCTAGAGAAAGTTATGACAATTGTTCCAAATCATCTGGCCCTTCGCCTGGTTTCGTCTGACCGATAGTCTGGTACCATTTTGTCCCTCTAGGCGATACAATCTATCTTCAAGATCTTCATAAAAGTTGTATATCTTGAAGTAATACTTCAAACCATTTAAGAATGACCTACATCCGGTAACTCTAGAGAAAGTTATGACAATTGTTCCAACTTGATTGGCCCTTCGTCTGGTTTCGTTTGATCTTTCATCTGACCTATCGTTTGGTCCACTTTTGACCCTCTAGACGATAGAATCTATCTTCAAGATCTTCACAAAAGTTGTAGATATTGAAGTTCTCTTTCGAACAATCCAAAGAACGTCTTAATCTGATATCTCTAGAGAAAGTTATGACAATTATTCCAAATCATCTAGCCCTTCACCTGGTTTCGTCTAACCTTTCATCTAGCCTATCGTCTTGTCCAATTTTGACACTCTAGAAGATAGAATCTATCTTCAAAGTCTTCATAAAATTTTGTAGATATTGAAGTCCTCTTTCTAACCATCTAAAGAACGCCTTAATCTGATATCTCTAGAGAAAGTTATGACAATTGTTCCAAATAGTTTGGTCCTTAGTCTGGTTTCGTCTGACCTTTCATCTGTTCTATCGTCTTGTCCAATTTTGACCCTCTAGAAGATAGAATCTATCTTCAAGGTCTTCATGAAAGTTGTATATCTTGAAGTCCTCTTTTTAACCATCCAAGAACAACCTAAATCCGGTAACTTTAGAGAAAGTTATGACAATTGTTCCAAATCGTCTGGCCCTTCGTTAGGTTTCATCTGGCCTATCGTCTGGTCTAATTTTGACCCTCTAGACGATAGAATCTATCTTCAAGGTGTTCATGAAAGTTGTAGATATTGAAGTCCTCTTTCAAGACATCTAAGAAAGACCTAAATCTGGTAACTATAAAGAAAGTTATGACAATTGTTCCAAATTTTCTGGCCTTTCATCTGGTTTCTTCTGACCTTTCGTCTGGCCTATCGTCTGGTACATTTTTGACCCTCTAGACTATAAAATCTATATTCAAGATCTCTATGAAAGTTGTAGATCTTGAAGTCCTCTTTCGAACCATTTAAGAATGACCTATATCTGGTAACTCTAGAGAAAGTTATGACAATTGTTCCAACTCGTCTGGCCCTTCGTCTGGTTTCGATTGACCTTTTGTCTGGCCTATTGTCTGTTCCAATTTTGACCCTCTATACGATAGAATCTATCTTCAAGGTCTCATGAAAGTTGTAGATCTTGAAGTCTTCTTTCGAACCATTTAAAGAACGCCTTAATCCGATATCTCTAAAGAAAGTTATGCCTATTGTCCCGAAGCAGGTTCAATATGGTTGAGGACAAGTACTGTTTTGTTAAATGTCTTCGAATGCTGGGCTCCGGAAGCAGAGTCCAGTATTGTTTGGTATCAGAGTAGAAGAAATGTGTTTGTTCATATCGTATGATTCTGAATGTTGGCCTCAGAAAGCGAGGTCTGGCACGATGTGACATCAGGCTTGACAATGGCGTGGTATAGCAATGGCTTACCAGTGGTGACTATGGGAGTTGGTGCCTAGTTAATTGGTGAGTGGTGATGACTATGAATAAGATGTATGATGGTGCTGGTGACAAGGTGAGCTGGTGGTGGCATGCAGTGAGAGACACAACAGACGATCATAACAGACAAGGAGAGAGCGAGAGAGAGAGGCAGAAGCAAAAATGTCGGGAGAGGGGAGGCAAAATTTAGGGTTAGAAAATTTTTCATTTTGCAATTTAATCTAAAATTTTTCACAATTTACGAAATCAACATGTAAATAATCAATATTGATAATTTCGATCGGTGCTAGCCAAAAAGGCTGATACTGTAACCCGATATAGTATACATTATTGATTTATGCCCTACAGTCAATCACTTTGGCTTTAGTTTAGTGACAAATTATTTAAAGGCATTCTTTATCTTGTACATGTTTAAATGTATATGATAAAGTCCATGAGATAATTGTACATCGCAAATGAAATTATAATGAGATTATAATTATGAGATTCATACTGCATTTATATGTTATTCTTAAATGTTCCTAGTCATTGTTCTATTAAGATTGGACTTTAATAGAATGCAAAAAGACTAGCACATGTTTTTTTTTCCTTTATGAAGGAAGTAGTCGATCTCATAGGTTAAAGTATAGAGATACTTAAACAAACGTGTAGATGCTTGCTAAAGAACAAGTTCACTGAACAGACTCAATATGAGAAATCCATTTGGAACATTACTTGTATGTCTATGAAATTCTCATTGTGATGATTGTATAAGTGATCCTTTGACTTGAGGTCATCAAAGTTATCTTGTATGGGGATTGCTATGTTTTGATACTACTTATGATCTATTTAATCATAGGTCATTTAATTGACAGTCATTGGATGTAGCATGAACTATATGGAGATAGTTGAGTGATTAAGATAGGATTCATCACCCTAAAGTAATTAGGGAGAATGTTTCGTTGGTCTCGATTAGTATTGACTCAAGAAATCCTTGGCTAAGGTGAAATGATGCTTTGTAAATAGTTTACAAATGTCATTAATTGAATCGATAGCTAATGGCAGAGAATTAATATGATTAGACTCAAAATAGAGTATACATTAATTTCATGCTCTATGTCTAATCAGAACATTGTATGATGAAAGGATAGAATTATACGAAAAAAATTATGCACGGAAAGGTTAGTCAAAACTACTTTGACATTCCTAAATATTTGGGTGGTCATGATGCGTTGCTAGACGTCAATCTTGATCTATGATTATAAATTATTTAATTGGAGAATTAAATATAAATTAAAAGGAGTTTTAATTTATCTAATTTTAATTATGAATTAAAATTAGATTTTATAATCATTGCCAACATATTTGAGAACCTAATGGGTCTCACATATAGAATGGGTTGAAGAGAGCAAAGTTAATTTAATTAAGTTGGACTTGATTGTAAAGTTTGAGAAACTTTATGATTAAATATGAGATATTTAATAAATAAGAATCAATATGAGATATTGAATCTTATATGGGCATAATTGGTATTTAATTAGAATTATTTGTAATTCTAATTAAAGTTTAATTGAAATTAGAGTTTAATTTCAATTAAATTACTAAAACGTCCAAAGCTTATTATAAATAGGCTTAAGCTCTATGAAGCTAACACTTCTTACTTAACCATCTCTATAAGAGTTACAAAGTTCTCTCAACCTGTTCTGTGGATACCATTAGAGGTCAGATATTTGTGCGACTACGGTGGTTGAGACGGGTCGATTTCAGAAACGGTTCGAGGGTTACAACAAGATAAAGATCAAGCTTCTGAATAAGGTACAAATTAAATTTCTGCTTTATTATAATTTATGTTAATCATTTTATAGAATTAAATAGATCTTGGTTTTTGGGAAATCAAAAGTCACCAAAAGTTTCGTGATTATTCCGCTGCGGTCGAGATCGAATCTTCATGGAATCTGTCTTGCCTCTCTAGTTCTCTCTTAGAGTGCAAGTTTTTGGTCCTGCCGTAACAGTGCATGGTGAGATTTAGGTTTCGTCTCTTCGCTGATCTCTGTTAAGTTCTTGATCTATCTTCATGGAATCTGGGATGCGGAAGCTGTCTATCCGGGAGAAGGAGGATGACGAGTTTATTATCCCTCCAGAGGATGGAGGATGACGAGTTTATTATCCCTCCAGAGGATATTCAGTCGGAAGAAATAAACTATGAGTTGTGTTTGTTGGGTAAACTGATTGGAGAACGTTTTGTAAATGCAGAGGCTTTAGAGCGTATATTGCTGAGCTTGTGGCGTCCAATGCGAGGGGCGTATATTAAGCCGATGGGAGCAACCAACCTCTATATTATTCAGTTTTATCACCATTTTGATTTGAAGAAGATGCTGGCTAGAGGACCATGGTCCTTTAACAAGTGTATTCTGCTTGTTTATCAATGGAAGGAAGGTGAGATGCCAGAGAATATCGACTTCACTCACACGGACGTCTGGGTTCAATTTCATGGCCTCCCCTTGGGTTTTGCGTCTGAGGCATTAGCAAAATATTGGGAACTTGATGGGTACTTATCTGGAGTATGATACGATTAACAGAAGGTCCTCTTGGATTAATTATATATGAGTTCGTGTTCAGCTTAATGTGGAAGAACCCCTGATGAGGAAGAAGATTATACGGAAACAAGGAGCTTCCCCTGTAGAGATCACGTTCAGTTACGAACGCCTTCCACTCGTGTGTTACCTATGTGGCATAATCGGGCATAGTGAAACAAACTGTCTCAAACTGCTAGAAAGGCCGGAAGACAAGCACGTTCGGGAATGAGCGGAGGAAATTCAGGCAGAGGTGAGAGCCCGCAAAGCAAGGAACACGGTGCAATGGAAACGGGATCCGGGTAACGAAATTGGTGCAGATTTGGGGGCAAAAAATCAGGAGCCCAGATTTTCCGCATCTTTAGATAAGAATCCCCATAGAATTGGGAATCACTTCTCTTTTATCCCAAAAAGATAACGTTGAAATCAAATGTTAATTTTAGTCCTCATGTGGGGTACATCCAGCATGATTTTAGCGGTGATAAATCTGACATGGGGGCCTCTAGTTCACTCGCCAATGCAAACGA
>JAOQMQ010000006.1:15900406-15911574 GCA_027563845.1 Erythroxylum subrotundum
ATACTTAATTTAATTCATCAAAACTTCAAATTACTCTAATCATGCTTAATAACATAAAAAAAATTTCGGGGCTAACACATAGCCTTAGTAAATTTGTAAGAAAGAAAAAGACGACTGCTCCAATAAATTTGCAAGTCGCCTAGGACTACCTTTGTGAACAGCAATCTTCTTGCAAAGAAAAGAAACTTGTTGCACCAAAAACTAATTTTTCTATTGATAACATAAAAAAAAGGATTGAAAATATTGGTAACTTAGTATAGAATTCACAATAGGTATCCCCGGATATCTAAAAATGGATTATATGCTTTAAATTCCTAAATTTTAAGTGACCTTTTTATTGAATTTCACTAGACCAATAGAAGCTATTAGGTTGCTTTTCTCCTTGTTAATCGTAAGCCTTAAAAGTTTTTAGAATATGTCAAGAGAGCTAAGTAGTAAATTAATTGAGGCATAATGAGCTATGCAAAATAAAAGAAAATCATCTGCAAATGTGAGGTTGAATAAGTGAAGTTTCCTACATTTGTAATGGAATTGTAAGTTCTTAAATTAATGATGTTGCTCTTAATGATTCTTGGGAGTGTCTCCATATAAAGACTAACTAATTACGGGGAGACTGGGTCTTCCCCGCCTCAATATTTTAGCTTCATTACAGCCTTTACTAGGTCACTATTTATGAGAATGTTGAAGGATATAATTGTTACATATTGGTGAATCCAGTTTGAGGACATAAGTGGGAGGCCAAAAGCTTCAAGAATCTAAAATAAAAATCCTCATTCAAGTGAAGCAAAAGATTTATTAAATTCTATTTTTCAAACATAGATTTTAATCTTGGCATCACTAAGTTAATTCTTGAAGAGATCCTAAGCTATTAAAATATTATCACTAATGCTCCATCATTTGATAAATGCTCCTTAACAAGGACCTATTATGGATTGTAGAATGGTTTAAAGCCTTGATGATAACATCTTGAACATAATTTTGTAAATCACATTCTAGCATGCAACTGGGCTATAATTTTGGAGCATTAAAAGTTTTTTCAGTTTTTGGGATGAGGCAAATCAAGGTTCTGTTGTACTCATTTAACTTTCCTAAAGAAAAGAATTGTAGGATAGTCTTAGTGACCATATCCTCCTCTGTGCTCCATTTATAATATAAAAAAATACAGAGGGAAGCCCTCAAATCCAAGGGCTTTATTAGCCGCCAAGTTGAAGAGGCATCCTTAACATATTGCCTTTGGAAAGGAGCAATCAAAAGTAATGCTTATCGTGATTAACTTAGGGATGAAGTCTTTAGTGCTCATAGTAGGTGTTGTAAGAGTTTTGGATTTACCACAGGTTTCGGAGAAGTAATTGAAAGCTACCTCTTTCAAGTCTTCATGACTAAATTTTGGAGCACCGTCTTTATCTTTAAGGGGGCAAATTTTTTTCCTAACGATGATGGTATTATGAAAGAATTTAGAGTTCTAATCTCCTTATTGAAATCAATGGACCCTTGATCTCCGCCTTAATACAGAATTTTGATTGTTAAAGCTGTCACATATCCATTAAAAGCTATTTGTTCTTCCATTATTTGTAGTTTGTCTCCTGATTTGGTTGCCAACTGGTTTTATGAACCAAAGTGCTTTTCTCTAGTCTCCTTAATTGCCTCAATTATGTCCCTTCTTACTTTTACTTTGAGCTTCGTAAGTTCGTTCTTGATAGCTTTAAGCTTAAAGCTACATTTGAAGGACTCATATCCCATCACATGGCTTTCTATGTCCCCAGGCACTGTTGTAATGTAATCCATGTAATGGACCAAGTAATTGTTAAATCTAAATAGGGATATTCTAATAGAGCCAGGAGTATCTAGTGATACTTTACTTAATGAGTGATCTAACATAAGCGGCGAAGCAAATTACAAATGTTGTTTGGAAAGTAGGAGATCTAGTTTACATTTACTCTCTTCTTAAGAAAAAGATGTTTGTCTAAATACATATTACGTTCATAGAAAAAAATTTCATTCTCTAAGAAACTAATGGAAACTTAAAAAAGTTCAAGACCCACAAATTCATATATATATATATATGGAATAAGAACCTTAAATTGATACATATAACAACCAAAGGTTTAAGAAGCATATGGTTTATGAAGCATTAGTGTGATACATTGTGCACTAACTAGATTTGATCTACATATTGAAAAGGACTAAGACAACACATTGATCATAGAAGATTAACCTACTATTTTTTATGAAGCATTAGCTTACATTGATTCTTCAAAAAGGTATGAAACCACTATTTATGAAATGGAATCATTGTTCCTAAGTATAAACTTTGGTGAATACACCTGACGAGATAAAAACCTACTAGATGTAAATGAGCTTTACAAAGGAAAACGACAAGAATGTTAATGTACATAAATACCAGACAAGGCTAGCGACTAAAGATTACAAACAAAAATAAGAAAAATGTTTGAATAAACCTTTTTACCAATAACAATGCTTAAAATCTATATGAATCTCATTAACTATAATTGTATACCATAATTACATAATTTAAAAAATGGATGTCAAAACAACATTCTTTAATTAAAAAATGGAATTTTATTTTGAGGTGTGTACTTGACACAATCACAAGGTTTTAAATCCATAGAATATCCTAATCATGTAAGTAAGTTACAAAACACCATTTATGAACTTCATCAAACATCAAAATTGGAACATCCATTTTTAGGAGATAATCAAAAAAATTTAATATTATTAAAAAAAATGTGGATAACATATTGGTACTATAAAAAAGTTAGTACGCAAATAGTCATTTCATTGTACTATATGTAGATAACATATTGGTAATCAAACACAACATATTAATACTCCAATTTGAAAAAAATTGTGTCTAAGAAATTCTTCACAGAAGATATGAGAGAAGTGGCATATATTATAAAAAATCAAGTCCTATAAAGATAGATCAATGAAATTTTTTTTATTAGAGAGAAATAAATTAACGCATCACAAGAAGGAAAACTAGTTTAAACAAGTATAACCAAATATTAAAGCAAGAGGTAAAGAAACAAGGTGCTACAAAGTTATTAAATCTAAAGGATACAAGAAAGCAAAGCAGTAGACTAATGATATAACCAAATATCCTAATCATGTACGTAAGTCGCAAAATAACATTTATGAATGAACATTCATTTTTATGAGACAATCAAAGAATTTAATTTTATAAAAATTGTGGATAAACCTTATGTCTATTATCTTGGTGCTATATGTAAATAACATATTGATAATCAAACATAACATATTAATTCTCCAATTTATAAAATTTGATTGTCTAAGAAATTCTCCATAGAGGATATGAGAGAAGTCGCATATATTGTAAAAATCAACATCTATAGAGATAGATCAATGTTTTTTTTTTTTAATGAAGAGAAATAAATTAATGTATCACAACAAGGAAAACTAGTTTAAACAAGTATAACAAATATTAAAGCAAGAGGTAAAGAAACAAGGTGCTGCAAAGTGACAGAATCTAGAGGATACAAGAAAGAAAAGCAATAAACTAAGGGAGAAGCTGCATAGGAGCAACTTACAGGAAATTCCTACTTAAAAGTTCTTTTAAGGCTTAAATTTCCGTAAAGGCCAAGTTTGACTAGTAGTTAATCTCTTTATCTAGAGGGATAGATCAATGAAATTGCTTAGTCTATCTCAACTCCATGTAAGTAAAGAAAGTGCTAAAGAGGTCTAACTTAACAAATTTTAAGAGATTGTTGTGTACATCGCTTGAAATTTTACCATAAACGGATATATGCCCAGAGAGAGAGATAAAATGAAATTTATTCCATATATTTCAACTACTGGATATATAAAATGCTATGTGCAAAACCAAATGTAAATATGAAAAACAAAATATCAAGCTAATATTGGTAGTCAGTACACGAGTGCGAGTAACATTTTAAAGTACTTTATAAAAATTATAGATGTTCTCTTGATTTATGGAGTTGAACTAAGAATTTAGGATTATTAAGATACTAGTTTTCAACTTTTTAGACTGTTTAATTTCATGTTAGTAGTTGCTATGTCACAATATGTTAAGATTTTGGTACTAGATAATTGTTGATAAGTTACTTGTAACTTTCTTGTAAGATTAATATAATGAAGAAAAAGGGGGAAAAAAGAAAAAAGAAAAGATAGAAGTCGTCAAATTCATTCCTACAACAAAATGCCACCAGATTAACTAGTAGCTAAATATAGAGCAAACAATAGGCAATTCAAGGAAGTTAACAGTACAACCACAGCAGGCAAGGTTGCTTTAAGATGGACGTTAAAGCAAAAGAGAAAATCAATAGCCACATGTACTCTGTGCTCTTATTTTATAAACATAAACGCAAGACCTGCATGGATTAAGTTTATGAAACTCGAGTCAACTATAACAAGAATAAACCACCACCTCTTAGGGCAAGCACGAGGTGAAGCACAGAGCCACCCTCAATATTGTAGTCACGAGCTGTCTTATCATCTGCAAGCTGCTTGCCAGCATAAATTAGCCTGTAAATAGTTGCACAATTAAATTACAATATCTTCATTTGATGATTAAAATAACAGACAACTAGTTTGGCAATAACTTCGATAAAATTAACAATACACATTAGGCATGTTAACTATGTTCTATAACCACCAAAACATAGATTTCCATAGTTCATAGATGTTGTCGTTGTTAATCTTTCATGAGCAAACCAAAAACATTTTACGGATGTTGCCGTTGTATTCTTCATGAGCAAACCAAAAACATGTAGTACTCTTAAATTATAAAAAGTATCCTACCTTTAGAGAAATAGAAATCAAGCAACAAGAAAATGCCAAGGGTATTACGTGATATTTTTAGCCACCATGGCAATAAGAGCATACATAACATAGTTTGCTGCTTCTCATAAATAGTTGTGCTACATCAAAGATGATAAACAGCTGGGGAATGAATATATCAAACAATTGAAGTATATAAAATATTCAGAATTATGTATGTTGACCATTGAAAAAGAATCAAAACAAAACTATACCTTTGCTGCACAGGGGGGATTCCTTCTTTCTCCTCAACCCGTTCCTTTATCCGATCAATGGTATCAGTTGGCTCAATGTCAATCTCAATCTCCTTTCCAGTAAGGGTCTTCACTTTAATCATGGTTCCACCCCTAAGCCTCAAGACCAGGTGAAGAGTCGACTCCTTCTGGATGCTGTAATCAGCAAGGGTTCGGCCATCTTCCAATTGTTTACCTGCAAAAATTAACCTTTGCTGATCTGGAGGGATTCCTTCCTTGTCCTAGAAGAGGTCAATCAAATTGTTTGTGATGGGTTACTAAACTAACTATAATAAAAATCAAATACTCAACCTCCAAATACCTAAAAGGCAACAATAGTAACTATTTGCAGTCAAACAGAAAAGATTTACACAATGGTGCTTATAATGGACAGTATAATTTCCTTTATAGGTGGCTCAATAGTTCACTTTGTGCAAACAAAGTCAAAAGTCAACGTACCTAGTGCATAAGGCTCCCCGCTTTGTAGGAGTCTAGAAAGGATCATAATGTACGCAACATTCCCTTTGTATTTTTATAAAGAGGTTGTTTCTGTGATTTGAAACTGTGACCTTATGGTCACAAAGGAGCGACTTTACCTGTTGCTCCAAGGCTCACCCTCTTTGTGCAAATAAAGTCCCAGAGGTAAACATATATAGCTCTAAAATTATAGGCTACCAGAGTTGTGGGGGTAAATAACTTTAGGATTGATGTTTATTTTCCAATTTTAGAATTAAGATTTTGAGGAAAAAGTTGGAGGAACTGTCGGCATACCTAATTACTTCCCTAGGTTATTCATACATCCAATAGTGGAGCCACTTTTCAAATACACATACGTTGTACTCGACACGGCAGAACAATTCATATTGCGGCACCACAAGTAAAATATTGAAAGCCACTTTGCAAAGAAGGAGGCAGAGTTGCCAGTTTCTGAGTACTTTTATTAAAATAAATATATATATATATATATACCTAAAGGAGACTTTTTTCATCATAAAAGTTTACAACTTCGCACCCAAGGGAGGGCAAAACACTATCTTTCTCTTAATAAAGCGAAGAACGTGAATTTGCAATTGATGATAAAGAAAAAGATTCTGACTTCCTTTTCATTTAGGATTTAGATTTTAAATTGGAACTGAAATAAAATTTTACCAATTGAAAAAGCATATTGTCTGGAGTTATAGTTCTCTATTCATTCAATTAAAATCCAGTTATAACACGTTTTAATTCTACATTCCGTACACTCAACCGAATAGAAACTGACAGTCATAACATCAATTATTGATGTCCCAACGCCGCATGAAAAAAGCTACACAAATTAACTTTTTCAAGCCGCAGTGATAAGTTACGCAGCTCTAAAGAACCACCAAGAGCTATGTTGTTTACGAAATCATATTGAACATAAAAAAAAATGGAGAAGAACTCACATAACAGAATCGGCCAAATTACAAGATTGAGAAATTATGTGGGTGCAAACTCGAAGACACAGAAAAAGCTGATAAAGCTAATTGAAACGAGAAGTAAACGGAGAGCGAAGAAAAACAAATTTAAAAAAGTTACCTGAATCTTAGCTTTGATGTTGTCGATGGTGTCGCTGCTCTCAACATCCAAAGTTATGGTCTTTCCGGTAAGAGTTTTCACGAAGATCTGCATCTTCACCTCCTCAGCAGATTTCTTCTTCTTCTTTCCCTCTCTCTTAATTTAAACCTAATTTTGTGCAGAAGAGAAGGTGGTCTCCCACTGCCAGTGAGGGAGAGATATTGATCTTTCTTACTTATTTCTTGACAGGGAATATATTTGTTAAAGTGACATCCCTTTTGAATATTTACTCCACAAAGTTTAATTTATAACTCAAAGCCTTATCTTTAAATTCAAAACTTACTCATTACTAACTCCAATTATAAATTTTATTAATCTCTGAATTCTTTTTACTTCAATTACAAACAATCTCAATATCCTACACCATTGTCAAAGATTCTCTAGGGTGTTTAGAAAGGTGTGGTTTCAATTCAATACTGTAATTGAATTTAATTTAGGTGTTTGGAAATACAAAAAATAGATGAGTTCAATTCATGCATATAATTGAAACTCATCTTCTTTATAAATTAAATTCACTCCTCCAAGTATAGGAATTCAATTACATTGAAACTTGAGGAAGATACCTTTGAATAAAAAATTGTTGTTTACTGTAAGTTTATAATCAGACATTCATTAAAGAATCACTCTGTGTCATTCAAAGATAGTGTCTTACTATTTTGTTCTTTAATTCTTTGGATTACTTTATTTCTCACTCTCTTGTGCTTCACTTGATTGCATTCTAAAAACTATTAATTAAAATATTATTAATAATTAATTAATTACAATATAATTAATTACAATATTTTAATTAATTAATATATTGTAATTGATTAATTATAATATAAGTAATTAAAATATGATTAATTAATTAATTAAAATATAATAAATTTTTATTTCTCAATACTTTTTACAAATCAATAACTGTTAATGATAATAGTAATCATTTCTCTCTTTTAACCATTCATCGTAATTACATTCAAAAGTTAAAAAAAAAAATCAATAGATCAAGCGGTAATAGCACTTATGGCTTGGTTAAAAGAGTAGTTCCTGATACACAGTGTACGGATCAACGACGAGGAGTACACATATATCTCTACTAATCCTCTCAATGATGTCCATAACGTTGTTGATTCTTCAGCATTTACCGAGCCTACGGAAGGTCAAGCTAATTACTATTATAGTTATAATCCTATGGTTAGTCATGGTTCAATCCTCTTGTAACCTTTTGTAACTCCCATTACAGATCCTTATTCAATATTGTTTTTCCTTTAAAAACTATAAATAAGTAATTTATAAATGTTATCGATAGTTAATAATATATTATATTTCATTGATAATTGATAATGTTAATCTTTTTAAAATAATAGTAAATTGAGTATTTTATCATATTTTTATTTATATTATAATACTAATAAATAAGATTATTAGTATTAATAATAAATAAATAAATGACATCGTTATTCTTTTTAGCCGATGATAATGAATTTCATCTCTATTGAAGACTATAAATAATATCTAATAGGAGAAGTATTTTAATAAATATTTTGAAATTTGGTGTAAAAGTGGAAAAGTTCTCTTCCGTTTTTATTGATTACAAAGAGTATTTATACACAAAATATATATCAATTCCTAGAAGGCTTAGGATTCTCACGGCCACACAAGGGAAGTTCCCTAAACAAGAATCCTAAAATAAGATTACTTCCTAATATCGTGCCACAAAATATTCTCACAATATTACAATATCTCAATACTCCCCTCAAGTTGAAGCGTATAAGTACCTGAACACCCAACTTGCAAAGAAGAAAGTCGAACTGTGTTTTGTGCAAGGCTTTCGTAAAAAAGTCTGCTAATTGCATCGTCGTAAAGACATAAGAAGGAGCTATTAACCCCTCAGTAATCGCATCTCAAACAAAATGGCAATCCACCTTTATATGCTTGGTTCATTCACGGAAAACCGGATTTTGTGTAATATATAACACAAACTGACTATCACAATATAAATGCATCCCTTTACCCTGTGTTACTCCCAAGTCCTTAAGAAGTTGCTTCAACCATTTTAATTCACATGTTACTGCTACCACTTATTTGTATTCTGCTTCTGTGGAAGAACGTGACACGATGTGCTGTTTCTTGGTTTTCCAAGAGATGGGGGAATAACCAAGTAACATAAACCATCTCGTCAATGAGCGACGCATAAGAGGACAACTAGCCCAATCAGAATCACACCAACTTGACAAAGCTAGCTCACTATCTGAACAAAGCAAGATACCTAGCCCTAGGTTCCCCTTCAAGTAATGAACAACCCGTAGAGTAGACTTCCAATGCTCTTCCTTAGGATGTTGCATGAACTGAGATAAAATATGGACCGAATATGCGAGATTCAGCCGAGTCACAAATAGATAAATAAGAAGACCAACAAACCTTTTAGATTTCTCTGAGTCATTAAGAAGCGGCCCTTTTGCAAGTGTCAGCTTATGATTTTACTCAATGAGAAAACTAGTCGGTTTGGCACCCAACAGGCCAACCTCAAATAATTTCAAGAGCATATTTCCTGTAATATCTCGTTACCCATGTTAAGGCTAGAATTGTGATTTATGAGAAAGTATTGAGAAATTAAGAAATGCACATCATGCTTTAGTTAAATATGACATGCACATTTTTGCACATGAATATGATTGTACATGCATTCATTGACATTTTCCAGGTATAATTAATTTATAAATGCGATTAAAATGTGAATTGTGAGTTATTTGCGTTAAAATTTTATTTGGAGACCATTAGTATTATTTCGGAATTTTTGGTAAATTTGAGATATATTTGGACTAGGACAAATGTCAAGTGTTAGGATAAATTGATACATGAAAAATTTGGATGATTAAGCCTAAAATTGAGTGACATTTGACATAGTTAAATTGGTGACAAATGGACTAGTAATTAAGTGACAAATGGATCAATTATTGTGTGACAAGTGGACCAATAATTAGGAGACATATGGACTGATTAATTGGTGACATATGGCAGCATCTTGAGTGGATTAGTGGCAGCATCTTGATTAGGCAAATATAAGACATGTCTTAGGACAAATGTTGTGCTGTAAAGTTGACATCTAGCATGTTGATGGAGCAAATTCCAGCAGCAATGTTTCTGTTGTTTCTCTCACCATTCTCCACTGAATTTGCTCCAACTTTCTCCTCTGTAATTTTCTTGAACCCTAGCCAAATTGCTACACCAAAACCAGCTTTTTACCTTACACAAAATAACCACTACAACAGAAATCCTCTTTGCCGACGGAATATATCGTCGGTAAACATGATATTTTCGTCGGTACACTACAATACGAGTCAGAGTCAAAGACTGAAAAAGTTAGAGATTTTACAAAGTGAATTTGAGAATCACTGTATTCATTGTGCAAAAACCTTAGAGTTATTATTTTTTGTAACAAAGCTCACAATATCTTTCTGTAAAGAGAGAAGAAAATCTGAGAGCCTGAAGACGCTAAATGAAAAGGAATACTTGCTGTAAGAGTCCTAAAGAGGCTCGGAGAAAAGAATACTTGTATTTTTGAAAGAGATAGTGAAATCTCATAAAGGATTCTGAGGACTGGACGTAGCCCACGGTTTGGGGTGAACTAGGATAAAACTGTTGTGTCGACTCTCTCTCTAACTCTCGATTTTAATTTCTATTGTTATACAAGTAATTAGAAGTTAATTCCAATATATCACTTAATAGTTTTGGAAAAGCAAGTTTTCAAAGAGATTGTGAAGGGGATTGTTTTCACAAAAAAGCATACACAATTCAACCCCCCTTCTTGTGCATTTTGTGTATTGAATATTAAGGCTATACTAACGCGAGATTTACTTCAGTTCCAACATAAGATGTCTCGAATATGTCCCATTTTCATTAAAATAGTCAAGTAAGCAAAGAAATTTGGTTCCATTATCACTACGCACAAACTTCACCTTTTTATTGAATTGACGATTAACCATAGTAACAAAATTCAAAAACATGTTTTTAACTTCCTTTTTGTCATATAACAAATAAACCCAAGTTGCACAAGAATAATCGTCTACTATAGTCGAAAAATATGAAGCACCACAAGACGAAGGTGTCATATAACCCCCCACAAATCATATTATATCAAATAAAAAACACCATCAGCTTTATGTTCACTAATGGGAAACATATCTCTAGTTTGCTTTGCATATTGACATACATCACATGCCTTATAAGGGTACATGTACCTCTCCCTTACATACGCGTTTTCCATGGCCTAATGCACCGGATCCCATCAGAACTCCGAGGTTAAATGTACTTGGGCGAGAGTAGTACTAGGATGGGTGACCTACTGAGAAGGCCTCGAGAAAGGGAAAAGCAAACCCGTGAGAGCTTAGCTAGGTGATCGCGGCTCTGTCGTTCGATTAAAGTAATCGACCTTGGAAACCGGTCAAAATAAAATAATTCTAAGATTGCAGCAAGCTGAACCTCGGGTCGTCTCTCTCGACGGAACCACTGGAAATCGATTTTTAAACTAGCCTAAGTCGA
>JAOQMQ010000006.1:15932900-15943002 GCA_027563845.1 Erythroxylum subrotundum
ACTGCAATCCTTGGTATAAATTATTTTTGACCGGTTTCCAAGGATCGATTCTAGGATCGAACGACGAGCCGCGATCATTGATGCAAAAGATTAGAGTGATCCATTGGTATATATAGGAAAAAAAGGGATTTTTTTTTCTGTTCTTCCACATTTAAAGGCGAATACTCGGTTTGTGTTGGCATTGATTGGCCAATCAAGCCGAGAAGTGTTGAGAATGTTGAAGGATTTCTGATCATAAAGAAGTTTATGGAATTTGTTTACTCTTCATAGGATAGTATGCATGACATACGAATTTTTTTTCCCTGTCATTTCCTTGAAACCACTTCTTTCTTATTAATTTTGGGATAAGGCTTTATCTTGACTGACCGATTATGTAACATTTATTTCTTGTGATTTGGGGGGTTGCACAACATTTGGACAACGATTAAGATTATTTAGAGAAAACATTAGCCTAAAAGAATAAAAATTCTGAAAATGGAGAAGGTTTTGCAATGTAACGAGTTGCTATGTCCAGAGTCCACTTGCTTTAATGTGGACAATCGACAACTACCTCTAATAGAATGATTTGAAGCTAGAAACTGCTAAATCAAAAACCAGTGAGCTCGTGGCACGTCTTGTTTTTAAGAGGAAGAAGCAGTTCGGGTTCTTGCAAAATTAGCATAGAAGTTGGGTTATGGGCTAGCTTATTGAAGAATTTTGCTTCATATGTCGCAGCAATTTATGCTCAACAACCTATATATCTAAAGCTACCATTGAGTTGTCCATTAAAGGAAATTAGAAGTCAATTAGAAGCTGGCTCGTAAATCTGGAGCCAATATAGCCGAGGTCATGAAGACCACTGGGTCTAAGCCCGTTTAGATCGAGCCTTTGGGTCTTCCACCTGGTTGTAGTCCTTCCCACAGGCGGTCAATTACCATCTGCTGTTCCTAGGCTCTGATCACCGACCTATGTGGATTCAGCTCCAACCCCCGACTCCCCACCCTCCGGGGCCCCCTTTGTTTCGCTTTCAAAATGCCTGGCCCACCCACCTTGATTTTGCAGCGGTTGTGGCTAACCATTGGCTTCCGGATGATGCTACGATGAGTAAATCTTTGGCTACATTCTCTCAGCACCTCTCTCGATGGAATCGCTCTGACTTTGACAACATCTTCCACCGGAAGAAACGACTGCTAGCCAGACTTCAGGGGATTCAGCGAGCCATCAATGATGATAATTATGATTCCCTAATCGCTTTGGAGGACCAGTTGAGTGGGGAGTTGTATCAGGCGTTGAGTGAAGAAGAAATTTTTTGGCACCAGAAAGCTCGGTGTGACTGGATTTCGAAGGGGGATAGGAATACAAAATATTACCACACCCTCACTCTGTTGAAGCGAAAGCATCAGCGGATCGGGAGGATTAAAGACCCCCAGGGGGTAATAGTCGCCGACCCTAGCCTAATGTGTCAGGTAGCCCACGCCTATTTTGCCCGGCTGTTTACCAGAGAGGGCATTTCCCCTTCTCCGAGCCCGATCATAGGGGAGTTTCTGTCCCTCTCAGCACAAAGCCTCCGTGACCTCGGCACCCCAATTCACGCCCTCGAAATCAAGTGGGCGGTCTTCGGCATGAACCTGGATAAAGCCTCAGGGGTGGACGGCTTCAATGCTCGTTTCTTTCAACAGCATTAGGCGACGGCTGGTCCAAAAGTGTCGGCTTAAGTCCAGGCGATTTTTAGACAAGAAAAATGGGAGCACGACCTCAACCACACTATCCTTGTTCTCATCCCCAAAATTTCGTCTCCGATTAGCCTCGATCAATTTCGACCCATTAGCCTGTGTAATGTGCTCTACAAAATTATTTCTAAAGTCATTGTCAACCAGCTTCTAGCCTCTCTTGTGGGGGAGACTCAATGTAGTTTTATCCCGGGCCGGCACATCACGGATAATATCATTCTTGCCCAGGAAGTAATCCACTCGATGCGACGGAAAAAAGGGCGGACCAGGTTTTTGGCCATCAAAGTGGACTTAGAAAAAGCGTATGACCGACTGCGCTGGGATTTCATCCAAGCCATGCCTGGAAGATATTGGTCTCCTGGGTTCACTCATTTGGGTTATTATGCAATGCGTTATGACAGTAACCACACAGGTTCTTTGGCAGGGATCGCTCTCGGATCCAATTAGTCCTTCCAGAAGGATTCGACAAGGAGATCCTATCTCGCCATACCTATTTGTTTCTCTGCATGGAGCGTCTCAGTCAACTGATATCTAGAAAGGTGGGGCATGGTGTTTGGAAACCCATCAAATTGAGTCCTACAGGGCCTCCCCTCTCCCACCTATTCTTTGCTGATGACCTGGTTCTGCTCGCAGAAGCCAGGGACACCCAGGCTCACGTGATTGCCCAGACTTTGGAGGAGTTCTATAGAATCTCCGGACAAAAAGTTAACATAGCTAAAACCAAGATCTTCTTCTCCAAGAACGTTAAACCGGAGACGGTCCGACAAATCAGTCACGCCCTTCACATCCAGCCTACCCAAAACCTTGGCAAATATCTAGGTATCCCCGTGCTTCATGAGCGTACCAGGCATACCACATACCAGCACATTCTTGATACTGCTCAGAAGAAACTTACAGGATGGCGCGCGTGACAATTGTCATTGGCTGGCCGAATCACCCTAACCCAATCTGTGCTCTCGGCCCTCCCCGTCTATACAATGCAAATTGTGCGTCTTCCACGACGACTATGCGATGAGTTAGAAAAAGTCATGCGCAAATTTCTCTGGGGTTCAAAGGGAGAGCAGAGGAAGATGTCCCTGGTCCACTGGGAAGCTGTTTGTCAACCAAAGAATGATGGTGGGCTCGGCATAAAGCGGCTTCGGGCGACCAATGATGCCCTGCTAACCAAAATTGGCTGGGCTCTGATAAATCAGCCGACAGTGTTATGGGTCCGGGTCCTGCACGCTAAATATCGTTTGGCCCCTGACCATCTCCCTACCACGGTTGATCGTTTAGGGGCATCGAGTTTCTGGCGGGGCATTGCCACCACTTGGCAGTACTTGGGTAATGGCAGAACAATTTGTTTCTGGCAAGATAACTGGCTTCACGATTGGCCCCCCTGCACTCTGTGACAACCTTTCCGATACCGGAGGGGGAGCTCTACGCGACTGTAGCGGATTTGAGGAACGCCGATGGTAGCTAGAAATGGACTTTGATTCAATAGTACCTGCCCGCATAGGTCCGTCTGGCTCTTGCTTCCCTGCAACCCAAAGTTGATACTACCGTCAGCGATACATTTCGCTGGGGTCCCACGGTGAATGGCCACTTCACGATTGCTTCTGCTTATACGTTAATCGAAGGGCACAACCAGGCCCTCTCTACTGGACTGTGGGCCTTTATCTGGAAATGGCCGGGTCCCCAAATGATCTGCACCTTCCTGTGGCTCGTTACCAAGCAGAAACTCCTTACAAACCAATAGAGGGTAGTCCAGATTGCGTCTGATAGCAACTACCCCGTTTACGGGCTGGAGGAATCAACCTTACATGCCCTCTGGGACTGCCCGCGCGTCCAAGAGTTTTGGGGGCAATTTCCGTCGGCTGTGGTCGACAGTGAATTTTTCCGTCAACCAGTGGCAACTTGGGTGACGACCAACCTTCTCAAACGTTTTCCAGGGGCGAATGGGGAATGGTTCCTTATTTTTGGCATAGCTTGCTGAATGCTTTGGAGGTGGCAGAACCAAAGCATTTTTGAGGACCGGTTCGCTTGGCGGGATGATGCCCCGCGAGTGGTTTTGGCATATGTCGAGTGGATCGTTAAAGCGTGGGAAGTGGAAAGTCGAGTGTTTCCGCATCAGGGCCTTTTGGTGGGCAGTAGGGTGGGCTGGACCAAGACCCCGGACGGCTGGGTCAAGCTTAACACGGATGGTGCTTTTAACCCGCATTACGGCATCGGTACTGCTGGTGGCTTCATTCGGGACAGTCAAGGGCAATGGTGTGGCGGCTTTTCCCAACACATCGGTCGTAGCTCGCCTACCGATACTGAACTCTGGGGAGTCCACTCTGGCCTCGAACTAGCTTGGACTTTGGGGTTTCGCAAAGTCATCTTAGAAGTGGACGCCCTATAGGTTATTCAAATGCTTTCTTCGTCTGTTTTTGAGTCTAATGTCCATCATAAGGTACCCGGGATTTGCTCCACCGTGAGTGGGAGGTGAGCATCGCGCATGTGCACCGAGAAGGCAACCAGTGCGCGGACCAATTGGCAACCCTTGCTGGCCAGCGTAGTCCAGGCATCCATTGTCTCCAAGAGCCCCCTCTGGTCATCTAGGCCCTTTCCAACAAGGACTGTCAAGGCGTCGAGTATCGCCGTGCGATGCGTGGCTTAGTTTAGCTGTTTTAGCTCTCCCTTGTATTTTTTAAGAAAAGAAGCTAGCTCCATAATTTTCGTAGTTTAAAAGGGTCTCTTCGTTGTTAAATCATATACTACGTACATAACTGCTTAAAATGAAGTTGCATAAAAAACTAAGGATTAATCTTAAATCTGTTTCAAGAATATTTTCCATAAAAATGGTAACATCGGCAACATGCCTATGCTGCTAAATAACTCGACCATGACATGGAAATTGTACGCAAGCTAGTTCGTGTGTGTGATATTATACCAACTAGGGAATCTTGCCGTTCAGAATTAGAGCAATTGGAACAAGAACGTAAACAAAAGCAATCCGATTATCGGTGGAAGAATGCCGAGTCCAAGTAGCTTGAAAGATCCGATTACACTGCTTCCATTTCCAATGTAATTTGCCACATCAAAGTTCCCTGTAAAACACAAAATACGTAAATATTTTGCTAATTTATTCTCGTCCCTAGCTAATTTAATCTTGCGAGACATCATTCTGGACAGTCAAAATAAGGGGATTTGTACCTCTTTGGCTGGTATAACCGCAGCCAGCGTTAAGGGCATATCTTACATCTCTGACACTGGCTTTGTTGTAGAAGAAAAAACCTGAGAATATGTTATCTATGCAATGAAGCACTGCCTGAGTTTCACCTTGGCAAGGTCCATCACAGAACAGGTCAGTTGCTTCAGGAGGGATGTTGATGTTCCCACTCATCGTCAGCCTATATGCCTCGTTGCATTCAGCATAAATCTGTCATAGATGCAGATATTTGCACAATTTATGAAGCAAAAATATGACCTAGAGTAGGACCTAAATGATTAACAATTAGGAGTAGATCACAAACAGAAGTCCAGCTCAGGACACAACCTTATTGTTGAAACAAATCAATGCCTTCTCGACCGTTTCAACCGGAGCATCCTGTGCATGTCCTGGTCACAATGGAGTATCCAATGAATCAACTGGTCCAGAAAAGAAAAGTGAATGAGGAAGCAGTGAAATGTTTATACTTACCCCTGTGGAGCAGCAGATTGGCAATGATGAGTATAATCATAGTGAAGTTGACGGCAGCCTCTTTCGACCAAATCGACAACTTGACAGCCATTGTAAGAGGTATAAATTAATAACAGAAGAAACACAGATGAAAACATGTAATGAGAAACAAGCAGAAAAGGGGAAATTTGGTTGGTAGTTTGCTGCACCAATCCACCTTGGGAAACTATGAATAAGGACATATGTAGTGGAAACACAAGAGTGTGTAGGTGTTCAGCCTACCAACTTGTACTAGCCTGTGTCAAACTGAATTTAGACTAAAGTCGTGTATCTTCTAGAAATTAGGAGAAGTAAGAAGGAATTGCTCTCGGTTTAAGATTTTAAATTCCAAATATAAAAAAACAATAATCCAAAAGGTTATTATTTTTAGTTTTTGTTTCTTGATCCAAAAGGTTATTATTTTTAGTTTTTGTTTCTTGCTTTTAGTTTTTTTTAAAAATTAAAAGATTTATTTAGTTGTTATTTTTTAATAATTATATATTATATATAAATTAATTAATTGAATTTGAAAAAAAATAAAAACTATAAACATAAATAGAAACAAAGGGAGCACTCTACCACTTTATTGGCAACAACTTCTACCACTTTGATGTCAAAACTAATTAAAAAAATAATTTAATTATTGAATTTGAATAGATATTAATTTAATTATTGAATATATATATATATAGCTCACTACGGCTTATTAAAATTAAAAAATCATTACTTATTAATTAGTACAGGAATTGGTCTTTGTTTAGTACTCTCTCTCTCTCAACTTGCCAAAACTTACTAGATATGGTATCAGCGATGCCTAGGATGTCTGTCACTATCCTATAACAGTATATGAGCCTAGGATGTCTGTCACTATCCTATAAGAGTATATGATCCAATCAAGTTTATGATATGATTTGAAATGCTTCTTTATTTTGTCTTTTTGATTTGGAATTCCTCTCTTCACTGTACTTTTTAAGCATGTAACCACCAAGCACACTTCTTCTTCCTCTTTTCTTTCTCTAAATTGCTAGCACTCTCCCCTAAGTTCATCTAAATCATAATATGCTGAATCAACATCAACATCAACATTAAAATCTTAATCTTCCATATTCATCCCTAACGGGTCCCCTTATATCTCTTGCTTTGTACATCAGAGCTGTCATATATGTTTGGTGTAAAAATAACCTTCTCACTTAGTGCTAAAACAACTATGAGATCATAGCTTCTTCAACTACAAAAGCTGCTCCTTTCCATATTTGAGGCTTCGACTATGTTATTTCTATGTTTTTAATGAATTTAGTACTCAAGTACTAAGATATTTATTTATTAATTATTGTCAAATAAATTCAAATATAAAATATATTTTAGCATACCTATTAAATTTTTTAGTTGTAATAAGATGTGTATTATATATGGTAGAGAAAAAAATTGACAACTTGCTTATTATTTGTTTGATTTTATTTAATTTATATTATTATTTTCACTCATATCATATTCTATTGCTCTAGACAAAGTTAGGTTCAATTCGTTTTAACTAGTTCCTCGTGGGATCGATACCTTTTAATACTACAAGTTACGATCTGTATACTTGCAGGTAATGAGAGTTTTATTATATATAAAACTTGCTTAACAAATATCATATTCATTGATCATGGTTTTAGCCATTTCTTGTAAGGTCTTATTTTTCCTTTCAATAACTCCTTTTTAGGGGCTCTTGGTGAAGAAAAATTATGAAAGATACCGTTATCCTTATAAAAGGTTTCAAATCTTTCATTTTCAAATTCCTTACCATGGTCACTCCTAGTAGAAGAAATAAAAAGTTCCTTTTCATTTTGTACCCTTCTGAAAAATTTGACAGATGCTCCATAGCATTCATACTTATTTTCTAAGAATAAGAACCAAGTAAATATACTAAAATCATCAATTATAACGAAATCATAAAATTTATCACTTAACTATCAACCTTAGTTAGTCCAAACAATTTATATGAAGCAATTGTAAAAGTATAATGGAAGTTATGAAATTTTACTTTTAAATGAACATATGTTTTTTTTTTCATTTGATAAGATTCACAAGTCTCTTCTTTCTCAGATTTGACCTTTAGGAGCACATTTACAAGTTCTTTGGAGTTATGGATAGAAATGAAGTCTATGCTTGCATGTCAAATTCTCCTATGCCAAATCTATTCATCTTCGTTAATAGACATTAGATACTTCACATTTTCATTAGAGAAATCATTAAGGTTAATTGTATATATGTTTCCTTCTCTTTTTCCTAAAAATGTAGTACTATTGTCAACTACTCTAGATTAAAAGAATGTTCTCCCTTCGAGCATACTTTGTAGCCTTTGTCACGTAGTTGGCTAACATTTAACAAGTTATGCTTTAATCCATCAACTAAAAGTACATTATCAATGATTGTGCGATCTTTCTTACCAACTTTATTGATACCAATTATCTTACCCTTACTATTATCTCTAAAAGGGATGAATCCTCCATCTTTTTGCCTAAAAGTTGAAAATTGGGATGCATCTCTAGCCATATACCTCGAGAACACACTATCCATGTACCATTTATTTCTCTTTTTCTTAAAGACCTATAAATTAACCCTATTAATGTGTTTTAAGTACCCGAATGAGCTTGGGTCCTTGGTTGTTATTTTCTTTCTTCTTTTCAACCCACTTGATTGAGGATTTATTCAGTACCCCCTTTCTTTTAGAAGAAAAATTTGTCAATGTGCCTATATTTACCATAAAAGTAACATACCATGTCATATGATTTGATAGTATAACAATTACCATTATAACTTTGATGTATGAATGCATTCCTGATTCTTCTATGTGTATATGATTCCTAGAAAATTCAACTTTGTGTAGTAATTTGAATGCTCTCTTTGGATAATGAAAAGTGCTAGAATACTTATATGTATGAGGTATGTTTTTTCCATTATGATTATGCTTGAGTGAACATATATCACAAAATTATGCATGCTATAAGGCATAGTATGGTATGAATGATGAATTCTCGATCTAGATTGTAAATGATACATGAAAGCATAAGGTTTGCTCTTAACATTAGCCTTAATGGATGTGTTGTATGTGAATTAGATTTGGATTTCTTTATGTTCATTTATCATCCTAGGCATTGGTTCTACATTATGTAAATGCTTCCCTTTCACAAAAGTGGTTTTGGTGTTGGAAGCATTCTCATGACTATATCCAATTCCATGCTTATTATTTGAACTCTTTTAAGCTTCTAACATGTTTTCTAGTTTCTCACTTCCTTTAGTGAACTTGGACAATGATTATCCATTATGGAAACACCTTTCGAAGCTTTGATGCTATGCAATGCACTCTTTATCTTTTCCTTTTTGCTCATTTATGCATTTAGATTCTTTTCGACTTCTGTGAGTTTAGAACATAGATTTTTCTTTTTCATGCTCATAATTTCAAAACTCTCAGCAAGTTCATCATATGTCAAGTCCATGCTACTATTATCATTATCGTATGATTTAAAGCTAGAGAGTATCTTCTTTTTCTATGAAACATAATTAATTACTTCTCATTCTGAATGTTCACTTTTGGAGTCACTTATGTCATCCCAAATGGAGGCTTCGAGTGCCTTCTTTTTACTTTTTTTTTCCCTCTTCTCCTTCTTGTCATTTCTTTCATGTTTTTCAATTCCTTTAAGAGGGAATTAAGACTTCATATATCTAGGTTTCCTACATTCAAAGTAAATAGTATTATTTGATTTACATTTTGAATATACCTTACAACCTTTGTAGTCCTTTCTTGTTAAGGAGTTCTTCTTTAAGGATTTCTTGAATTTTCTAGTGATCAAAGCAATTTCTTCTTCATCACTTTCATTAGATGATATCTCTTCCTCATCACTTGATTCTTCCTTTGAGTCTTTGAATGCTAAATTCATTTTCTTCAGAACTATCACTTCTTCTTACATCTCTTGAAGCCTTATTTCATATGTGAGAAGAGAAACAATAAGCTCTTCTAATAATAGAGTTGTTAGGTTCTTAGCTTCTTGTATAGCCATCACTTTAGCTTCCTATGTTTATAGTAGTGATCTAGGCAACTTTCTCTCACTAATTCAACATTAATTTAGGACTTTCCAAGACCTTTGAGAGCATTGATATTATCAATAAATCTAGAATACATGCTAAAAATGCTTTCACCATGTTTTATTTGGATCAATTCATATTGTCGAGTTAGCATGCTAACTTTGCTTTCCTTGATTTATTGTGTTCCTTCATGAGTAACTTCTAGTGTATGCCAAATTCCATGAGGTGTTTCACATTTAGATACTCTATTGAACTCATTTCTTCACAAAGCACAAAAGAAAATATGGATAATTTTACTATTTAAGGAGATTAATATTTTCTCTTGGGGATCCCATTTCTCTTTCAACTTAGGAACTTTTCTATCATCTATAACTTTAGAAGGAATTTATGGATTGCTTGAGACAATTTTTCATAAATTGACCTTTTTAGCCATAAAGAAAATTTTCATTCTTACTTTCCAATAAAGGTAGTCATTTGTTGTGCTTTACTTAACACTACCTAAACGTGTCACCCGCAAGTATACAAGGTTACTGTAGTAATACATCAACTTTTCCAATTAAGCTTTTTAAGTGTCCCATGAGTCTATAAATCATGTCTAATCACCTCTAAGGCATTAGAACTCATTTAATTTACCCACCATGGT
>JAOQMQ010000006.1:15947578-15962709 GCA_027563845.1 Erythroxylum subrotundum
GAATACTTATCTTGGATTCTTTAACTTGGTTCGTACCTTCATGTGCGATGGATAACGTGTCCCACATCTCCTTCGCATTATCGCATCCGTGGACTTTATCGTACTCACTTCTGCTTAAGGCACAACTCAAGAAAAACTTCACTTTAGAGTTCAGTTGAAATCTCGCCTTTTGATCCGCCGTCCATCTGATTCGTGGAATAAGATTTCCTTCCTCATCTGCTGGTGCATATGGTCCGTTCTCAATTATATCCCAAAGATCAATGTGAGTAGATTCGATGAAAAATCGCATCCTATCTTTCCAGTAGTGATAGTCTTCTCCGTTGAACGTCGGAGGTCTAGTGACTGAGGCACCTTCCGCTATGTAGGTATGTGAATCCGCCATAATCTTTAATCCACACTTCGTTAAAGAGATCCTTGAACACCAAGCTCTGATACCAATTGAAGTGAATCACACGTTAATACAATACTCAATAATGATATACAGATGCACAAAAAGGGGGGTTGAATTATGGTAAACTTTTCATTAATCCCCTTTTTGAAAATTCGTTCGTTAAAAGAAAAATTGTTCTTTTCACAAGAACTACTAACAATCAAAGTTGTAAAGTATTTTCAAAAACTCGTGTAAAACAATGAGATTGACAATTGAGATTAAGAGAGAGAGAGTTGAGAGATTTTGACACAGTAATTTTTATACTGGTTCACCCCAAACCGTAGGCTACGTCCAGTCCTCAAATGTCTTTCTGAGATTTTACTATCTCTCAAAATTTTACAAGTATTCTTTGTTTCCGAGCCTCTTCAGGTCTCTTACAATCAGTATTCTTTCACACTTAGCCTTTTCAGGCTATCTGCACTACTTTCAACTGAAAGTTGTTTCGAGCTTGTTACAGAGAAATATAGCTCTAGGCTTTTCGCACAGTAATCTCTCTCAAGAAATGTTAATACAGAAACTTGTCTAACTTTTTCTAACTTTCACTAACTTTGCAATCTTCAACTCCGACTCATATTTATAGCCTTCGTCTTCAACTGGTTCTTGATAACTTCTTCTTGATTCTTTAAAGAAACGGTTATTCAGTTGAGTTCTGTAACTAACTCAGACTTATGCGTCTTTGGCTCTTCCGTCTGCTTTTCTTGTGTCTGCTTTCTTTCGTCTGCTTTCCTATTATAGCTTCCGTCTGCTTTCCACTTTTAGCTTCCTTCTGCTTTTGTATTTGCTTCCGTCTATTTTTCTAATTTGCTTCCGTCTGGTTTTTGTATTTGGCTTCCGTCTGCTTTTCAAATAGCTTCCTTCCGTCTGCTTTTTTTACTTCGCTTCCGTCTACTTTTCAAATTTGCTTCCGTCTGCTTTTCTACTAAGCTTCCGTCTATTTTTCTTCGTCTACTTTTTATCTGGCTTCCGTCTGTTTTTCAATTTGTCTTCCGTCTGCTTTTCATTCGTCTGCTTTTTGTTCATCATCAAAATCATTAATCGTAAAGTCATTTTGACTTAACAAGTACACCCTCTTGCAAGACATTTCGAAAATGTTTTAGCTCACCTTTGTTACACTAAATTTGCAGTTTATTCCTCCAAACCCCAACTAGCTGTTTAGAATCATTTTTAACACCTTCTGCTCATATTACTGTAACAGAGTTGTCCCTAAATTTTTTTCCATTTAGCACCTTGGTAAGTTTGGGGAACTTACTTAGATTCAAGCTAGAGTGAGGGGGAGTTCCTTATTCTCTATATTCCAGACCTTTAGGAGGCCTTTTTGGTGAAAAGGAAGCTCAGTTGTCGAAAAAGAGGCGTTGTTTTAAGATGTATGTTAATGTAGATTAATTATAATTATAATTAATCTACAATGCAACATCCCTTCAACGTTTTGCCACCTTGCTCCCCTTAACGTCTCTGTCAGATTCCTAGACCCTCTTCTCACCTCTATCTCTAACTATTGTGGTGGTGCTCACTGCTCATAGTGGATGCTCACTCTCATTGCTCATAATGGATGCTAGCTCGTAATGCTAGAGAGTTGGAGCAATCACTCCTTGCTGGTGTTTCTTGCTCATAATGTTTGGTGTCGATTATGGTGTCGCTCACAGTGTTGCAACCTATAGCTTTATTTAGGAGTTTAAGCTCATTTTTTATTGCCTTAGGTTATGTTTGGTTTGACATAAGGTTTTTAATGGAATGGAATAGTTTATAATGGAATGAAATGGAATGTAAACAGATGTAATATTAGAAAATTGTTGTTTGGGAGGGATGGAAGGGTTCATAATGTAATATAGTGAAATGTTGTTTATCATTTTACATTCAATCCTAAACCCTCCAAATCGAAGGTAACTTATTTTTACTGTTTTGGATGGAATGAAATGTAATGTGAAATCCTCCCATTCCATCTAGTTCCATTCCATTCCATTATAAACCCTCCTCCTAAACGTTGGAATAGTATTTCATTCCATTCCATTCCATTAATAACCATCCAACCAAACATAGCATCCATTCCATTCCATTAATAACCATCCAACCAAACATAGCCTTAAGCTTGGTCACACATTTGAAACACTTATACGATTGATCATAGGTGCTTAGGACTTTAGCGTGCTTCTACGAAATTTGGATGAAAGGCCAGATGATTGCTGAATCTAAAGGGAAACCTTTTGTAAAGTAGAGCATCATTGAGATGCACCACTATTAGTAAGTGATCCATGACCATAAGGGGTAGGAAATCACAAAAACTCCCATGGAATTGATTCATCCAGTGAGCATTTTCTAATCTTCTATCTAACTTCTTTCTCTGATAAAGAGGGCATGTTTTCCTGTTTAACCAGGTATATAAGTAACCTTTATAATTAAGAAACTCTAATCCAATTTGATAGAGAAAATTCCTAAAATTAGTAGTGTAGGCCTAAGTGGCAAGACCATCTGCTTCACTGGGGTAGAGTATATTATTAAAATCCCTTACAACTAACTATGCATTTTGACTAATATTTGCTAAATTCATTGGACTTTCCCAAAGTTCTATTCTTTCAAAGCTCAGGTTATGAGCATAAACTATTTTTAGGTCTACCTACTTGAGGTGTCGTGCCAAATGCAGGAAACACAGATGTATTAGTTAGTATGGTTGGAGTTGATAACTGAGATGTAAGATGGATTAAAAGCCAATATTATTTTGCCATTATAGTGGTAATTATGGTTTGAGAAGAGCTTCTTTTTTTTTGGGATGAACCACATACCTCTTTTAAGAATAGGAAGTTTGATCTTGGTCTTTAGAAGGCTAACCAATAAAGACTTCTTAAAGGATCAAAATTTTTTTAAAAAAAGCTTATTGTTTATTTTTTTATGTTATAAAAGGTACATCCAATAGGTTAAGAAGAGGACAGTTTCTCCTTTTTCTACCTGAGGAGCGATGGACCAAAGTCAAAGGGCTATCACTTGCTAGCTTGGTGGAATCACCAAAGTTTGTAGCAACAAATATTGAAAGAGGGCTCTTAATCATTTGGAGACTTGAGTTATATGATAGGTTGTTTGAGATTAGTGTTTAAGTGTTTATGTCCATAACTAGGGCCAAGTATATCTTTTTGAGAGTTTGAGGGAGGGAATTCTAAAACTAGTAGGGAAGTTGTTGACATGTTCCACTTGAGGGTGGTTGTGGACATCAAGACTGGAATTCAAATTCATTAGATCTTTGGACGTACCTACTGAACCAAGGGAGGTTCCAATTGATGCTTTGATGATAAAAAAAAACATAATTACCACTAATGAATTTATTATTTTGATGAAAAGCAATATTATAACAAAATGAGCCATAAACTCAATAAATTAATGTGAGAAGTTGATAAAGAGAAGTGAAAGTTTGCAACTAATGAAATGAAGATAAAAATGGACAAAAGAATATCAAGGCTCATGAAGTTCATTTCACATTTTGTTATTACTAGTGAGCTCACTTTATCAATTTGATGATCCAAAAGGCTCACTATGTATAACATTTCATTTTACTTTATTGCATAAGTCTTTATATTCATCAAGAGGAATAAAAGCTTTTAATTTTAATAAAAACCCTCTTGATCTTTCAAATAATCTTTAGGAACATTTTGGGCAGTATTTTAATCATATTTGAATTTAAAAAATTGGTTTTGAGCATTTAAAGTTGTTAAAATTATGTTTTTAGTGATGATTTGTCAACCTATATAGGTTAATGGTCAACCAATATAGGTTAAAGTTATTAAATTTAAATTATTAAGAGTTTTTTATAACATTGGTTGATGTATTGGTCAACCAATCTATCATATTGGTTGATCAATATCCTTTACTAGTTGAATAGTATCCAACAGCTAGTGAATTTGATGCTATAAATGCATACTAGTCAACCAATATAGTGCATCAATATAGTTGTTGTAACAACTAGTTCTTGGATTCAATTGCTATTCTGGGTCCTAAAATACAATAAATTGGTGTCTTCTCATTGGATTTAGTATCAAGAAGGTTTTGGGTACTGTACACATATATTTAAAGAGTTTTTCAATAATTTGATCATTATTATGTCATATTTTTGTATAAGCCATTTTGGAATCATCAAGTGATAAAGTGAGGAACTTTGAGTAGCAATATTTGGCTTGGGGAATATATTATTATACTTCGGGGTGATCCAAATAAGAATGAGGTTCCTCTTTATATTAGAAGAAGATTGTAAAAATGGTTACTTTCTATTGAAAAAGATTATAGAAAGGTTATTCTTTGCCTTGAAAGAAGAATTACAGTAGAATTTCAAGAAGAGTCTTGGGAGTGGATGTAAGTGAAGGTTATTTATTGAACCACCATAAATTAGTTTGCATTCTCTCCTCCCTATCCTTTTTAAATTATTGATTAATTTATACTAAGCAAATTCCTCAAACTTATTTATATTGATTGTTGTTAATTGAGTACATTGGTTAGAAAAATTGTTGAATTCTGTAAACGCCCAATAACCCCCCCCCCCCCCCCCATTTTAGGTTCCATTTAACAGCACTAGACTTGAATAACCTACCTGTAGCTTTCTAAAGTTTTGCATTTTATCGAATGGGAGACATACATGGGTGAGAGAGTAAGACTATATCCTCCATAACTTCACCATCATCACCAAGCCACATTATTCTTATGGAGTTAGGAAGCTCTTAACTAAATCCTCCATAAGTTCACCATCCCTACCAAGCTGCATTATTTTCATGGAGTTAGGAAGCTCTTTATTAAGTTACGTTTCAATGTAGATTTTTGCAAACCTTAGCCTCCTAACATCAATTGTATTTTCATCTAAGCACAATGGCTTGCCCAAAAAGCTAGCTAGGTAACTAAGTCCTTATGTGAACCAATATTCCAAAGGAATATTGTGGAAATTAACGCACAAAGGTATGCCTTTGAGGAATTACTTAGTCAAGGATATGCTCAGTTTCTAGATATGGAAGATTAGAAGCAAAGTTATCCTAGGGACCTTGCTCTAGGACCATCTCCATGCTAGTTTCATATATGAATTTAAAAAGATAGCCCTCTTTAGTAATAAATGCCTACATTAGTCCAACCTTTTACCATCTTGCTTCTGCCCATACTTTTATTCTTAAGAAAGGGGCCCTTATCCCACTCATGTATTGTTCCAATAGGCTACTCCAGCTCTAAGAATATCTATTAGGGGGAAGAACTAAGGGCTCAACCTTCTTCAATTATGGTTGAAAGAGGAGTCAGTTTTATGCTTGAAAGGAAAGAAACCAGCAAGTGGTGGAGGGTGGGAAAGTCTGTTAACTAAAAAAGGATAGTTGAGATGGTTTGAACATGAAAGCAATGGTAAAGTAGGGCATAGAGAAGTTAGAGCTTCTCTCTCAAGATGTTAGCTGGTGGAAGCGGGAACGTCTATGTTTGAATCTTCTTGGTCAAGAAACTTGAAAATTTTTGGGGTTTTGTAAGAATGAAAGGAAATTTTGGAAATTAGATAGAACCCAACATTATGGAGACAAACTAAAGTATCTTTAGATAGGAAGAAAGCAACTTTGGAGATAAAAGAAAAGATTTCCATCAACATTCAAGTGAAGACATCAATATTTTAGGATTCATGATAATAAGTTTTTTTTTATATTCTTTCTTAATTATTGTTGGTTTTCTTTATATTACTTTGATTAAATTGAGATAGATCTAGATGAGATAAGCTCAAAAGGCATGTATTTAGATTGATTCTTTTTTAATGAAAGACTCAAGTTTTATTGCGAATTATTAATGATTACTTACTGTGATTAAATTGAAATATGCTAGTATTTTGATTCAATTTTAAATTTCATAGATAGGAATTGAGGAATCATATGTACAAATAGATTAGACATGAATAATAATAGTTGTATGAAATCTTAGAGATATAATCACATAAATCTTCTCCGTAAAAGTCACATTTATCATGGTTTTTAATAAAATGAGTTGCATTTTTAAGGGTTTTGATTAAAAAGCAATTTAAATTAATCAACTAATGATACGTTTTGTATGTCTTCAGAAAGTATAAGATAACTTTGAAATTTTTGGTAGTCCAAGAAATTAGGGTTAATAATTGACTTAATATAACTTCAAGCACAAAAAGGTTTTAGAGGGATTTTAAGTCTGAGTCTTCTTATTTACTACTTTGATTTGTTATTTTAGATTTGATTTGTTATTTTAGATTAGTAATTCCAATTCGCTTAGTTATTCCTTTTGAGCCAATCATTTGTTTTGTCAGATTGAATAATAGAAAGATAATTACTAATAGTACTTATAGTTCTCACGAAAATGATACTCCTATTCACTAAATAATACTATAAGAACAATAGTTGCACTTTTCTAATAATCTTCAATACCATTTGAGAAATACACAATCACTATTTTTAATTATTAGTTTGAGTCAAATTTAACTAGTTTGAATTGAGTTTAAAAAATGAGTTAAATTATTATGTCAAATAACATTTAATTGGTTCACTTGTAATATTTATATTACATATATTTTATCATAATTTTGAGTCAAATTTAATTAGTTTGAATTGAGTTTAAAAAGTGAGTTAAATTATTATGTCAAATAACATTTAATTGGTTCACTTGTAATATTTATATTACATATATTTTATCACTATCTTTTAGTAGAAATTCAAAAGAATGATTTTTTAAAAATTTTGAAACTTTAAGAAAATTTTTCAAAAGTTAAAAAAATTGTATTAAAGTGACATTGTATTATAATGGCAAAAAAAAAACAAAAAAGCCTAACTGGCGATTTCATACGCTAGGAAGCTGGTCTGGATCCAATATTTTCTCAACATTGCTAAACAAAGCAATTTTATAACATCTTTAAGCCCTAATCTGCCTGAGACATGGCATTGGCTTCGATCAGAATTATATCAAAATAGCCTGGAGCCAAATTGATGTCATCCTAAAAGCATAAGCTACTGCTTACTAAAATCGACAAGTCCAATTATGGACTTTCTGCTTTGTTTCATTTTCCAATTTATCCAGTCGGCTGAAGGTTTGCTTTCTTATGCACTTAGTCACGTTTCTCTTTACATTTCCGGGAAAACGGAAATCTCTAAACGCTTGCGCCAATGAAATACCTTCTGGTTTTTCTTTTTTGTTTCTGCGGTCCAATAATTCTTCTAACAAGGCTTAGTATTGTTTTCGCTTGGCCTTTAGACAAAACCACAAACGAATTCATTTCGTTGTAGTCACAAGCAATGGAAGGCAGCAAGTGAAGAGGAAAACAAAAAGAATGAGACCTTGGCCTTACATACTGCGTCGTCTATATAATTTTCCAAACCTCTAGTAAATAATTCATAAATCTAACACCAAACCATGGTATCCTCTTGCGTTCTTATAAATTCAGGCAGCTAAAATGATAGTTCAAATAAATCTAACATTAAATCATGATATAATCTTTCATTCTAAATTCAGGCAGTTAAAATGATAGTTTAAACCAATCAACTACTTTGAAGTTTTGGCTTGCAGCCCTCTGATCATCTTTTCCCTCTAAGAGAATTCCTTACACTAAGAATCAAAATGTAAAGAAAAACTTTGGCAACACTTGGTCCCCAGGCTCATCCAAAGACTACTTTGAAGGGAGTACATGTCCTTTCTACAGCTCATCCTGTAAAAGGAGCGAAGTAATTCAATAATGCTGTCGACAAGTAGAAATCTCAGTTGACAGAATTCGATCGCAAAGGAAATATAAACTCACATGTGCTTCGATGCTGTCTTCAGCTGTTGATGACTTAGTCTCAGATTCATCATCACCTTCAGCATCATCTTCGGCATCATCATCATCCTCATCCTCACCCTGAAATTAAATGAATTTTGCAATTAAGGAAAAGAATGAAACAGGACACAAGAACATTAAAACCACCATCAATGTTATGACGTCTCACATCAGTATCGGCAGGATCATCCTTTGATTCCTGAAAGTCAAATTCACTAGATGAGAAGTTGAAATGGAGAGAAATTATCATTTGAATGAAGCAAAAACAAAAAAAAAGCTGAAATCGTTTGGATGCCAAAGTGAGACAAAGGTTTCCAAAAACCTAATCTCCCATTCCATAGTAAGCAGAAGCACCGAATACTTTAGACCTTATATTTCTACTCCTTTCTCCTTTGCTAACTAGTTTGACAAAGGATGTTCATCCCTATGGTCAGGATGTTTCGTGAAATGCTATAGTTTTGGCAAGGTCAAGAAAGTACCTCCTCCTCTCTCTTCTTTTCCGACTCCTCGAATGCTGCCTTCTCAGCCTGCAGAAGAATTGAACAGTCTCAGTCAAATATTAAATCAAGCCCCCAACCTGAAGATTGTGTTAAAGATGGAAAAATGTAACATACATCCTTATTCTTTCCCCAGGTTTCTTCAGCAAACTTCAAAGCATACTCTGGGTCATCAGTAATCAAGACATTGTCAAACAAGGTCCCAGATTTCACCTGTAAAACGCTGACCTTTATATTTCTAACCCAAGCTCTGGATAGGAACAATCAAGTATATATGGCAACATAACTACCTGCCACAACTCAATGCCAACATACTTCAGGTTGGGGAACACATAGAGGTCTGGGTCATCCTTGAAATCTGCGAGTAATCATGAATTAATGAATGACATCAAAGTCAAAATGAAGGAAAACCGTTATGAACAAAATCAAAGTTGGAACAGACCTGGATTATCAATCATCGGTGCCTTCCATTTGCCTTGGTAGTTGGGGTTCTTAATTTTCTACAAAGAATAAAAAGTATCAAGACTGGGCTTCTGATTTGGCACCACAACTTTCAATTGAATCCCTAATTCACTAACCTTAGGCTTCCACGGACCCTTGTACTCAGGGTTGGCAATTGTTGGGGCAGTCCATTCACCATCTTCCTCGTCATCCCAGTCTTCAGGCTAAAATAGGGATTCATCTTTATTATCAAAAACTATTTGTATTCTGATTAAGGCACAATATTGTACCGTATAGGATCTTTTGTTCCTACCTTCTTAGCATCAGGGTCTGGAATCTCCTTTGGAATGTCATCATAACCCTTCAAATATCACACAAACAAAAGTAAGAACCTCGTTGAAACCACATTTACAATAATGAATGTCAAATGAAGAAGCCTGGAGAAGATTGTACTTCTGGTTTTTTATCCTCGGGGTCAGAAATATACTCCTTGTCATCCCAGTCATCAGGCTGCATCAAATTAAACAGTTGTCCATAATACAAATCCAGAAACCAGTACAACAGAACCACCATTTAGTCAGTGCTAAGTAATTACTTTCTTGGCCTCAGGATCCTTGATCTTTTTTGGCGGCAGCAGATCCCAATCAGTGTACAAACTACCGGATTTCTTCTCAACATTGTCAATAAGGATGCTGTAGGTAGCATCTGGACGAATGATAAATGTGTATACATGACTGAGTTGATCAGTCTCACAAGGAACTTCCTTCTTGATTAAGTGGTTTGAATCATTGTAGTGAAGAATTGCATGAACCTTTTTGGTGCTGTAACCGCAAATATCTGGTCCAAACATAATACTGCATCCAATCACGAGGTATTATTTGAGTAATTTCGAAAAAGATAGAAAAAATGCAGAAAAAGTCAATACAATCAAGATTAAAATAAAAATACAGTTATGCGACCTGTAGGGTGAATCACCACCAAATTTTTTTTGGTCAACTTCCCCACTAAGCAATTTCATGTAACCACCACCACAGTCAAGTTTCTGTTCATGCTTGACAGAGAATTGGAAGACTAGCGTCTTATCCTTGTTGTTGAACTCTGGGAACTGAGCTGAAATAGCATAGAACCTATAATCTTCGCTTGTTTGGATACCTGTTCCAAGACGGTAACAAGAGAACAATATTAATTTCAAAAGTATACTTAAACATTGTTTAACAACAAGAAACAATACCTCTATCATTTGGGTCGCCATTCCATTTTCCAGAAGTGTAATTCCATTCACCAGCGGTATTATCATCTTTCTTCCAATCAGATTTAACCCACCTTTTCTCCCATCCATCTTAACATTTTCAACAGGAAACCAAAACAAGTCAGAATTTGCTAATGAAAATAAGTAAATGTTCGCAATAATAGGATCATATTACAAAAAGCAGGAGGTAACACTCGTGAATAAATTAAAAATTTACGCTCTTCTACTCTTCAAATACTCCTGTTGATTCTCTAAACAAAAAACAATAGAGGAACGCAGCGGAAATAGTCAATTGTGACCAGTGATCATATTATCAATCCCAGTGTAAAAACTGCAAATGGATCAATACAATTACACGCACGTAGAGAGAATGTGACCATCCAAACATTAACGGGATATAATTAAACCGCACACCAAACATCATTTCAAAAAATTAGACACAGACTATTCACATCCTCCAACGATCCGGCTATTGGCAGATCAACAGAGAAACGATCAAAAACGCTACTAAACAAAACCAAGAATTACAAAACCGCCAGATCCAAAAATTAGACACAGTAGCAAACCAGCACTCCAACAACTAACCCACACAAAAATGCGAGAAGCTCTAGAACCCCGCTACATGCGTATCTATACACATTAATATATAATAACATTTAGAAACGTAAATTTCAAAAAAATGCAAGGAAATTACACAGATAGGAAAGAAAATGCCAGAGTGTGCTTAAACATAAAGCAAGCAGAGTGTACTAAAAATGCGTATTGGTACACAATGAGATCAAGGGAAACATATACCATCGAAACGCTCTTCGAAGATGACTGTGGCGGAGGATATGGCAAAGAGAGAGAGTAGAAGTAGAGAGAGAAAGTTAGGGTTGTTCGCCATGGTGAGCTAGAGAGAGAATGATGACAGCGAGTTGCAGGAGTGGAGTGCTTCATTACTTATAGTCGTTTGTGAACTTCGTCTGATGTATACGTCCCAGCTGGCCTCTATTTTCCTATCTGGACGTATCAGTCCTCGCCACATCACCTCCTGTTGTCATTTCGTATGACCTGGCGGATACTCATTGGCGAGTACACGGAATTGCTCAGTGGATGCTTTTGTTGCGATCCGAATGGGCGATAGTTGGAGGTGGACCCCATCACCTATCAACGTCCGATTAAAATAGATAATTTTCAAATATGTAATATAACAAATTTTAAATGTATGCACGAATGGAATTAAGCTGGTTTTGAATAAGTTCAGTTTCAAAAAAAAATTAAAATTTAAAGTTTATATCTATTTTGATTTTTGACTTACGGAATGAGTTTAATTTTTAAATAAAAATTTTACTCATTACAAAAATTTAAATTTTTTGAACTCAATTCATATACTTATAGCTTATAAAAATTGTAGTAATTATATAAAGACCTTATTTGGTGAATAACTGATAAACTCTTTTTTAGGTGATTGACCCATTTTAGTTTGCTAACTCTGTAAAAAAACTAATTGGGTTATTTGGAGAAGAGCTAGTTGGGTTGGTTGATTCAACCCAACTAGCTATTTTTCAAGAGGCTCCCATATAGGAGTGTTTTAACGCAATTAGCTGATATTTATTTTTGAATGTCGATTTTGCCCTCTTAAGCTTTACTCTTTCACCGTCTTTTCGTTTTCTCTAAATCTTCTTCCTTTCCTCGGCTCTTTCCTTCCATCTCTCGCATTTCTTGGTTCTCCGTAGGACATGTTCGGATCTTAGATGTTCACGCTATCTGCTGTTTCAATTTGTTTTGCAGCTTCTTCCAAGGGATTATTCATCTCACAAGTTTACCCAAAGGTAAGGCAAAAGTGATCTCGTTCAAGTTGAGACTTTTTGGCTTCTAAAAAACTTTAAATGATTTTTTAGATCATTTAGATGTGTTTATTTTCCTTTTTATGGTTCTGTAGATTTCAAATTGCATGTGCTCAGTATTGACTATTATTCTTATTTTTTTAGATGGGTCGAGCTCCATGGTATTGTCGTCGTTCACTTTCACGCGTTAACAAAGAAGAGTAAATCAAATGGAGAGAAGCTTTGTAGTCAATTTTAGTCCCATTGAGGAGTTCAGTCCTAAAGTCGGCTTGGTTTATGTTGTTGTCAGGCATTTCCGACGCAGGCACGAATAGATATGAGTGAGCTTGACGAAGATTATGATGGTTTTCTTCAACCTCATGTAAGGATTTTTATACAACCATCAAATTTTAAAATCTTTTCTACATTACAATACATATCATTTGTTGTGAGCTTACTTTTGGCTTCTCACATGTTAAATTTTAATGAATCAATAATTTGATAGGAAATGGAGGCGTATATTCGAGGCCTCATCCCTAATTTAGCATAACTACGGGATATGCCTACTGCATTTGTTCAATTGTATTGCCGCATTGCTGCATACAAATTCTTCTTCTTCTGTGATCCTCATAGGTGACGTTTGTAAGGCTACCTTTTAGTTGTAGCATCTTTAGTAACATCTTAGTCATCAAGTTTTGGTAATTACATTTTAGTGCCTGAATCTCATTAGATTCTTGAATAATAATGTGATATTCAGAGGCTTTCCTTAGATATTTACCTATTGTGCCTATTAATGATACTAGTTTGGGGGTTTTAGGCTTCAAAAAGGGTACACTGGTTTTGGTAACAATAAAGAAATAATTAGAGCATTGAAGCATTTTTACTACCACGAGATGGCCATATTGTTGGCTTGTAGTGGCAAAATAATAAACATGACATAGTTAAGTTCAAAGTATAGTTTGCAAATGCTTTCATATATAATGATGCAGATTCTGGTAGTTTGAGGATTTAACATAGTTTAACTTGGCCTTGAAAGGCTTAAGAATGATGCATGAAGACAAAGAGATACGCTTGAGAAATAAATAACATAATATTTCTTTTCTTTTTTCCTTTGCACTTCCATCTTTTATGCATGTTGTGGGTTGACATGTAATTTGTAAAACCAATTACTTAGAATATCAGTCTGCAACTTTCTGTTGTTAATGAGAAATTGCTACCTTTACCTCACTATTATGCATCTTTGGTGGATGATCTTAATGATGAAAGACTATAATGAGATGGTTTGGTATCTAAGATCGTTATTCTTCCAAGGTACTTTTGTTGTCAGAAGTACTTCAGCTTTGGTTATACTTGCAGGAAAGCTTGCATTAAGAAGGTTCTTCTTAGTAACTGCCTCCAGAAACTAATGGAATTACACTAGGTATCTACAGTTTGGTAGTTTGTATGAACCTCTCAAAATGTAAACCATCCATGAAAATTAGATTTTACCTTTGTTGTGGGTTTTCTCAATTCTGTTTTTTAGGCTGATTACAATGTTAAACATGTTAATATCTCAATAGCCAGTACTTTGCTTGAAACTAATTTGTTTGTTTTAACCATTATTGGTACTAGGAAAGTGAGGAAGAAGTCAAGGATACTGAACAAACTGAAAATTGGTTTTCTTTGACATCTGCGTAGTGCATATATGGTGGATGTTTGATTACTAATATGTTTTTAAGCTATTGTTTTGAAATATGTGTTTCACTTATATGCTAAGACTTCGTGATATGTTGTATCCACTCTCTGTATGTCCTTTTTTCTCTTTGACATGTAGAGTGTCCTTTCCAATGAGCACTCCTAACCTTGTAATTCACCATATCGCAAAGCTCTACATGTTCTATTTGAAAGGACTGGAGTTAGGATGGTCTCAAGCAATGCCATCTTAGGTGGTTGTTGGATAAATAGTCATGATGCCATTAACACATCTTTATGTGGCACCCATGGTTTGAGGAGTTGTTGGTAGAGTGAAACAAGGTCCATTTTACTGTCTCCACTTCATTTCGCAAATGAATGTTAAGTGCTTCATGTAATAAATCTGAACTTAGATTCACATGCATAAAGAAATTGTTGGGATCATGGAAATAGTGAAACTGCAGATAATTTCATTTAATTGGTAACATTACATGGCATATCTAATTGAATTCTGATTCTTCTGCAGATATGTTTCTTGGGCAAGCAAGAGCTTCTAGAATTCGTTGATGGCACACTGACGGACATTTTTTTCGAAAAAGGTTGGAGGAAGTTTTACTTTCCATAGCTTTATAAAAAGTTCATGTCTTATTGTATTAAATTCTTTGCTACTTTTTATTTCCTTATAGTGTAATATTGCTACAAAGTCAATGGGAATTTCAGCCTAATTGATGCTCACATCTCTGTTTAGTTGGTGTGACTAGTAACTAATCCAACTTTGATGAAAATTAGGTCATTGCAGTAGCTACTAAGATTCAAACTAGATCATATCACTGGGGTGTTTCACCCTATGTGAACTTGATAGTGAAGTGAATCACACGTTAATACAATACTTAATAATGATATACAGATGCACAAGAAGGGGGGGTTGAATTGTGTATTCTTTTCGTTAATCCCCTTTTAAAGAAAATTCGTTCGTTAAAAGAACCTTGTTCTTTTCACAGAACTACTGAAAACAAAGTTGTAAAGTATTTTCGAAAACTCGTGTAAAACAATAAGATCGAAAGTTAAGAGTTAAGAGAGAGATTGAGAGTTGAGAGATTTCGGCACATCAATTTTTATACTGGTTCACCCCAAATTGTGGGCTATGTCCAGTCCTCAGATATCTTTTTGAGATTCCACTATCTCTCAAAACGTTACAAGTATTCTTTGTTTCCAAGCCTCTTCAGGTCTCTTACAATCAGTATTCTTTCACACTTAGCCTCTTCAGGCT
>JAOQMQ010000006.1:15962809-15974643 GCA_027563845.1 Erythroxylum subrotundum
GGAAATTTTAGATAACCATCTTGTAGGAAATTATTTAAAGAGATGTCTTATTTTCTTGTAGGAAATAAAACTAATATGAAAAATAAATATTAAAACATATAAAAAAGCTAAATAATATTATAATCCCAAAATAAATATTCAAGTTGAGTAAATAGTTAAGTACATAATAAATGATGCATTTTATTATAATACAAGAAGATTTGCAATATGTTCTCTCGCATTATTCATCTCGTTATTTTGTGGCTCGTCTAATGATTTTCTTCAACGTTTTCATTTTTATTGATTTCTTCATTTGTAGGAAGTAATTCATCATCTTCATCATAAGGAGAAAATTCTTCATCCTTTTGACTATTTAACCTTATAAAATTGTGAATGGCTATTGAAGCAATTACAATTTTAACTTGCTTTTGAAAAGGAAAACTAGGCATTTGACGTCAAATTTTCCACCTATTTTTCCAAACGCCAAATGTTCTTTCGATTGTGCATCTTAAGAAGAATGTGCATGATTGAATATTTATTTCTTCCCTCTTGGAAGATCAACATGTCAAAAATCAGGAAGATGATACCTCTCACCTTTGTATGGTCCTAAATAACCTTGCATCTAAGGATATCCTGCATCTACCAAATAATATTTTCCTACATTCCAAATTAAAAATAAATAAATAAAGAAGTACTGAATTATTAAGAATAAATAAAAAAAGTATAAAGTTATCCGTCACAAACCTCTAGGTGGATGAGGGAAGTGTAATCTATCATTATATAAAGCCTCCATAAAAATTCGAGCATCATATGCTGTGCCTTCTTAACCAGCCCAAGCAAAAGTAAAGCACATATCAAAATCACATATAGCCATTACATTTTACGTAGGAATGCCTTTTCTCCCAATATATTTTATTTGATTGGACCTTGGAACTACAACAGGTATATGTGTTCCATCAATTGCTCCAATGCAGTCTTTAAAATAAGGCTAATACCTTCTATCATCTTTAATTTTGCTTGGAATTTCTTTAAATGTTTGATCTTTTGATTTTATGAAATCAATCGACATACGTGAAACAACCTCTAATACTATTTCAAACCATCTAGAAATTGTTTCACCAGAATGTTGAAATCTTTCTTGAACCATTCTATTACAAAGTCTATGACCTAAAGTGATAAAAAACATAGCTACAGCCTCTTATATTGTTGCTTCTGTACCTTTCTTTAATCCATATGACTCATTCAACAATTTACATAATTTGATAAAAAACATCCTTCTCCATTCTAAATTGTTGATGACATCTATCTCTATGGCCATTAAGCATCTCCGTTACAAGCATCCATCCAATATAAGGGGATGTTTGACATGATTTTTTAATATAATATTTAATATAATGGTCTATGGTTAGTGCAACTCCAGTTTCATCCATATGGAAAATTTCTTCTTCAATCTCTTCATTATATTTATGATCGTTTTAGAATCATTATCAGAAGATGACATATGTATCAAAATATATAAAATAAATAAATAATAAGCTTATTGTACAACAAGGTAATATAGCAATAATCATAACACAATAAAAATAAAGTACAATTTAATTCATTACAACAAAATTAACCAAATAGAAATCCAACACACCACATTACAAGTAGCGAATTCCAATATGACACATTATGACTAGTCCAATATTAGTAACCAAATATGTCTCTAATTTATTACAAAAATCACAATCATTTCATTTTATTAAGTCATTTGATTTGAAGATCAACATCCTTAAGCGCAATAAACATCTCTCCATTTTCCATCATCAAAAATAATTTGGTGGCTAACATAAATAGTTTACCTCCCTTTTTTATTTCATTTATACTTCGTAAAATGTCCATCACCTCAGAAATGCGACAACTAGGTTCATCTCTTTTAATAGAGCTTACTGAAGTTCTGCTCTCTAGTACATCACATAAACGGTCCAAATGTTTACATAACCTTTCTGTCGCCCCTGTTCTAGTATCATGTCTCTCATGTCTCTTTCTTTTTTCCCCATTTCCTTTTGTAGTAGTTCCTAGAGTTAGAGTTGATGAACCAATCTCATTATTAATATTTTCAATTTCTTGATTGACAGTAAAGTCTTTAAAAAGTTGTCATCAAGATCGGTATCAACTAACTTTCTTTAGATGGTACATAAGCATCATTTGGTACAAAACCTGAAAAAGGTGCCCAAGTTGCTTCCCTTGTAGCTGTAACATCTTTAAATAAAATATTCAGATGTTCAATATATTTCAAACCTTTAGTCCAAAATTTGGCAGCCTCGGGATTTTCCTACAATAATATTGTTTAAGTTATTAAACTATCAAGTAACATTAGAACATTATAAATCTAAAGCTTAAATGCTTACCTTCAATTTCTTTTCCTACCATTCGTCACTTGCATCAATAGTTTGATTAGTAGGATCCCATCCTAGTCTAGTTTCCTTACCTACTAAATTTGTCCAAAGTTGCCAATCCTTTTTCAATCCACCCCATTTATCATTAAATTGTTTGTATTTATAATTCTTCTTAGTTTCATAAGCAAACTTTGAAACTATATTTTTCCATCCAATCTTGTTAAAATGACCATTTGGTCGATTTCCAGCTAATGTCTCTTCCACAAAAATTTTGATTAAAATTTCAAGAGTTCTATCATTCCACTCCACTTTAACCCTTTTTTTTTCAATTTATCTCCACCTTGAATATCTTGACTTGGTATTGACATTTTCTATCAACAACAAAATCCCCAATGCATATAACAATGAATTTAGCAAATATAAGAAAATATAAAAGCATAACCAAAATGACATAGACAAAAGCATAATAAGCATTAAATCTTTTGTGAAATCAACATTAAAAGCATAACAGTGTCTATGGAAGTTTATGTACATACAATAATTTTAACTTAAACACAGAAAAAAGGGAGATAAAATTCCGGTGATTATAAGTTGTATCTTGATATATGTGTATGTAACAATTTGTTTTCTGGTGTCCCCGTACAAGTTAAAAATTATGATGATACAGTAATATCAAAAAGTTTGCAGAAAATTGCAGACAATGGGTGGGGCAATAACGATGATTTGTATAGTAATGTTAAGTCCTTGAAAAGCAGTAAAAAAGAAAAAAAGAGGGACATAAAGATAAAGCTATCCTGTTATTCAAGGATTACCCACAAGTAAAAAATTTGTTAAACCTCAGTGACAAGTCAATAAACTTTCATCTGAATTGTTCCTGCAAAGTAACTCAGCTGCCAATCTAATAATACAAGTAGTACCCTTAGTGAAACAAACAAAAACTCAACAATAACAGTATCAAATAATGAACCACAAGAAAAAAGACAATCTGCGTTTGCTGCTGTTTGCATGCATAAGCAAAGCAAACTCGTAAATATAGGAATATAGCATGTTAATCAAACAAAAAACCTAGATCATAAAGCATCACAAAGAATTAAGATAACATGAGAAAAATCAATAAAAAAGTGTTCAACTATATCTCTACTCACTAACACTCTAAAATCAAATTAAAAGTAAAAAGACAGAGCAATTTAAGCTTTGTGGGTTTTTTCACTTGAAGAGCAAAATGATTAAAAGATGGTTTAGAACAAAAATCATTGAAGCAGAGAAGAGGTAGGAGCAAGAAACATGCAAGAAAATGAAATAAATGGAGGTAGAGAAGGTAGGTAGAGATACAAGTGTGAAGGTGTAAAACCTTAAATCGCTGGAGTACTTAAAGAGCTTTCCTTTGCTTGACAAAACAATCAAAGCAACATCGCATCAAATGAGCTCCTCCTGGGTGGGTGAAACAAAGCAATAATTAATATAACAAAAAAAGGAGAACATAAATTGCAACATAAAGGAGGAAGTCGAGATTAAAAGAAACCCTAACCATAAAAGGAATGGACCAGATCGCAGAGCAGAGGCAGAGAGAAGAGAGGAATTTTGGTTTGGCTTGGAAGAGAGATTTTTTAAACGTCGGATATTATAAACGTAAACGTCGAAAATTATTAACGTAAAGTCTACCCGAAAAAGCTAAAATAAGGGGCTTTTTTTAAAAGCTTCAAATTTGAGCTTCTTAAAAAGTTATGTTTTAGCTTCCAAAAAAGCCATTTCTATTAAAAAAAGTGTTTTTGGATTTTACAGCCAAACACTCATTTTTCTTAAAAATAGCTTTTGCGGTGGAGAAAAGTACCTATTCACCCTCCAAAAGCTCAACCAAACAGGCACTTAGATACACTAAAATTTAAGTGAATGTGAACATCAGAAAAAAGTTGTTTGAGGTTATCCCCATTCTTAGACTAGGTGATAACGACAAACTTATGGAAGATATAGTCAATGTGCTCTATCAATGCAATTCTCAAGGAGCATGAGAAAAAATGGGTAGTTATTGTTAAAATATTTGTCAAAGTTGATTATGTCGAACTCTCCTTTAAAAATAGCTAACTGTTTGATATGCAAAAGCAAGCCTCAAGCGTAAGATGCTCCACACATTTGAGACTAAGGAGACCAAAATGCAAAAAGAAAAGTAAAGTGACACTAGACCAATTCCTAAGGAAAGCTAGGTAATGAAGTCACTAAGAAAAGAAATAAAGTGTCTTAAGATAGATGTTAAAATACAGGGGAAATTTTTACGAGGGCAATGCAAGCTACAAAGAAAGATATTTTAAAATCACACACTTTATCTAAGGATAAGGACTTAAAGGATAAATGGTTGATTAGGAAGAAGTAAGATACAAGGCTTATTATTTTTTTCTCAAATGTCCATTCTCCCTTATAGCTCAGGTTTTTTTAATGCCCCTCTAACTTCTGATTAATATCCCTATTAAATCTCTATTCAAACTTCTATAAAGAGATTATAGACTCCCTTCAAGTACATAAATCTTATTGCTAAGCTGGATGGTTATGATGAGGTTATAGCTAAAGGGATAAGAACTCATGTTGATGAATATGAAGCATTTAAGATTGTATTGAAGCCTTACATAATCAAAATAGAGTTGAAACTTCGCCATTATAAACAATTTAGAGGGATTATGTTATCCTCAATTTCCTCTACTAAAAACGACTTCTATGAAGCTCTTGAAAAATTATATCTGAATCTATATAGTTTAACCCTAAAAGACCTTAAGCAAACCACAATGATCAAATATTTAATAACTCTACAAACTTATAACTCCCTAGTGAAACAAAAAGATAAAGTCTTTTGGTTAAAGTAAGGAGATGCTAGTTTTGCCTATTTTTATGGAGCCACTTAAGCTAAAAAAAATTATAATAATATGGGGGTATCCTTGCCAAAGAAGGTGTTCCTAATTGACATCAAGATAAGTTTAAATAGCTTGCTTTTAACCACTTCAAGTTAGTTGAGGCTTCCTCTACTCTTCAGGAGCTGAATTCTTTTATCTCCTTAGGATTAACACATTGATTGATTGATTTTAAGTTTCAATATAAAATTACCCACAAGTGCATAGTGTGGCTATAGCTACCATTATCATATTATCTAGTCTACAAATTAAGTATTGGTTTTAACAAAGAAAATAACAACAAAGCAAATAAAATCAAGTAGGAAACAATAATGAGCAGAGAACAAACAAAATCACTTAGAAAACAATCAATATCATGAATTAGTGTCTAGCTTTCCTCGAAACTATGGCTTTGTGAAAGATTGTCTGTTTTTGTTTCCATTCTTTAGTCAATCAACCTTAACTCTTTGCTTCATTAGAGAGTAATCATAATGGAGTGCTTATGCATAGCTTTTTAGGACTTCCCTCTCTTTCAAGTGCTAAATCTGAGATCTAAGATTTGTGTAAACTGTATGTTGAATGGATTCCAATTCATTTTTTGCTGTATTGAAAAGATGATGTGTATTGCCAACATTGGCTTTATATAACAACTTCATTTCATGCTTGAATATATGCATTTTCCTTTCATAGACATACTGCAATGGTGCCTCTAATGTTTGATCTCAATGCTTTCCAAATTCTTTCTTCAAAACTAGCTAGATTCAAATTGAAGTTGTTAAATCTGCATGGAAATTTGGACTTTGTTGTTACAAGTTTAGTTAAAATAGGGGTGTGGTCAAATAGGATGTTGTTTGAGTATAAGGATGTTGTTTGAGTATAGATTGGCAACACTTCTATCTAGCTTTTTCCTGATTAGGTGATCACCATTTTGTTTGTTGTTCCCTGAGTAAAAACATCCACCCAAGGGCAAACTAGTAAGCTGAGCTTCTTCTATACAATTGTTAAGTTCTATACAAGGATTACATATTGATCTTGGTCCATCAACTTCCTCTACTTTCAAGATGGAGTTGAAATCACCTGAAATCATCCAAGGTAAGTTGGTTAAAGTAGCTAAGTCCTTTATCTAATTCCACAAGAAGTTTTTCTGGTACGCATTATTATATGCATATATAAACATTATGTAAACCTATTGATTAAGTTACTTCATTTTGACTGAAAAAGTGCACCATTTGATCTATAATTTCAGAAGAGTTAATAGATAAAATGTTAGAATCATATAGTACAATGATTCTTCCATTCGGATGGTAGGTATGATTAGAGATGATATGCTAGTTGGTACGAAGATAAGTCAGTAGTTTATAGTAATACTTTCTTATTCTAGTTTCCAAAATTCCAGCAATGGCTACTTTATCTTGCAAAATAGAATCCTTGATCATCAGCTTTTTATTAGGTACCCCTCTCACATTCCATGTGAGGATATTCATGTCTCCCTAAGGAGGGCTTCTTTTTTTCTGTTTGATTTTCTTCTAGCAACTGTCTTAAAATCTTGGTCTTTATGAATATATTGTTGAGCCTACTTTTCAAGTGTTTCTTAGTTGTTCTTTTCCAATTTATTTGCACTTATCTATTTAAGCCTGTATGGATTTTCAGTTTGTTCTTTCTTCTATTACATGTCTTGCATTTTATTGATCACCTCAGTTGTAGTTTTGTTTGCTTTGTCTGCTATGTCTACCACAACTAGATCTTCTATTGTGTTTTTCTGGTGTGTCTTCTACAGCTAGAACTTCTGTTGAGGTCTCTTTGTGTTTTTCCTTTTGCTAATTACTCATTTCCAGTAATTCTTGGTGTTCTCCTATTTTAAACACCCTTCCTATTGGTCTCCATATATATTTCTCACCTAACCGTGGCCTCTAATCATATGTAACCCTCAATTGATCCTCCACTAGTTCTAAGTCCTCAATCAACCAATGTAAGGTAACGGTTTCAAGCAGGTCAGATAAGGAAGTAACAAGAATGCAAATCCTAGCATAGTTATTGGTCCTATATAAATTGCAAGATGACTGAGCCCCTCAGTAGTCCAATATTCAATTGGAACTTCATACAAGCATATCCATATGGGAATATTGTTGTGTTTAAGGTCTTTTAATTTGAGTCCTGACCTCCATGTTTACAATAACAAAGGTTTATTTTGCACATGCCAAGGTCCAGATTACAACATTAACTTGACTTCTCCTGAGCCAAAAATCAAAACAGAAACACATCTTCATTGTTCAGTAACACATCCACTAATCCATGTCGTTTCAAGTTATTGAAGGCCCATTACTTCATAAATAAAAAAGTATGTTAATTTTTGTTTTGGATTAGCATCACCTACAACTTATGTACATGTCTTTCAAATGGGGGCCTAATGAGGCTTGCAGTAGGGAGGTTAGTTAAGGCTGAAGCAGAATTCCTAGTCGAGTTATTGGAACAATTTGAGGTTAGGTGCAGGAAGTGTAAGTCAATAGGTACAAGCTATGAATTGTTGATAAAAAGCTAGTTAGGCAAGGTTAAAAGGCTAGGGGAGGTTTTGGAAAAAAAGGTGAGTTGAATACAGCTGCTGATGAGGTAGGTGTGGTTTGTGAGGGTGGTAGGATGGGTGATATGTGGGGATCGAGTGAGTGTTAGGATGTGTGAGAAGTGAGGTTTCTGGTGAGTAAGTATTGATAGAGTTATGAATAATAAGGCAGCATGCAGTATGTATGGGTGGATGGTAGAATGTGGTAAGGAAGAAGATGAGTCAGAGGTGTTAGAAGCTAAAGGGAAGATTGAAGAAGAAGGAGGTGAATACTGTGGTGAACAATAGGCTTCCAATATCTTAAAATATCTTTTGTCTGGTCATTATCTTACCTTAGACTCTAATTGACTTAGTGGGGCTTCTTTTGTTATAACAAGATGGTCTAAAGTTTGCTTTGCACTTAAGCCAACTTGACTTATTTACCTTTGTATCTTATTAAACTACATTTCTTATTAATTCATTTTCAACTTTAAAATTTTTTGTAATTCATAAATTTCTAAAAGAAATTAAAATTCTAATAAAAAGCCTTTACAAGTTTAAAAGCTATCATAAGAATTAGTAATTATCATCACACCACTTGTACGACAATCACGTCAATTGGTAAGATGAAGCTCTAGAAGGCTAGCTTGAAATTTTGACCATTTGTAATAAAGGCCACTATACATCATATTCAAAAAGCTCTCTACATTGTACAAAAACTGAATCATTTATGTATTTGTTATTTACAACATAAGTAAAAAAAATTATTAAGTATACAATGTCAATGGCTAATACAAGCTCCAAATTATAACGATTTGGAATGAAATAGATTGTTCATTATTGAGGCTTAAATAATATAAAAGGTCATGCTTTAAATTTTTAATAGATCTTTGAGCCTACATGATTTTTAATTTACACAACTCTTAATTAAAATAATTCATTTATTATATTGTAGAAGGCGTTAGCTAAACCTCCTCCCTAAGGAAATAGAAAAGGATTTTATGTTTATCGTAACATTTTAATAATGGCACGAATGAGATCCTAAAAAGTTCATATGTAGCTTATTTGCAATAGCATATCAAATTAAATTAAGTAACCAAGCTAAACAACAAAATAGATATCCTAAATCTTTTAATGGCTAAATACTAGATTTTGTAAATATTTGCTCAAAGTTCTCAATCCTTTCGACCTATAACATAAAGGTTAAAAGGTTTTCATAATCTTATATAAGAATTATATTCATTACCTAAGAAAAAGTGGATATTTGAGGGTATGGGAGGTGAGAGTGGGCTAGGATTGGTTATCATACCAATTAGCAGAGTGCGTATCCAACACAAATAGATAAAAATTTGAAATATTATAGTTCTAGTACAAAGCATAAAAGCATAAACGGTTGACAAACGAAATCTTATGAATAATGACAAATTACTTAATTGAAAACAGATTCGGATAGAACCTATTAATGTACAATGTTGGGGGCCTTTGCTTCCTAGATGTGCATGCTCCCCTGTCAACTAATAAGCTTTTCGATTATCTCTTCTTGGGGAGGAAGTCTTCTTATCGAGGGATAGTTGTTTGCCTCTTTAACTAACCTATCAGCTATGTCAAAATTGGATTTTCCCTTTTTTAGTTGATGTAGTATATTATATACCATAGGTCATATCTCACATTTTAATCTCTTTTGATCTTGTTTACTTCATCATGTTACATATGTATTAATTCTCTTAATGAGAGTCAGTAGCCATCTTTCAACAACAATAACAATAACATCCCAATATAAATCCCATTGTTTCCGATAGTCCCACAAAAAAAGGATTTGAAAACTATTTGAAGAAAACAAAAGCCAAAATTATAAACAAATAATTGTACTAAAAAAAGAATCAATAGAATAAAATTATAATAAGTAAATCCAAAACTAAAATAAATAAATAAATAGTATATAATTACAAATTCAAATTCAAATAAATACTAAACACTAATACTAATATTAATAAATAATAAAATAATAAAATAAAGATTAAAATATTTAAAATACTATATAAAAATACTAAGGGGAAGTATTATAGATAAAGGTGTTCACTACAAGAAATATAATGTTTACCGACAAAAATTTTCGTCGATAAATTTGTTATTTCCATCGGCAATTACAAATACCGACGGAATGCGACGATTGACGGAACTGTCGTTAACAAGGCTGTCACTATTATATACCGACGGAAGTAGGTGGACATTTTTGTCGATGTATTCACAACGGTCTACTGACGGAACATAATTCGTTGGTATTATATCCAGACGGAAATTGGCTAAAGTTTCCGTCAGTGCATTATCAACTGCACGGACGGATGTACAACCGTCGGTAAGTCGAAGTCGGCGACATTGAGAAATTGTAATAGGTACCGACGAAAATATAAACCCTCGCTAAAAGTACTGTGATACCGACGATACAGTGACCGTCGGCACATATAAATCAGTTTTCATTACCGATGGTATATGAATGTCCGTCGGTAAATATATTTACTCTTATCGACGGTATTGAATAATCCGTCGGAAATAAGTTTGAAACTATACCCATTTCATCATCTTGTGATAAATGCATATTTTCAAGAGTTCACTTACCTGTACATACTAACTTAATTTGTGTATATATATATATATATTTGTTTAATCAAAAATTAGACGATAATATAAAGTTAAAAGAATTTAAATTGATTTAAATTGGCAATAAACTCATTAAAGTGTACATAAATTCTTATGTTTGTAATTGAAACATAATGAGTTCGACTATTTAAGGTCCTGGTGATCGCGGGCGGTCCTCTTTAAGCCTTCCCTTCAACTGTTCCATCTCCTGTCTCAGCTGAGCCATCTGCTCCATCTCCTGTCTCATGCGAGCCATCTACTCCATCTGCTCTCTCATCCATTGATCCTGCTCTCTCATCCGTTCATCCATCTGCTCCATCCGCCCCTCTTCCAAATGAGTTATCTTCTCCATCAATGTTTGCACTGTGGCCCGAAGCTCGATGACTTTGTTGTTGTTCGCTGGCCTAGTTGACACTACTGTACTGGACAGGGAAGATTGCGAATAACATGTGTTCGCATATGAACCTAGGCCGAATATCCTGCCACGACGATCCCTACCACCCACAGCTTCAAGATACATCTGAGTCTCATCTACAGGTTGTTCCTCCTGAGACTGTCGCTGAATGGTTTGTTGAAATTGGTCCTATAAGGTATGACAAGTTTACATCATAAGGAAGGGATCATTATTAAGACATATATAAAATGCATTAAGTTGGCATACATTCAGTTCTCTACATCGGTTGTTGATGAATGCTACACCGTCATGCTTCTTTATGTGAGTGTGCAAAAACAACTGAATAGGTGTAGTGTAACATCCCGTTCCCATATTAAAGGTTAGGACCCGAAACTCTTGTACATGTGAGTTTAAAGAGAAATTTAGACAAAGCATTTTTTTTGCTCATGCATCATGTTAGCATATATGCACATAAAAAGGTGGTACATGCATTCATTGACAACTTCTGGGTTGGTATTAAATGTGATTTTATTGAAAATTAGGAGTAGAAGGAGTAGAAAGAGTGATCTTGGTATGAGTTGTGATAAGGAAAGAGTTAGAAACAAGATTGGTAGTGATCTGAAAAATGTTCACCGAGTGTGCTTCATCCTATTAGCCATAACGTCTTCTCTAGTTATCCAAACGAGATGATTCTTAATTTAGATTAAACTAGACACATATGGCTACATTTCTTATGAAGACATTGAATTTCAATTTTGCCTCTAAGAATCTCAAAAGTTGGCATGAAGTTAAGAATTGGGTGCAGTACGTTGGTGTATGAATGGAAATTTTGTCTTCGAATTTAGGGGCAAATTTGGAATTGATATAAATAGATTTTAGCCAAGGTGTCTTCCGGAAAGTTGTAGATCTTTCTTTTATCTTTCCAACGGTATATAGTATGAAAATTTTGGACACCTGAGCTGAAAGTTATGATCTTTACAAGTGGAGACATTCTGGAGCAAAAGTAAGACGAAGTCTATTGTCTTAGTTTG
>JAOQMQ010000006.1:16005795-16025828 GCA_027563845.1 Erythroxylum subrotundum
TTAATTATTAATAATAATATAATTTATAATAATAAGGAATTTTAGAAATCATATTTAATATTAATAAGGAATTTAATAATAATAATAGTAATAAATTTAATAAATACTCTACAATAAATTTAATAATAAACAAAATAAATTTAATAATAATATTTAACAGTAATTATAATAATGAACATAAAATTAATTAATATACCCATGAATAATAATAATAATAATAACATTAATAATAAATAAATACACTTTTATTATAAATTTGTTTCAAACAGTGTAATGAAATTCAATTCTAATATTACTGGATTTGTTCCAAACAGTGTAATTGAATTCAATTTTAATATTACTGGATTTGTTCCAATTAGTGTAAATTGAATTCAATTCCAATTTTATTAATATAATTGAATCCAATTCGTTCATGAATCCAATTTACTGTATTCCAAATAGCCTGTGAGTGGAATTGAACTCCACCTAATACAATTTAAGAGCAAAGGAGTCGGATCAGAATTTTGCTTCCGCAGTACTAAGTTCCAAGGGCAGTTAAATATATGCGGTTCATCGTATCTGTAAGATATGAATTGGTTTTTGCAACCACAGATAATGGGAAAGTTAGAAAGAGCTTACGAAATCGTTACCGTTGTTTGGTCAAATTCAACATGGTTTGAGATCATCGTAAAATAGAAAAGTAATAAAGTTAAAAGGTAACTTTTCATCAACGCTTTCTGGTCAACTTCATAAAGTTTTAATGTTTTGGCATCTCTTATGTGGAGATTAATGCTTCTTTTTACAATAGGGAAACGGAGGAATGAAAGACGTACAAATTTTATTCAGATTGTCGTGTCAGTCGTCTATACCCTCCGAAGCATCACCCTCCTGCTATTGTCTTGAATGTGGGATTCTCGACACTAATTTATGGCCTTGACTTTGCTGAAGGTATTTGAATAACATTCATTGGTGATGCATGCTGTTGCTAGAATTGATCACAAGATGCATAGGTTATGTTGTGGGCCATATGGGTCACTGGATTTTTCAACCCAACTTCAGGTGCTGCGGCTGCAACTTGCTGCTGATAAAACTGTCCTCCCACGCCATTTACGTGTACATAGCCATTTGTATCCTGATAATGGACAGGGTTTATTGAGATCTTTGAATCTTCCTCATGGAGTTGAAACGTTCCACCCCACGGGTCTGATTGTGGCAGGTGATAACTTCCGTCACAATGCGGACCAATTAACAACTGATTTTGGTGATGATTCAAAACTTCATCGTTGGCAACTCCCTGACTGCAAGTTGATAGGCTGTACCTTTGACAAGAAACAGGATCAAGTTGAGAGTGTATTTGGCAAGCGAAGTCTGGATTTGTAAGAACAAGGCTTTGATAAGAAAGACTTGAGCTTAGTTGTGTGGATGAAACATCAGCTACCGGTTCTCCTCCATAATAGTTTATGGTTTGGTTCCATGCTCTGGAATTGTCATATACATTTTTGCTAATTTGGCTATCTGAGGGCGCAAAATCAATAACTATGTTATATAGATGGTATGCTTTTAATATAATCTGGAATCTTAAACTGGAAATATGGCTTGAGAAGCAACGTGAGCACCTGATGTCGGTGAAGTCATTTGATTAAAAGACTGCAGAAACAGAGAATGACAAGACTGATTTGGTCCACCTAGTCCCAAAGGTGCAGTAATAGTTGGGCAAGCTAACTGCATTCCTCGGTTCAAGTTTATCACATTCAGCATACGTGCATTATTGTTAAATGTTGAATCTGTCAGTCCTCTTACATTTGGAAAGTTTGGCGACCGTGACATATTTGGGAAAGGTTTCTTGCTGAGCTCCAGTAACCGATCATCACATTGCAGAAGCTTCTCATAGTGTTTTTCAAGAGTTCCTGGTGAAAACACCAGACAGTGCCTCCTGAGAATGGAACATTAGATCAGATTAAGCTTCTTTAGTAATTTCCATCTGAATAAACGGTAGCATTTGACATCCAAACCTGCAATGACAAGCTTCCCCACCAGTAAAGTCTGACGTTGAAGTCCAAATGGTATGCTTTCTTGGCTGTGGATCAACCTCCATGAAAAAGTTAGGTCGCTCATTTAACTGCATCAACTCAATGCAACAAATTAATGGATGGAACATGTAACTAAATTCAAAGCAAGAACTATACGCTGGCAAAGACGCAAGTAAAAAGGAGAAACAGAAGAAACCTCAATTTGCAGAGTAGCTGACTCATTCTCCTCAATTTTAGCTTGAATGGCTATTATATTACTCCATTGAACTTCAATCTTTCTCTTTAGCCTCCCAACCAGAATCTCCCACACCAACTTCCTTTTAGAATAATAACACTTAGCCACTATGTCACCTTGGTTTCGTGACACTATCTACAAAAGGAAAACAATTAAAAGAACTCATTACAAATGAAACCATTGTATTACAAATGAGAAGCTTGTGACTGTACCTCCCATGATCCAATTCTGAGAAGTAACGCATTAAAATTAGAAGCCTTGAGTTTCCCAGAATCGTCATGGCTCAATAACATACGATCGGTGTGAGATTCATTCTCATGCAAGTTCTTCTCCATAAATTCATATAAAGAGGGTGTAAGGTTGAGTTTCAAACCGAGTGGTGGCAAGCTCAAAATTTTATTTGCCAAGTTAGTCTGAATCATCATAAGTATTTACGTTAAAGTTAAAATATATATATGTATTGCGTATTGCGACAAAAAAAGGTGGAATATCTATCATACATGGACAATTATACGTGTAAGCACACGGAAGATGTAAAACCTGTTGATCGTCGTCCTGACTTTGAGTTTGCAGATTTCCTGTAATCTTGTGGTTTGCAATAGCAGAGATATAATCGTAAGAGTCGCCATCAACTGGGCCAGGGGCAGCGCCACCGCCACCGCCACCGCCACTATCAGCATCAACCCATGTTAAATCATGATACATGAGCAGGCACAAATTGTGGTGGTCTTGATAGAATAGTGGAGTCAAATTGGTGCAGGACAGGAGATTGGATGCTGTTTTGGAGATGCACATAATGCAGAGACCTGATGGGGAGAAAGCAGGAAGAGAGAGAGAGGGAGTTGGGTTGGGAGAGAAAGAGGATAATGAGAAAGGAGTAAGAAATATATAGGTATTTATAAAGAGCAGAGTAGGAGTAGGAGTAGGAACAGTGTTGGAGGTGAGGAGGGAATTAATAACTGAAACTTGTACGTGTTACTTAAGGAGTCTTGTATTGTATGAGACGGAGAGAGCATAAGCATTAAGCATAGCATAAACTGCCGCTGCTAATGACTGACTGCCTTTTGTTGATAATATTTATTTACCAAAAAGAAAATTCTGTTCTACTTCTACCAAATTTAATATTTTTTTATTGAGTCCGTGACGAAGAGAAGATTCTAGTTTTGTTTCAATATAGAAGTCCTAACGGTTTTAGTTTAAAATCTAGGGTGTACTGTGCCGTATAGTCATTATAGAGTATGCCACATCATATTAATATATTTTTATTTTATTTTATACATAATAACAATAGTAATTTAATATGGCATGCCATGCCATTAATAGACAATTTAAGCAAGGGACACTTTTGCAAAAATAGAAAAATTTTATTGTAAATTTTTAAAATTTAAATGAATATTATAAATTAAACAAAATTTAAGATTTTTTTTTTTTTTTACAAAACCCGTCTATCCATTTTCACTCCATATTTATACTCTTCACCCCCGTCTTAAACTTTTCAACATTCACGATTGTGACGGTGACGGTGACGGTGTGCAATGGGGCGATGGTGAGTGTGGTGCGAGATAGTGGGTAGGTGCAATGGCGGGTGCATGCCATGCAGTATGGTGCGATTGGAATGAAAAGGGCAGAGGGAGGACGCGTTGGGAGCGAAGAAGCATTGAGTAGAGAAGGCATCAGAGGGGGCGGAATAAGTAGATTGAAGCAAAGGACAAGGACTGAATATTTAGTACAGTAGTATAATATTAAACTTTGACGACTCTTTCTCTAATATTGATGATAGTGCATGCGTATGCGTATTGCTTTTGGAGTACACTCTTCCTATATTCTTAACAGCATGTCCAACTTGTTAATTTGGCTTCATGTGATTTCTAAAGATTGTGGCGGATGCGTGATTCAAATCTAACTGAAACTTATCCTTCAAAAGTTATTATGAATCTTATCTTCTTTTTTTTATCACTATCATTGACCTAATAACGAGTTTAGGTGTGGATGGCTTAAAAATATCTTCTCATAGCTGAGACCCTCCTAAAATACCTTGTAAAAAATATATAAAAAAAAGGAAGAAAAAAAAAACAACGAGATTTAGTCACTTTATAAAGGTAAGAGCTAATCATTGGGTGGATGTATGACCCAAGAGATAGTCATATGATCCATATTTTTATCATAATGAGGAAGTAAGTATAAGACTATGGTCCATATGATCCATATTTTCATGATAATGAGGAGGTAAATTAAGACAAGTGATCACAAAGTTTGCATATTATTATGGAGGGCCCAGATCTGAGCTCCACTACCAGTTTCTTCTCCTTGCCAGAGAGAATCAACTTTCAAATTATGACCAACCCACTTAACAGCCAGTCTAATGACTGCTACACATGTTACGCGTAAAGAAAGAGCGCTTTGTGTGTAGTGGGATGATCCATAAACTACAGCTCGAGTTTGAGCTTGAGCTTTTGTAGACTGACATGCAAGTACGATACGAGATCGAAGTTTTCATCCCTCCCATATTTGAGACAAGATCATCTATTCAGTTTTATGGTGTCTTATTCTGTCCTATAAATCTCAGTCAATTATTTATACGGGCCCATCATAAATCCCGCATAAATAAATACAAAACCCGCATAAATAAATGGCTAAAATTTATAGGACAGAATAAGACACTATAAAACTGGATAGAAAATCTTAACTTCCCATATTTAGGCTGCGGATTCCACAGGGTAATTGTTCTAATACCACAAGGTAATTGTTCTAATACGGCAACGTTTTTTCTGAATAGACCGAACGTTGCATCTACAGCTCTCACATCCAGCCATTCCACACGAGGATAAACGGAAGTTTAACGTGATATTGATAAATTTTAAAAACTGCTCAGACCTACTTATTCTTGAGAACATGTCAAGTCGTCAATACAAGGAAATGAAATTACATTCTTACAAATGGGGTGGTTTCTGTTTACAATAGTAAAAACAATTAAAGAAGCAGTGGCATATCAGCTCTCCCACCCAGAGAACCCATTATCTTCATGTACTTTTGCTAATACCATCTAAAAGAAATCTAATAGTGTACAAAATTGGATTGGAACCAGGATGAGAACCCAGGAAAAAAAATAAGTAATTCATTAATTATCACTGTGGTCATAGCTAAAGGCTAAATCAAATATCTGGCTGTATTCATCAACAAAGTGGACTTCAAGACCTTCTTTCACGTTTGGTGCAAGCTCATCATAATCCCTCTTGTTTGCTGAGGGAAAAATAATGGTCTTCACTTGGCTCCTTCTTGCTGCTATAGTTTTCTCCTTCACCTGAATGTTTAACAAATACAAACTTTTTTAAGTTCTAGAACTGAGAAGCACAAATATAAAGAATATGACAGAAGAGAGGTGTTATATAATAGCACTGCTCAAATAGATGGAAACTATGAAGCTTAGAGGCTTTGTAGATATAATAATAAAAAGAAAAGAAAACGACAGCAAATGTAAAGAGGATAAAATTACCCCGCCAATAGGAAGGATTTTCCCTGTTAGAGTAACTTCCCCAGTCATTGCTAAATCTCTGCGCACGGGCTTCTTCATGGCTAGTGAGAGCAAGGAAGTTATCATGGTGCAGCCAGCACTGGGACCATCCTTTGGAGTAGCCCCTCCGGGAACATGGAGATGCAGCTTGAAATTGACAAAGAAGGGATTCTCCGGATCCTTTTCATTCAATATTGCTCTGGCAACAGTATGAGCTATTTGGGCACTTTCTTTCATCACTTCTCCGAGTTGACCAGTAAGATGAAGAGACCCTTTACCCTCTCCTTGCTCGATATTAGTGGTCTCTATGTACAATGTGGAACCCCCCATTGCAGTCCAAGCAAGACCCATCACAACTCCCACAGGAGTATGTTCATAGATGCGTTCTGCATGGAAAACTGGTTTCCCAACAAAATCAGCAAGGTTTGATGTGTCAACCAACACCTTTTCAACTGCCTTAGTTACTCCACACTCAATCTTCTCAGGTTCTTTCGCATCCTGTCAAAATTTTATCAAAATAATAATAATATAATAATGTTCCAAAACATTTGCATACCCAAAAGATAATGATGCAAAATAGTTAAGGTCATTCACAACTTCCCAGGCACCCTATCATGCAATCTTCTTTCTTTCCCAAAAATATTTCCATTTGGTTTGAAACAAAATAGCATCTAACTCGAGAGCAATCCAAGTTCTTAGATTGAACCCTTCACAAAAAATAGAAAAGTGACATGAGACAATGAACAAGTTCCAAAAGGAACATCAATGTCTCCTTTAAACAAACGCACTCAAAATAAAGTGCCCAAGTGTCAACACCCAATTATCCAGTTCTGCAACACTACTAACATACCTTCGAATCACTGGATTGGTCAGTTGCACCCTGAATTTGGTCAGATGGTTGATCCATCGGTATGACATCAGCTTCTACAAAGTTTTGCACATTTTTTTCATTGCAACTATTCTCCACTGATGCTCTAGACATTTCAGCAATTTCTGCTCTTTCTTCATTTGGTTCACCAACCTGAACTTTTGAAACTGGAGATTCATTTATTACTCCTTGTCGAACAAGTTGCAGTGCTATCTGAGCAATTATACAAATTAAGAATCAGTTGATGCGTAATATCTATTCACACATATTTTTCATCTATGAAATTTTACTTTCCTCAATAAGCAATTTATGCATCTTTGAACCAATGGAACAAGTAGTTCCTCCTACTTGCCACCTGGATAATCAAGTTGATGCCAATACAAGTTCTCAGCAAAGGAAAACAAACCTTTCGATAGATCTTTTCTATTTGCTTTTGTAGGTTCCTGACTCCGGCTTCTCGGCAGTAATTCTCTATAAGTGCGAGAAGAGCAGCATCAGTCACTTCAACCTGGAACATATTAGGTCATAGATGTTCCATCAGGAATAGTCATGCTAACCGAAACTCATATTACAAGCAGCAAGTAGGTGTAATTCACAGTTATCAACAAGCACCCATACATGTCATTCACATATTACAGAACAGTTAATCACTATTTAGATGCATGGTTATTCCCCATAGTTAACACTATGAAGATGGTGTGGTCAAGATACATATTATCTCATAATATTATACTCTGATTGTAATCAGATTCTATAGATTAGATAGCAGTATCTTAGAAATAAACATTATCCTAGGATTATATTCTGTATCTGTATAGATTATATAGCTTATTCTGTACTCCTATTCATATATATATGTACTACATTCTCTTAGTAATATAATATAGAGCAAATCAGCTCTTATTCACATGGTATCAGAGCCACGTGAAAGAGATAGTGAAACCGAGGAGTCAACCCCGGCAAGTCAAGAAATGACTTCCAATCTTGAGGGATCCTCCACAACAAACCCAAACCAAATTGGAGGTCAATCATCAATAACCTCTGGTCTTGAAGGAGTTTCAGTTGTCATCGTCTCTGACAAACTAGATGGAACGAACTATCAGGAGTTGGCTCAAGCTATGGAACTCGCCACTGGAGGACGCGGGAAGCTGAGCTTTATTGTCAGAGATGGAAACGTTCTAGACCCAACGAACTCGCAAGCTGCACGACAGTGGGAGATAGACAACTTCATGGTCTTGTCATGGCTTATCAACGCCATGATACCACCAATCGAACGCACCTTTATGTTTCTGCCAATAGCTCGAGAAATCTAGGAAGGGGTGTGACAATAATACTCTGATAGAGAGGATGCATCACAAATCTATGAGACAAAAACAAAACTGTGCGAATGAAGCAAGGTGACAGAGAAGTTATAGAATATTGGGTCGAAATGGTAGCATTATGACAGGAACTTGACATTCTGTCAGATGAAGAGTGGAGGTGCAAGGAAGATACCGTGATGTACAACCAGAAAATTGAAAAAGAAAGAGTCTTTGAATTTTTGGCTGGTCTCAACAAAAAGTTGGATGATGTTCGTGGAAGAATCCTAAGTAGAGTTCCTCTGCCAATAGCTAAAGAAGTTTTTTCTGAAGTTCGAAGGGAAGCAGCAAGAAGGAAAATCATGCTAAAAGAGGAGCCAAAAGAAGAACAAAATGTGTCTCCAGTACCTACTAATGAAGCATTTGCACTGATGTCCCATGGTGAACCCAGTAAGAAGGGTCATAAGAAGTGGTGTGATCATTGTAAACAAAGTGGTCACACCAAAGACACATGTTGGGACATCCATGGAAAGCCTCTCGACTAGAAACCAAAAAAGGGAAAAACCGTGGCTACCAAGTATCTAGTGAAGGGGGAACAAAAAAATCTGAAGATAGTCAGAAACAACAAGGTGGTGAACTGAATATTTCACTAAGGAAACTATTGGAAATACTAAAGAATCTCCAAAATGACAACAACCAACAGAAGACAAGCACAGTTGCTAATGCTACTATGAGAGGTAATATCATAAAAGCTTTTTTATCTTTGTGCAATAGGAAGAAATGGATAGTTAATTCTAGAGCATCAGACCATATGACAGATGAATATAACCTGTTTCATTCATATTTTCCTGGTGCTGAGCATGAAAAGGTTAAGGTAGCAAATGGTGATTCCTCTTCAGTTGCAGGAAAAGGAGATATCAAAGTAACAGATTCTATGAAACTAAATTATGTTCTACATGTTCCGAATCTAGAACGTAACCCCCTTTCAGTCAGTAAATTGACAAGAGAAGTTAATTGTAGTGCTCATTTTTCCCCACTCATTGTGTTATACAGGACCTGTCATTGGGGAAGATGATTGGCAGTGCTAAAGAGGTAGATGGAGTGTACTACTTCGAAAGTCATTCTACTCCTTATAGCTTGGGTAATAGCGTGATTGTTCCTAAGACTGATGAACTATTGTGATGGCATAAGAGGTTAAGTCATTCAAACTTCCAATATATGTCACGGTTGTTTCCAAACATTTCAATAAATAAAGATCTGTGTTCAATGTGACGCTTATGAATTTGCTAAGCATTAAAAAAGTTCTTTTACAAGGTTTAAATACAAACCCACAAAACCATTTTCACTTATCCATAGTGATCTTTGGGGCCCATCTCGTGTTACTAATAGAACCAATTCAAAGTGGTTCATTACATTCATTGATGACCATATTCGTCTGTGATGGGTGTTTCTTTTGAAGGATAAAACTGAAGTCTCTACCGTGTTCATCAACTTTTATCAAATGATAAAAAATCAATTCAAAACAAGTATTCAAGTCCTTCATACTAACAATGTTACTGAATATTTTAATCAACATCTTCATACATTCTTCCAAAAACATGGAATTGTCCACAAAAGTACTTGTGTCAATAGTCCTCAACAAAATGGGATTGTTGAGCAAAAAAATGGACACCTTCTTGAAGTAGCTAGGGCCTTGATGTTCACTAGCAATGTTTCAAAATTCTTTTAAGGAGATGTTATTCTTACTGCAACCTACCTTATTAATAGAATGCCTAGTCGTGTTCTTTCTTTCAAAACACCTCTTCAGAAATTTCAAGAAACCCATACTACTAGTCATCTTGAAACTAACCTTCCTCTAAAAGTTTTCGAGTGTACAGTCTTTATTCACAATTATTCACACAACAAACTTGATCCAAGAGCTAAAAAATGTTTGTTTTTGGGTTACTCTGCTACACAAAAAGGGTTTAAATGCTATAATTCTATATCAAAAAAGTTGTTTGTTAGTTGTGATGTCTATTTTCTTGAGACAGATTCCTTCTATCCCAAGTCTTCGATTCAGGGGGAGTATTGGAGTGAGTTTGGTGGTGATGAATCTCAGCCTGAACCTCCTTGTACATCTATTCCTAAACCTATCCTAATGTCATCTCCTATAAAGACAAATCCTGATACAAAAGTAGCTATACCTGACCATACATTTAAGGTGTACTCTCAAAAGAAGAAAACAAGTAGTACACTCCTTGTCCTTGAAGCTATACCAATCTCTAAACCAGTGCAGGTCCCTGCCGAAGAAGCTCAGAGTAGTAAGGATCAAGAAGACAACACAGATTTAGAACTGCCAATTGCTTTACGGAAGAAATCTAGATCATGTATTATGCGCCCGATCGAGAGGTTTGTCTCTTATGATACTCTATCTTCTCAATACAAAGCATTTATTGTTAATCTAAACAAAATTGACATCCCCAAAAATATTCAAGAAGTTCTTAAAGTTCCAGAATGGAGAGAAGCAGTTTTTGAAGAGATAAGAGCACTCGAAAAGAATGAAACATGGGAAGAAGTTGATTAGCCAAAAGGAAAGAAACCCTGGGTTGTAGGTAGATATTCACAGGCAAAGGGTTATACTCAAACCTATGGGATGGACGACAAGGAGACATTTGCACCTGTCGCCAAGCTAAACATTATCAGTCTATTGCTATCTATAACTGCTAACTTCGACTGGCCACTTCAACAACTTGATATTGAAAATGCCTTCTTGAATGGCAAACTAAAGGAAGAAGTGTACATGAAGCTTCCTCTATGGTTTAACGAGGAAGGAGGAGGAAACAGAGTATGCAGACTAAGAAAATCCCTATATGGGCTGAAACAATCACCACGAGCTTGGTTTGAAAGATTTGTCGAAGTCCTAAAAACAGAAGGATACACACAAGCTCAATCGAATCATACAATGTTCTTCAGAATTAGAGAAGGAAAGAAGACAATTTTGAATGTGTACGTAGATGATATTGTCGTAACTAGTGATGATGCAGAAGAAATTACAAGACTTAAGTCAACTTTGAGGAAAGAATTTGAAGTTAAAGACTTAGGAGAAATGAAGTATTTTCTAGGCATGGAAGTAGCAAGATCAAAGAAAGGGATTTACATCTCACAAAGGAAGTACATTCTTGATCTCTTGAAAGAGACTGGAATGTTAGGATATAAACCAAGCACCACTCCCATTGACAGTACAAAGTTTGAGGATAAAGAGGATAAACTTGTTAACCGTTAAGAATACCAAACACTAGTGGGAATACTAATTTATGTCTCATACTAGACCAAATATTGCTTTTGCAGTGAGTGTTGTAAGTCGCTACATGCATGCACCAAAGAGGAAGCATTTTGAGGCAATTTATAAGATTCTACGATATTTAAAGGGTACTGCTGGGAAAGGATTATTATTCAAAAAGAGAGATCAAAGAACAATTGAAATATATACTAATTCAGATTGGGCAAGTTCATAAGAGGATAGACGATCAACCACTAGATATTGTACTTTCGCGTGGGGAAATTTGGTCACATGGCAAAGTAAGAAGCAAAAGGTGGTAGCCAAGAGTAGTGCAGAAGTTGAACCAAGAGCAGTTGCAAAAGGGATTTGTGAAAGTCTCTGGTTAAAGAGAGTGCTGACAGAATTGGGAATCAATTTTGAGACACCTATAAACATTATTGTGATAACAAGGCAGCCCTAAGCATGGCACACAATCCAGTCCACCATGAGAGAACAAAGCATGTTGAAGTTGATCGACATTTTATCAAGGAGAAGATAGAAGATGGGACTATATGCCTAACTCCAACGAAGAAGCAGACAACAAATGTGTTTACCAAAGGTCCTCAAAGACAAGTGTTTGATGACTGTATCAGCAAGTTAGACATGATTGATATCTATGATCCAACTTGAAGGGGAGTATGGTCAAGATACATATTATCTCATAATATTATAATCTGCTTGTAATCAGATTCAATAGATTATACAGCAGTATCTTAGATAAACATTATCCTAGTATTATCTTCTGTGTCTGTATAGATATCTAGCCTATTCTGTGCTCCTATTCATGTACATATGTACTACATTCTCTTAGTAATATAATATAGAGTAAACCAACTCTTATTCACATTGTTAGAATATCCTATATTGACCAGATATGAAAATGTTAAAAGGTTTATAAGTGATAAGGTCAACTATCCAAATGATTAGCTCTAGTCATTTTGGCAATGGTTGACCCAAGTCCAATTCTTGTTAATGGGCTCTACACTCTTACCCATATTAAAAATTCTAATATGATATCAAAGCAAGTTTGGATTATTAATTTCCCGGTTGTCCATCTGGATGTCCAGTCCCAACGGCTCGGTCTGGTTACCACTGCATTTATTTCAAGTGACAACTGGATGTCCAGTCCCAGTTGCACTTGAGGGGGAGTGTTAAAGTATCCCATATTGACTAAACATGAAAATATTAAAAGGGTTTATAAGTAGTAAGGGTCAACTATCCAAATGACTAGTTCTAGTCATTTTGACAATGGTTGACCCAAGCCCAATTCTTATTGATGGGCTCCACACTCTACCCATATTAAAAATTCTAATAGATGGAATACAATAGAAGGAGAGAGAAAGGAAGATAGGCAGACCAACCAACCTGTTCAAGCTTAATGCCACATGATTCACGAGTAGCCTTCTCCAAATAATCTCTTGCAATATGCATTTTTTCATCAGTAATATAACCTGCAATAGTTACTACCTCCATTCTGTCTAATAGCGGGCTAGGTATCGTGTCAATCACATTTGCTGTGCATACAAACAGAACCTGCAATTAAATGTTCAAAGGATGAACCTTCAGGTTGAGAGGGGGAGAAAAAAAAGAATTGAAACCCATAACAAAATAATTAAGATGTCTGGAAATCTCTATAGTATTCAACCTTTGATAGATCAATTGGAACATCCAAGTAGTGGTCCAGAAAATTTGCATTTTGCTCTGGATCAAGAAGCTCCAATAAAGCACTTGCAGGATCCCCAGCATGTCCTCTTCCCAGCTGACATTATAAGAAGCATAATAGCTAAACTTTAATGCAAAACAAAATCTTGCATAAAAGGGATAATAACAGTAGAACCATCTAAATTTTAAACACATAAACGAAAATTAAATAAATCATTCAAAAATAACATTCAGAAATACAACAGAAGTTTTTCGCTTTCTTAGTAAAATAAATTGAACAAAAATAGTTACGGAAGAAAAATTTTGTAGGATGGAAATTGAAAAGTGTTATGTGCCCGTGCTTGGGATCAGGTCCAAGGACGATTCTCAGGAAAGTTAATCTCTTTCCCCTTATTTATGTTGGTTCCCTTCCTTACAGAACCTATTTTTTGTGATGAAAAACTAGCAGCACTTGTCAAAGACAAGGTCTACCGAGATTGGGCTAATTACGCTACTCTTAATTAGCTAATTTTTATGATAACTTCTTCCTTTCTTTATTGCATAACATAATAGCCCTATATAGGCAAAGAAGCACAAAAGTTCCACCTAAACTAGGACCCCTAGAAAGACTCCTATTCAAGTTGTTTTAGGACTCTTAGAAAAACTCCTATTCAAGTTGTTTTTATTAACATAACTATACTAGTGCAGAAATAATAGACTCCACCTCGAGCTTGCAGTGTTTGGAATTGACGTTGATATTCTTCTACGCTCCCTCTCTGTTTGAGGTTCGCCAATTCTCTTACAGAGTTGTTACTAAGGTGAGGTTCGAATCTCGTATTGCAATGGCTTTTGAAAGAGTATCAATGCAACCTTGGTTCTTCTTGTTCAAGTTGAAAGAACCACAGTTGGGCCTCCACCATTAAATATAAGGCAGCCAATCTTACCTTCTCCTCCTCCACTGTTTGTTGGCTTAGGAAAAACTGTTCACACTTGTGAAGCCAAACCAACGGATCCATCGAGCCATCGTACATTGGAAATTCCATCTTAGTACATTTAAGCACCATTCTTGCCCCGCTGCCCCCATCAGTCCTCTCCTCCTGTGGTGGTGGTGATGGTGCCTGATACTCGCTCAATTTTGCACCTTCCAACCTTGCAAGCATGCGAAACTCCTGCTCTGATACCAAATTGCTACGTGCTCATGCTTGGGATCGATTCCAAGGATGATTCTCAAGAAAGTTAATCTCTTTCCCCTTATTAATCTCTTTCCCCTTATTTACGTTGGTTCCCTTTCTTGCAGAACCTATTTTTGGTGATGAAAAACTAGCAGCACTTGTCAAATGCAAGGTCTGTCGAGATTGGGCTAAATTACTCTACTCCTAATGAGCTAATTTTTATGATAACTTCTTCCTTTATTGCATAACATAATAGCCTTATATAGGCAAAGAAGCACAAAAGTTCCACCTAAACTAGGACCTTAGAAAGACTCCTATTCAAGTTGTTTAGGACTTTTAGAAAGACTCCTATTCAAATGTTTTTATTAACATAACTATAACATAAACTAGTGAAGAAATAATAGACTCTTATTAAAATTAAAATACTCCTCTAATAGACTCCTAATAAAACACTCCTCTAATAGAATCCTAATAAAACACTCCTGCTTGCAAGTAGTTGTTATCTGCCTCGTAGGTTCTTCCCATAATGTATCCATATCATCACTCCCCTCTTCAACATCGAGCTTGCCCTCAGGCTTGAACTCAGGTTATTCCAATGATGGTATGCAAAAATATCTCAGGTTCTCTCTCCATTGGTTCCTCCCCTTCTTCCTCAGAATTTGCCACCTCAATAAAAAATAGTTGCTTACATTTTTGCCCCACCGAATAAGTCTCATCACAATTGTAGCACAACCCCTTCTCTTCTTTTAGCCATTTCCGTTATGGTTAAGCACCTTCCCATCGGGGGCAGAGTACTTGCTATATTGGAGGTTGTTGTTTTAGCCCCTGAGTTTACCTAACTTCCTAAAGGTGTGGCTGCACTCGCGCTGGTGTTGTTACTACTACTGTCCAGCTACGAAGATGGCCATAGGGTGGTGTTTTGGCTGCCTCTTACCCCTGGGTGTATTGCATCTACATACATTGCAATTTTCTTTCACATGCTCTTGCTAAGTTCATTGCAGCTCCAAGATTAACACGATATTGCATCTCCACCTCAATTCGCAACCCTTCTACCAACTCAACCATGAATAGATTTACTTATAGTTCTCGTGAAAGTCTTATGGTTCGAGCCTACAGTGTTTGGAATTGGCATTGATATTCTTTTACACTCCCTATCCGTTTAAGGTTCGCCAATTCTTCTACAGGGTTGTTACTAAGGTGAGAGTCGAATCTCATATTGCAATGGCTTTTGAAAGAGTACTAATGCAACCCTGGTTCTTCTTGTTCAAGTTGAAAGAACAACAGTTGAGCCTCCCCTATTAAATGAAAGGCAGTCAATCTTACCTTCTCCTCCTCCGCTGTTTGTTGGCTTAGGAAAAACTGTTCACACATGTGAAGCCAAACCAACGAATCCATCAAGCCATCGTACGTTGGAAATTCCATCTTAGTATATTTAGGCACCATTCTTGCCCCGCTGGCCCCATCGATCCTCTCCTCCCATGGTGGTGGTAATGGTGCCTGATACTCGCTCAATTTTGCACATTCCAACCTTACAAGCATGTGGATAATCTTTGCATATTGAGCCTTCAATTCTTGTTGCCCCATCTCTAATGCCCATATCTTCTGATCCATCTGCCAATCTACCGAAGATTGCTCTGTAGCTGAGTGGCCTCTTTCGTCCATAAGCTCCCGCTCTGATACCAAACTGTTGTGTGCCCGTTCTTAGAATCGAGTCCAAGGATGATTCTCAAGAAAGTTAATCTCTTTCCCCTTATTTACGTTGGTTCCCTTTCTTGCAGAACCTATTTTTGGTGATGAAAAACTAGCAACACTTGTCAAAGACAAGGTCTATCAAGATTGGGCTAAATTACTCTACTCCTAATTAGCTAATTTTTATGATAACTTCTTCCTTTCTTTATTGCATAACATAATAGCCTTATATAGGCAAAGAAACACAAAAGTTCCACCTAAACTAGGACGCCTACAAAGACTCCTATTCAAGTTGTTTTTACTAACATAACTATAACAGAAACTAGTGCCGAAAGAATAGACTTCTATTAAAATTAAAATACTCCTTTAATAGACTCCTAATAAAACACTCCTCTAATAGAATCCTAATAAAACACTCCTCTTTGCAAGTACTTGTTATCTGCCTCATAGGTTCTTCCCACAATGCATCCATTTCAAAAAGCCATAAAATCTTACACAAACCAAAATTTCCAACAAGTACCTTGTCAATCTCATCAATAAGAACAAGAGGGTTTGCAGTTCCCACATTTTTCAGGCATTGGACCATCTTCCCTGGCATTGCACCAATATAGGTTCGACGATGCCCCTAGATTTGACTTAATTAAGTAAGGAAACGCATGAATGATATTTCATATGGCTAGTTAATTCATTTACACCCAAAAAATGCCTCATTTACCTTAATTTCAGCAACATCAGATAACCCTCCTACAGAAAACCGGAAAAACTTTCGGTTCAAAGCGCGTGCAATTGAGCGACCTATGCTAGTTTTGCCAACTCCAGGTGGACCAGAAAGACAAATGATTTTTCCTGCAATGTATTTGAGGAAATAAGAAACTCTATTTTGTATTGGTTCTAATTGGAAAAGATGCGGATATGAGCATAGTTAAGTAGATATATGAAAAGGAAAAATGAAATCATTTGATGTCTTTTATCTTCAAAACATCCAACCAACCTTGTGAGATTCCTCTGAGTTTTCCAACAGCAATAAATTCCAATATCCTTTCCTTAACATCAGTCAATCCATAATGGTCTTCATCCAAAATGTTTTGAGCTCGAACTACATCAAAATTTTCATCACTGCAGTTGAATTAAAAATAAAAGCCAAATGAAAAAATTTACACCACCAGTAATCCCAATATTAGTTATCTTAAAAATTAGCATGTGACAAACTATTTTCAGATACCGCTAGCAACTTTACCAATTTGATAATGCTAAAATTATGACAACAAAACTAATGAAGGACAAGTCCTATGATTGGAAATTCAAAGGAAATGAGGGAACTTCATGTAACAAGGAAGAACAAAAGCAGATCGAGAACAGAATACTAGGAATAAAGTAACATAACAAAAGAAGAATAAGAGAAGAAACAAGAACAGATATCTAAAACTAGTTTAAAATTACTCCTAGAGAAGTTTAGCAATGAACATGCAGAAAGTTTAGCAATGAACAAGCAGAATAAGAAACAAACCTGTAATCTCCCCAAGGCAAAGCAGTCAACCAATCCAAATAGTTACGAGTCACGTTAAATTCACTTGAACTGGCCTCTAAAAGCTGCAATTTTGTAAGCTCTTCTTCTATAACCTGTGAAACCTGAGCTGGAATTTTCTCCTTCCTTGGTTCAATCCTTTCCCTAAACTTTACTGCATCAAAGAACAGGAAAAATAGGAAATTCCACACTACAAATATAGAATTTTAATGATTTCCTTTGTCCATATCAAGGCAGGAGCAAGAAATCAAACATGAGAATGTGGCAATTTACAACAGCAAGATTAAGGAAATTAAATAAGCAACAATCATCTTTTTTATCTACATAATCTAATTGCTAAATCCTCTTACCGCACACTGAAATAACCATCTCATACATATACTTTCAATCATACAATACGACTAAAGATATCTTTTATGTGATCAACCAATGAAATTATGGGGATAGTTTTAGACTCAATTATTTGAAAGGCCCTCTTGTGTTAAAATTGTTGAGCATCATATCTGACGTATATGCTAACATGGTTAGCATATTCTTCAAATCCAGTATGCTGGAACTACACATTTTTACCATCTTCTACAAAGTGTCACCATAGCAAACATTTGTTTGCCATTAAACAGAAAACAACCATATGACTTTAAGACAAGTAAATTAAAGTAGAACTAACCAGAAAGAGCCGTCTTGTCATCAGTCTCCAGCCCTAGCTCCTGAATAACATATGTTTAACCTTAAGTTGTTACAAATGTAAACTATACTTGTAGCTAGAGGACATTTCATTTCTGATTTAAATTTAGTGCTAAAATAAAACCTAAATATCAAATAAGAACAAGATAAAAGAGGACCAAGTACCTTCTTTATGGCCTTAAGCTGTTCATTCAATAAATAGCGACGTTGCTCTCCACTTATCTTTTCTTCAATTGCTTTTGCAATTGATTCCTAATTGAATGAGCCAACAGTTAAAATATAAGATTTGAAACTTCGACAATGCTCATTTTTCTAATAAAAGCAACAAGGATACCTGAATCTTGCTAATTTCCATCTCTTTTTTCACCAACTCCAGTGTGAGTTGCAAACGTTTATACACCTGAGTAATCAATATTGTATACCAAACAAGATACCATGAGGACTGATCTTTAACCAGATAAAAGAATCAAATTAAGAACAGCTTAAAGCATGCCAAAGATACACGAAGGTCTTCAAATGTAAATAAAGCTATTGCTATGACCTACATCTAGCTCTTCAAGAACTTTTTGGCATTGCAGTTTGTTTGAACCAGATATTGCTGCCCCAAAATCTGCTAACCGCGGAAAATTGAAGTCTCCAATATGCTGCAGATATTGAAAGAGAGAACCTATAGCAATCAATCTTACATAACTCGTTGATTTTTACAGTCAAATTATTTACATAGGAGATGTTTACCACAAATTCTTGTTTCTAGCAAGCCAATTTCACAAATTAATGACATTAAAACATTTAAGCAAGAATTTTTTCTGACTTCAGTTTTAGTCCAAGTTCAACAAGAAAAGAGCACTCTGGTCCTTCCCTTCTAAATTTTTCCACTTTTGCCTCTGCCTCGGCTAAAAATTAAATTATCAAAAGATACACTTTTTGGCAATATACAACCAATATTTAGAAAGCAGCTCAAATTGGCTTTGATGATAAGGGTGGCTAATTTAACGCATATACTAGCAAACAGAATTAATTCATTAAACCAACAACCATTATTATGCAATTATGAATGCAGAAGGAACCAAGGTAGATGTGATTAAAAAACTCTAAAAGAGATTTACTGATTGTAGGCCAGCAAATACTAGAGATGATAAAAAACTTGAAGGAAAACAAACCTGAGTATATGTCTGGACATGATCCCTCCAAAGGGAATTTGTTTTCAGAACATCTCTTAGTGTTGCTATGACCTCAAAAGATGTAGCTTTAATGACATCATCATCCTTATTATATGGTTTATCCTGCAAAAAGAGAAAAGAAAGCAACAGATAGTGACCCTTAAATACCACATGAAGAGTCAAAATTTCAAAAACAGATATAAATTATATGCACCTTCAAATGATCAACTTTGACAGTAAGTGGATCCTCATTGACCTATAGAAAACCAGCATTCATCTCAGCTTCAAGAGTTCTGCATATATTTGCAGCAACAGAAGATTAAACAGAAACGAAATTTAGCATCCATACTCACCATCTCTGTTATTCTAAGCCGTCTATGGCCAATAAGGACAACCTGTTCTCCTTGGATAGAAGTAATCTGGTTTATAACATTATTAATGAAATGTTGTTCAGATATCTAGACCTTTTCTTGATACAAAAAAATTAAAAGTGAGAAGAAGATAAAAAGGCTGAAGAAAAAATTATATACCTGAGCAAGAGTTCCAACTTCATGTAGCCGATTAAACAACTCTTTTCCCTTATATTCATATATATTTTTCTCTGAATCAGAGCCAGATACAACACTGGGATCAGTCCCTGGTTCATCTTTAAGAAGAAAAGCACCAGCATATGGGGCTTGCCTTTTTTGGCTTTCTTGCAAAGCTGCCAGTAATTTTGGGTCCTATGTTGAAAAGCAAACACCAATGTAAAGTTTGATTAAACATAAGAAATCAACAACATAAAACAAGATAATTCACAGATATGACTAAGGTTAGAATTGAGACTTTGATAAACTATGCACCTTAATGAGCATACTGTACACTTTATTACAATAATGGCATCTGATATATGTACATTACAGCACAAAAAAGTTATTAGACCCAATATCTAGAGCATAGCATA
>JAOQMQ010000006.1:16031249-16042089 GCA_027563845.1 Erythroxylum subrotundum
TACTGTACAAGCATAAGTCGAGTTACACATGTACAAGTCGACTTACACAGAGTACAAGTCGACTTACACAGTGCACAGGTCGACTTATACTAACAATTAGGTTACAGACGATCATCGAGATAGCACACAGGAGACACACACTTCCTCAGCTGACACTCATACCTTTCATCCTCGACCTTCATCCAGCAACTCCGTCCACTTTTTCGGGTTGACTTCATCGTCTGCTGCTGCTGCCATGGATGCCTTCGATGTGCTTATAGTCGTGAGGGTTCCTGAAGAGATGCCAGGCTAAAGCACCATTTCCTCTTAAAGATGTAGAGATGGCTTGAGTTCGATGTGCTTCAAAGGGGAGTAGTTTTACATTGTCACATTTAACTACATTGTTGTGAACTCCTGAGTTAGGATTTATTGCTTTGTAGTTATATTTGCTTGATTAGAGTTTAATCAAGTATTGAACAATGTATTGTGTTATGGATTTGTTTATATAGAACTTGGATGATTAATATATGAAGTTTTATATATGTCTTTGTGGTGATTGTGTTACTCTCTTTCATCTACCTAATTGTGTTTGATATTGAGATTATGTTTGATCCATATTGACCACTTGCATTAGCTTATCTATTAACACACACTAAGATGCATTTAACAAGGTTTTGATAAATGGAGTTCATTGATTAAAACCTTGGACTTAAAGAGTTCTTTAAGGTTCATCATTTGGAATCTTAGTGATTTTTGCTCCCAAAAGATTTGTTTTGAACTATGATAGCCAAAGTTCGTTTTCAAGAGGATTTTATGAAATTGATCATCGTTGAGTTTTTAATTTTGTTTCCCAAAAATCCAAAAATATCTTTTATATACTTTTCTTTCAATTAGTCAATTTAAATAAGTTTTTACCAATGATCTGAAACACCCTCTTTATCAATTTAGTTTTCATTACTTGACAATTAGGCTCGCTTGAATTAATTGTGCTTGGTTCCGTTTAAGTGAGACGACTCGAGGTTACACTCTATATTGCAATCCTTAGAATTAAATTTTTGATTCGGTATCCAAGGGAGTAACCTAAAGACTAACGCGCGGATCACATGCATATGATAAAGAGATAAGGAGAGATAGGATCACCTTATCTAAGGCCTCTTGCACTCTTAAAGAGATCAGTTAGCCTTCCATTAACCAAAATGGAGTATGATGGAGTGGTTATACAGGCCTTAACCCATTTGACAAATTTATGAGGGAAACTCAAAAGACAGAGTGTTTGTAAGATAAAATTCTATTCTACATGATCAAATGCTTTCTTGAAGTCCACTTTAATGATACAATTAAGAGGACTTCTTTCTCTAATACCTTTTCATCAATTCTTGGACAATGGAGATACTATCCCCAATCTGTCTTCCATTCGAGAAGGCACTTTGATTATCTGAGATCAGGGAATCCAATACTACATTCAACCTATTTGCTAGAATTTTAGAGATTACCTTGTAAAGGAAATTGGTGCATATAATAAGCCTGTAATCATTCAATGAGGAAGAACGTGAGGATTTAGGAATCAAACCAATATAAGTTTAGTTAATCTCTTTAACAAGCACACCCCTAGAGAGGAATTCCAGAATGAACCATAGGGCCAGTGTCTTGCTATGTTTTTTGAAAGAAATATCCATTAAATCCATTAGGTCCATGAGCTTTATTGGGCTGCATTTGGAACATAACCTCCTCGATTTCTCTATCCTTTACTAGTTTAATGAGTGTTGCAACTTGCGTATGAATGATGGAGCAAAGAGGGGTATGAGTGGTCTAGGAATGGGTAAAACCATAGAAGCTTTTAAAGTGTCTCTTGGCTTTCTTTAGGAGGTCTTCTTGTTGGGAGATTTCAACTCTATCTTGTAACTTGAGAGAAAAGATCCTATTAGAATTCCTTCGGTCTAACATGGAGTTAAAGAAGAATTTAAAGCACCTTTCTCCTTCGATTAGCCAATGGACCTTGGCTCTTTGTTCCATTATACTATCATGATCCCTAGCTTTGGATAAATAAGATATCAAAAGGGTCTTCTTAGTGCTCAATAAGATAGGATTTGAAGGATCAAAAGCAAGCTTAGCCTGAATAGATTGCAACTCTGATCTAGTTGTGGTAACAGCTTGTTGTGTTAACATGGTTCTTCTGCTCATTAGAGATTTCATCTCCATCTTAGTAGCCTTTAGCTTCTAGGTACACTTAAATTGGTGTGTGCCTTCAACTAAAACCTCCAGGCTCTTCTGAAGAGCTTCCGAAAAGTTGTCATCATCTAGTAAAAGATTATTAAACCTGAAAAGACCTCTTCAGCCTTGATATTGGAGTAAAATCTCAATTTGCATAGGTGTATGATCAGAAAATAGAGGATCCATAAATGTAGAGACACTATTAGGAAACTGAGTGAGCCATTCTCTATTCACCATAGTACAATCTAGTTTCTTCCTCAATGCCCATCTAGTATACTGTTTATTACTCCATGTGTAAAAGTGATCGTGGGACTAAAGGTCAAGAATATCCAATTTACTCACACAGTTATGAAATCAGTTGAGAAATTCCTCAAACTAAAGTTTCCGTCAGCTTCACTTCTATTTAAAGTAGAAGTGAAGTCGTTATATAGAAGCCAAGGGTCCTTTAAAACCTTCTGAATCTCAGAAAAAATTTCCCATAGAAGCTTCCTTTGGAATACATGATTGGCATCGTAGATGAAAGAAGAAAAAATTTCAACATTTGCTTGAATGGGTTTCCATTTCAAGTGAATAATTTGCATTTCAATAACAAAAACATGGACATCCACCAACGCAGGATCATAACCAATAATGATTCTCCCATAGGCATGAGCTTGATGATTGGAAATAAAGTTCCATCTAGAGCCCAGACTATTCATTGATCTGAGATTTGCATATCTGATTTTGGTTTCAAAAAGATTGAAAATCCATGGATTTGTGCTATAGACAAAAGCCCTTAAAACTGAGAGCTTTTTAGGGCAGTCAATCTCCCTCACATTCCATCCAAAGACTTTCCTTTTTGTAGCTGTCAAAAATTCTCCAATAGTAAGGTCATCATCCTTCTTATCCTCGGGAGGAGAAGAAGTGGTAACCAACTTCTCTTTGTTTTTAAAGATATCAACAGAGATACCTGAAGGTTCAGCCACACGAGTATCATCCCTCTTGTTAGTAGGAGTACTATCAGCTATGACAAAGTCTCTGATGCGTGCACAAAAGGAGAGTAATATTGATATAATTCAACAGCCTTTAAACAAACTAGATACGTAAGGTTTTCAATACTTTTCTAGACCTTATGGATTGTTATTGTCCAAGCAACCTTGTTGGACCCCGTTCCTGAAGCCCAACCATGGTGTTGGACCATCTTCCCGGAGCCTAACTATCCAAACCGAAGTCGAAAAGCGTTAGCGGGTGACCTTAAAGGGTTATCTCAACAAACCCTCACTTGCTTGAATCAATACTTTCGGATTCAACCATTAGGTTTAAGCCCTAACTCCAACTGAACATGTCTTGGCGCGAATGCCAAAACTTTTTCTACAAATGCCAAATTGCTTTCGTTCTTGGACCATTGGAAAGAAGACATCGAGATCTACAACTCTCATGAAGACCACAAAATGAGAATCGACTTCTAAAATAGTCAAAATCGCAAAACATTGTAGCTGACCCGAGGATGTCCGTTAAACGGACATGCATGTCCGTTTAACGGACATGAATTAGCCAAACTGCCCATTTTCTCCCGAGAAGGTCCGTTAAATGGACATGCATGTCCGTTTAACAGACACACGCTAAGCAAACACCCCAAGTTCACCTGAGAAGGTCCGTTAAACGGACTTGCATGTCCATTTAACGGACATGGGCTGGGCAAGGGGTCCAAATCCACCTGAGAAGGTCCGTTAAACGGACATGCGACAAAGTGTCCCAAACCTTCTTTAAAGCTTCTCCAGTGCTTCCATCCTCCATCCTAACACCAATTACACTTCTAAACTTCCCAAAATCAACCCTCCAAGAGCAAAACAACTTTATAATTATTCAAATACCAATCTAGATTCATGAACTCCCAAATCTCCACTCAACACACAAACTCAACATCCAAAATCTCATCATCCTTCATAATGCTCATAAATCTTAACTTCAATGTCCCAATCCATCACATACATAAGCTTCCCCAACTCCAATATGCTATTCTAACACAAGCAATAATTGGCAATCACAATCCAACAATTTCAATTATACACATTCAACATATGCAAACTTTGAAAATCACATAATTACACAAAAAGGAACTTTTCAGGATCTCATTTCATTCCCAAATCAAAATGAAGTTCATACATAGCTTTAAAATACATATCGACATTACATCAAAACCTTACACAAGCTACAAAATACATTTGATGCTCAATGTTCAATATGCCATCAAAGCTATTCAAAAGCCTAGCTACTAACTTAATACAAAAGCTAAAACTCTCGGATTCGTCCAATTGCCTTGCAAAGATTTACCGGTCTTCTTGAACTGCACCTGAGGAGTGGTAAAAAAAATGGGTTGAGCTTCACAGCTCAGTGGCTAAAATATTTATAGCCATTGGCGTTAAGCCACACAAACACCCATACACATATATATACAACATGCATATAGGCATATACAACACCATGAGAATTCACATTTACATTTCACAACACATTGCATAATTCATAACAACATTTCATAATGGAAGTAATTTAATTCAAGCATAGCTTAACACATCATATGCAAATGCACAATCAAACGGCTCGAGGGTTCCGTGAACAAAACGATGAAACCGAAGTTTGCATCGTGAACGAAACGAGTCCATTTTTGGATCTCGTGGGCCACAAGCGGGCTGTCGGGAGAAGGCATTATGTCAATGTCGACGTGACTACAAAACGGTTCCTCTCTTGCCCAAACACACTCAAATCTCATGATTCAATCATCCATTCATATACAAAATGCCATGATTCAATTCAACGGCATAATAATCATATCAAAATGTCAAGCATTTGTAAATGCATAACATGTCATAAATACAATTCAATTATTTTATCATAAAGGTATACATCATAATGAAATATCAACATAACAACAACTCATACAAGTCATTGAGCACATAATCCACACGTAATGCATTTGCTCATATTACACAACAACCATAAATAATTTACCCACCTTATACTTACAAATTCCAAAATCAATGGCTTCCTTCCTTTTGCTCTTGGATAGCCTCTTGATTGCTTAAACACAAACAAAATTCCATAAATTTCAATTCAATTGGAAAATTCCCAATTTTCCATAATCACCATAAAAATTCCATAACCTAATTAAGCTCCAATCTAACCTATTCATGGATCCTATAGGTTAGAAAACCCTAGATTTAGCTTAGAAACCCAACAATCCCAAGGATTCCATCATCTTCTTCTTCCTCACTAACCCCTTTCTCTCTCTAGGGTTTTTCTCCATTACAAAACTACAACCTATTTCCTTCCACTAAAGCAAGAAGAAGATGAAAACTTACCTTGGAGAGCTTGGTTCTTCTTCTTTTCCACGAAATTGCTCCCTTTTCCCCTAGCTTTTCGATTTTTCTTCTTCTCCTTCTCTCCCTCACGATTTTCTCTTCTTCTTTTTGCTGCTCACGACCACTCCTCCTCTTCTTCTAATTTTTGCCTTCTCATTACTCATTTACTTCCCATTATGCCCTTCATTAACAAGCCCTTTCCAAAAACACCCCTAGTTGGTCTTCTAACCCCTTCCATTCACTTAAGCCAACTACATGTAACTTAATCCTAACCTCCAATTTCTAATTTCAATTCCTTCCCCCCAATTCTAATTAAGGACCAATTCTAACATAAAAAAAAAAATTTAAACCAATAAATAAACACAAAGAACCAACTAAACAATTTATAAGAAATTCAAAAAATCCAAGTCCAACAAACCTAGACCAAGCAATAAACCAAGAAAATTGAACCAAAACAATACGCCACAATAGAGATTAATTGATAAGTAGAGTTAGGGTTCGTGGAACAACAAGAACATGAAGAAAACTCCTCACAAAGCTCTCAAATTATCAAAGTGTATTACCGTAAAACTAATATCAAGGCAATTATTTATAGTTGCCAAAATAACTCGGAATTGGGCCAACATCCCTAGCCTAAATAGGTAAAATAACACTACCCAAATCGTCTTAATAACAGTAACGAAAACAACCCAAAGCAAAAGAGGCCAGGCGGTTTGCTTAGTCTGGCGCATCTAGTGGGCTGCATGTATGCGTGCACGCCTGGGTCTGCTGGGCGCTGGCGTACGTGCCTAGAGTGCGCACTCGTCAAGGTCTGTTCGGGCCCAGAACTTAGCTCAAACTGACAAACTGGAGCTGCGACCAAGGATCTTGATTCTCCCGGAATCCATCAACAACCACGCAAGCCACTAATGAATTTAATGTGGTGTTGAATCTTTTAAGCCTAGTCCGACTTGCGGGACTAGGAAGCAACATCAAGTCTCGATTAACTCAGCGTTGATCTCGGTGTCTGTCGATATATCCGTCACGTGGAGCCTTGCTTATATCAGCCCCTCCTTCGTTGGAAAGATTCGTCCTCGAATCTGCATCTATATCAAACGGAGACAAGTCAGCAACATTAAAAGTAGCGGACACGTTGTACTCACTAGGCAAGTCAATTTTATAGGCGTTATTGTTTATCCTTTCCAAGACTTGAAAAGGACCATCTCCTTGCGGATCAAGCTTGAGCTGCCTACGATTAGGAAACCTCTCCTTGCGAAGATGAAGCCAAACCCACTCGCCGGGTTTGAAGATCACCTCCTTGCATCCTCTATTGGCTTGGCATGCATAATCCTCATTCTTGTGTTCCATATATTGCTTAGTCTTCTTATGTAACTTTTGAACCAACTCAGTTTTCCTCTCTCCATCTAGGCTAGTTAACTCAGGCAAAAGTAAAGACACCATATCCAATATAGTTAAAGGGTTAAAACCATAAACAATTTCAAAAGGAGAATAACCGGTAGTAGAGTGCACACTACGATTATAAGTGAACTCAATAAACGGCAAGCAATCATACCATGTCTTCAAATTTTTTCCTATCAAAGCACACAACAAAGTCCCTAATGTTCGATTCAGAAGTTTCGTTTGCCCATCAGTTTGTGAGTGACAAGTAGTACAAAACAACAACTTCGTTCCTAATTTTCCCCACAAAATACGCTAAAAATGACTCAGAAACTTGGTGTCCATATCCAAAACTATTGACCTAGGAATACCATGCATTCTTACGACATCTTTAAAGAACAAATCAGCAACATGCATGGCATCATCAATTTTTTTTCAAGCAATAAAGTCAACCATCTTATTAAACTTGTCCACAACAATAAAAATGCTATCTACACCCCTTTTTGCCTTCGACAACCCTACAACAAAGTCCATAGAAATGTCCATCCAAGGGTGACTAGGTACAGGTAAGGGCGTGCATAGGCTATGAGGTTTAGTAGTTGATTTAGCTTGTTTACGAGCAATGCAACAGGCACAAATGCATTCTACGTCCTTTCGCATTCTCGGCCAGTAAAACTTCTTATGCAATATCCAAGGTCTTAGGGACACCAAAGTGCCCCATAAGTCCTCCATCGTGCGCTTCAAGAACAAATAATTCATGCAATGAACAATTAGGCAAGCATAAACAATTCTTGCGATATAAATAACCACCATGCCTAAAATATTTCTCAAAAGCACCATGTTCATAAGCGGCATAGACACTAGCAAAGTCCACATCATTGGCATATAACTCCTTAAGATGCTCAAACCCTAAAAGTTTTAAAGTAAGAGTTGAGATTAAGGAATACTTGCGCGATAAAGCATCGGCGACCACATTCTCCTTACCTTGCTTATAGTGCAACACGTATGGAAAGGTTTCCAAAAACCCCACCCAAGTTGCATGTCTCTTGCTCAATTTACTTTGTCCTTTCAAGTACTTAAGAGTCTCATGATCAGTTTCTATGACAAATTCCTTTGGTTGCAAATAATGCTGCCACGTTTGCAACGCTCGCACCACTGCATAAAGTTCTTTGTCATACATTGGATAATTGAGTTGCACTTCATTCAATTTCTCACGAAGTACGCAATAGACCTGTTTTCCTGCATTAAGACAGCACTTATCCCGGAGGCATCACATTGTACTTCAAAAGCTTTATCAAAATTTTGCAAACACAACATAGGTATGGTACATAACTTTTGTTTCAACAAGTTAAATGCATGCTCTTGATCTTTTCCCCAACTAAAACCCGTTTTCTTTTCGATAACTTTGGTTAAAGGAGCAATAATGGTGGAGAAATCTTTCACAAACCACCGGTAAAAGCTAGCTAAGCTATGAAAGTTCCTCCCATCCGAAACACTCTCTGGTGTTGGCCAATCTCAAATGGCCTTCACCTTCTCCTCATCTACCTTAATCCCCTTCGAGCTCACAATAAACCCCAAGAATATCAAATTTTCAATGCAATAAGTACACTTCTTAAGGTTTGCAAACAACTTCTCACGTCTCAAAGTATCAAGCACACAATGTATATGCTCCACATGATCATTCAAAGTAGTGCTACACACAAGTATATCATCAAAGTACACAATAACAAATTTACCCAAGTAATCACGCAAGATATGGTTCATTAATCTCATGAAGATACGCGGTGCTTAGATAAACTAAATGGCATAACTAACCACTCATACAAATCGTATTTAGTCTTAAAAACAGTTTTTCATTCATCCATGGGTTTCATGCGAATTTGATGATAACCACTTTTCATATCAATCTTTGTAAAAACATATGCACTATGCAACTCATCCAACATATCATCAAGACGAGGAATAGGATGACGATACTTTACCGTGATCTTATTTATAGCTCGATAGTCTACACACATGTGCCAAGATCCATCCTTCTTCGACACTAGTAGAACCGGAATAGCACAAGGACTAAGACTTTCACGCACATGCCCCTTTGCAAGCAATTCATCTACTTGTCATTGAAACTAATTCGTTTCCTCTGGATTACTCCTATAGACTGGCCTATTTGGAATTTATGCTCCTAGGACTAATTCAATTTGATGCTCTATACCTCGCAAAGGAGATAGCCCTTTCAGCATCTCCTATAGGAAAACATGCTCGTATTCTTGCAAAAGCGACTTAAAAACACTTGGCAAAGATTCATCAATAGGGTTAGTATCTAAAAGAAAACAATCCCTATGTCTAATCACAATCAACGCTCTCTTCGCTTCATATGTTCTCCTTAAGTCCTTTTCACACGCATACAAGCTCACCTTCTTTTCTCTCAGTTCTCTCTTGTTTTCACTCCTTACAGTTTTCTCTCCTACACATCTCTCATTCTTTTGCTCAGTTGTTCTTTTTATCTCCAATGAGCCATTATCTCTTTTCTTTTCGGCTTCTTGTCCCTTTTTATTTTTTTGTTCCTCACTACCCAAACCTAATCTTCCTTTCAAGGCTTGAATTTGGTCCAAGAAAATTTCTTATAGAGACAATGGTTCAAGAATGAAATTCCACCCCTTGAACTTGAACGAGTACTTGTTGGTGTATCCGTCATGGTTAGCTTGATGATCAAATTGCCACGGTCTTCTAAGTAGAACATGACCTGCTTGCATAGGTACCACATTACAAAGAATTCGTCCTCATACAGCCCAATGGAGAAAGATAGTAGCACTTGTTTGGTCATGCTAACTTCCCCACTGTCATTGAACCACTACAAGTGATACGATTCTGGATGCTTTAAAACCGTTAACCCCAATTTTCTGACCATATCCAAACTACCAACATTGATGCAACTCGCTCCATCAACGATCAAGCTACAAACTTTACCACTAACCAAACATCATGTATGGAATAAGTTCTCTCGTTGGTCTAACATTTCAGTCCTATGCCAAACACTAAGCACCTCCTAACCACAAGAGTTTCGCCTTTAATAGCCTGTTCCACACAAGTTTTATCTTCCTCTCCGTCCAAAACGTCATCCTTAAGGCATCAAAAGCATTTAATTGAAGAATGTTTGCTAGAAGAAGCTTGAGTGTTAAGAGTATTAAATGTACCTTTGGTTTTCAGAAGAGTTCAATTTGAGTTCCAATTTGAAGTAGAACTTGTCCCACTCTTCATTGTCCCAAGAGACTTAAGTTTCCTCTTAACCCTCATTGCCATGGTCACCATTTCTTCAAGATCGGTGTCGTTGTGCAAATCAACCACATTAGGTATTTCTCGGTTCAAACCACTCAAAAATTGAGCCACTTGGCCTTGAAGTCCTCCTCATAATTAGTCCTTATCATTGTGATCTCCATCTCCCTATGATACTCCTCTACAGTTTGATTCCCTTATGTTAGGCGTTGGAGCCTTTGATGCATCTCTCGATAGTAATAAGATGGAACATACCGCTTCTTCATTATCGCTTTCATTTCAGCCCAAATACTCATGGGTTCCTCCCTATTTCTTCTCCTAGAAATCACCAATTCATCTCACCAAATTAGTGCATAATCGAAAAATTCAACAGCTGCGAGTTTTACCTTCTCTTCCTCGGAAAAGTTGTGGCATTCAAAAATCATATCCACCTTTCGTTCCCATTCAAGGTAGAGCTCTGGATCATTCTTTCCTTTGAATGGTGGAATTTGCATCTGTTGGACCCCGAAACTTTTTGTAAGTTAAGACTATTAACGAGTAATTATCGATGATTATTTGGCAATTATTTATGTATAAATCAAAGAAAAATCCTTGAAATTGAAATGAAAAGAGATTGTTTGAACCTAAGTGAGAGGATTGGTTAAAGTGTTTAAGTTGGA
>JAOQMQ010000006.1:16102895-16141013 GCA_027563845.1 Erythroxylum subrotundum
TTTTGTGTGTATTAATTCCGCGATTTTTTGTAGAGCTTATCGAAAAAGATTAAAGATCTATTCAACCCCCCTTCTAGATCGTTTACACAAGTTAGATATAGGTTAAAAAGTGTTTAAGCACTAATCCCCAAGAACTCAAGTTTATGTCGATATCTAGAGTATATTGATTTTTTTTTGCCTTTTATGTCAATATTAAGTAGCATCAAAGGAAAACCAATAATTGTTATCACCTCCATTGATATCAAATAAGGAACAACAATGGTATCTCCAATAATTGACTTGAAATGAAAAATCACCCAGAGCCCTCACATAAGCCAAATAAGAAGGTTGGTATCAAAATACCAATTGTTGAACCAAGGAAGCAAAGGAGGTAACCATTGGTAGTACATTAAAAGAGGTATATCGATACTTTTATATTGATAAAATTTAATCATATTGACTTGCATACATATTTAGGATTGAAAATGTTATATGAGGATAATAAACATTGCTCTTTTATTTATATATATATTTTTTGATGAGAACTTTGCCCATATGATAGAATCTTTGTAAAAGGGGAGATGGGAGTTTTTTTTTTTTTTTGACACTTATGGATTTATTAATCATATACCTTTTATGTTAACAAAAGGGAGACAGAAAGATGATATTAAAACTTGATCATTTCATGATGTATGACTTAATTGGGAGCATGTATTACAAGTTACGTTATCATGAAGAGAAATTCACTCATTGTCATTTATTTTCTTCAATATCATTAAAAAAAATCACCATTAAAAGGGAGAGATTGTTCCACTAAAAGAGGTTCTATCCCATAATTTTGATGATAATAAAATATATTACTAATAATATTTTAAGCCTTGCAAATATTAGTAAGTTAATATATAAAAAAAGATCAAGTTTAATGGAAAGGTTAGTGATCAAAAGAACCAATTGAACAATCGCAGGATAAAGAAATGAGCAAAATGGAGAACATATTCAATTTAAGAACTAAGAGTAAGTAGAAATCAAGTATATTAAGACTTAAGCAAATTATTGCAATGTTTCTTATATCCTTATCTTTGTTGTTTTAATGGATTACGGTCTTAATAGATAGAAGAGGAAAAAGAAGCAGACGAGTACAGTTTATATATTAAGTCACATCTCCAACTCTAAGAGAAGCAGCTAGATCTATTATTGCATGATTATTTATATATAGGGAATAATGCATAAATCATTTAATAATCAATATGCAATTATTTTTTATATTTAAAAAGGACTCGTGATCATTAAACAAACTTTTAAAGAACTTTTGAAATGGTTTTAAATTAATTATTTTGTCTAAGGAATGTGTTTTGATCTTTAAAAGAACTTAAGAAGAACTAAAAAAACATGTTTGAGGAAATTTGGCAAACCAATGTGGAGATCTTAGTGACCAATATTAAGGTTTTAGATATATTGAATTGCCAATGTAATAGTGAAGTCAACCAATAAATTTTGAGAACATGTATCAAGACTTTGACAGCTTTGATCAATCAATTTAGCACATTGATCAACCAATGTACCAAAATGGTCAACTATATAGAATGCTCAACTAATTATACTATTGTTTATCATTGTAATAGCTAGTTTTTAATTATAACAATTATTTTAGGTTGTTTTGAGTTTATATAAAGCATATATAAGTTAGAAGAAGTAGGTTGGGTATACTAGAGAGTTGCTAAAAGTATTGAGTGGTTAAAGAGTGGCTATGAGCATTATATAAGACATTTTAAACCTTTGCTCATTTGTCTAATCAAGACAGGGATGTTCTAAGTTGTATATTTGAGCAATTTTTAAAATTTAGAAAAATTGCTTGAGATACACATTGTGAGGGTGGGTTTCTCTTAACCTTAAACAAGATTTATATAGTTACTTTTCACTGGTGATAAAGAAAGATATTTGTAAGTGTTTCTTTTTACCTGTGGCAAAGAAGATGTTGTGTATTTTAAATGCCAGTACTCTAAACAAATTATGAACTAGATCAAACAACTAGTAATCCTTCAACAAGTAAACAGGAATTGGAGAGATACTTGGCTTTGTAAGCATAAGAGATGGACAGATTCGGTTTGGGCTATAACAAATCTAGCCTTAGCTTCATGGTACAAGCCTCTGGCTGGAAAGAAACAATAGGATCTTCAAAAACCAGGCGAAGAAAGGAGAAAAATTAAACTTTATCATCGTTAATCGATTAAGAGAGCAAATCTTCACCTTCAAACTCCACAAGAACCCATCACTGTCTGCATCACTGAGAGGACGATCTGAATTAGGAATGCTACCTTAATCGCAAAGAGAGGAATTATATCATGTATCATTTCTTGAAGCCAAAAGATGTCAAATGAATGAGGACCCCTTGATACTAAACATTGACAGATTGAATGAGTTTTCTAATAACAGAGAATGGTTATGCAAACGTTGTCATATCACTTAATATAGGTTTATGTGATAGGAAAGGTTGGGACACTTCACCCGAGAAAAACTAGCATTATATTTTATTTCAATTTATTTTGAAAATTTCAATACAATTTAATTTCTCAGAAAAAAAAAAAAAAAGATGTTGTACAGTGGGTTCCTCTTCACCCGTTAAAAGAAGAAAATAATGACTTCCTAAGTGAAACTTGGGGAGTAGATATAAGGTAAGGATTGTTAAGTCGAACCACTGTAATTCAATCTTATCTCTCTTTTTTGGCTTTTTTTTAATTATTATTGTGCTTGTTTTATAATTATTTTATGTAAATCTGACATAATGATTCATCAGCTTAGAAGCGGGAAAAAACTGAACACGCATAATTTGGGGACCAACAAATATTATTTTCATAAATGCGAAATAAAACATATGTTAGCTTTACTGTTTAATTAATATCATATTTGGATGGATTTATATAAGAACAATTTCAAATTTATGTCTAATTTCAATTTGAATATTATAATTATGATCTCATCATAATTTTAATTATACAATAATTATTTTAAAACATTTATCTTTAATATAGAGAATTACATATAATTAATAAATACATGAAGATAAAAAATATATTTATTAAATAACAGAACAATATCATACATAAATTGCAATCGACCAATTGATTGTAAAGTAAAAACTAACAAAACTACTATACAAGACTTAGACTTCTATCAATTGAACCAATTGAACTCCAAGGCTCACCTTGAAAATGGTATAACTTAGTTTAAGACCTGATCAATGGTTTTAAAGGCTTTTGCATGAAAAATAGAAAACTAAGACCTTAGTTGCCATTGGCACTTCTCCGAAAGACAGTCCAGTCTATAAAGATAGAACTACCAGTTCCAACTTTCAATCAAAAAAGTATTAAGTTGTAATTCTTCAACCAATTTTAAGCAGCAACAAAATTCTGATAATCGAAATAAAGGTAACAAGCTTTCAAATTTCAACATAATTTTCAGTTGTTTATCATAAAAATTTTAAATTCTAATCTAGAATTGCAATTCCAATTCCAATTTCAATCGAATATCAATGCAACTCCAATTATGGAAACCAGATAGAGCATAGAGGCTTTCGTAGAATGCAATAGTTTCCTCCAAAACATCAGAAGTTTTTCGGTCAAGATAAGTCAAGTCAGACCAGTAGCAATCTGTAAACTTTCCTTGTAGGCGTAATATTTTGAACGCTAGGGCACTTACCATCTGCTAGATCATTAACACAACACGATAAATATACTAAGCCCTGAAGGGGCATTAGTTAACTGGGCTGACAATCAGCAAATAATCAAATGCCATAACAACCCATGGGTTACCACTACCTACTCACTATTAACATCCTAATGACAGAAACACATGCGCTGCGCTGTTCATCTTTCATTAACAACCGGCTGCTTTCAGGAAGTTGTCGAAAGGACTAGCAGGAGGCAGCCTCATAGCTAAGCTCGAGTCCATCGGTCTCACAGATCCCTGAACACAACCACAGACATATATCAAGATTACTAAGATGTTGGGGTTTGTAAATGTGTGCAAATACAAGTGAACAGAAATGGTATTGTATTGTACTACAGTCAGTCAAATATTCAACAAACCACCATATGACCTATTGCAAGTGTCATTGAACTGCGCCAGATTCTTAACACACCCAAGTGCATAGGAATCTAGCTCTAATGACAATGTTGCACCTCAAAGAAATTCTAACATGATATACAACTCCATATATTTCGTCAGACCTTCCACGACACAGGGCATCCATTTGTAGGATGTGCCGGTAAAACTTTGTCAGCTGCTATAGCCTGACAGTTTTCTTGCACCAACCAATTAGAGAGTTTCTTCCTTGTACCAGTTCCCAAAGCTTCACACTGTTTAGCCATGGTATCATATGGGAGAGGTGATGTCGAGACAGATGTCCCTACAACTTGACCAGCTACCTCTAGTGCCTGAATCAAAGTACTCAAAATGTCAAAAACTGTATGGGCTTATAAACAAATCAATTGTACTTGCTTCTGCACAAACAATGACACAGAGGAGGTGACTTTTCAGAAGTAGGATTACCGATTCTAGTAGCTGCCCAATGCTGATAATGTGGGAGACAGAAGGGGATGACGGCATCTTGGGAATAAACCGAGACAAATCTGCAACAGATGCTTCACTTGTCACATCATCCTGAACTAACGATGTCAGAGCATCCTGCAAAACAGAAAGTTGTTGGCCGTGTTTTCTAAACTTGTTTTTATGTTCGATCATGAAATAATCATGAATGTTAAACTCATACGTCATCAAATGAGAGCGATTCCTTGGAATGGGAAACAACTTTACTGCGGTCTATGTCAAGTACTAGTTGTGGACCAAACATGAAAGCTTCATCGGGCACAAATGGTTCTGACAACTGTCTAGCCAACTCATCCACCCCCAGCTTAAAAAGGACATATAAACATCAGAAAGAGAAAGAGAGAGAGAAAGACAGAGAGAGAGACCACTACTAAAATTGCTTACCTCCACAGTCTTGGATAGATTCAGAGCCAAGAGATCAATTATTCCCTTGTTTGATTCAAATAATCTTTGTAACTCACAAAGTGATGCCATAGCTAGCTGGTTGTCAGTAACAGATCCATATTCTCCTATATCTGCGAAAGGCTTTACGTGTACTTGAAAGTTGGTGCCAATAGCCAGGAAGGGATCAAGCTAGTCAAAAGAAAACAATTTCAGTTAGTCACTGCAGAAAACAATTTCAGTTAGTCACTGCTCATCTGTTGTACTTTGGAAATTGAATTCCAGTTAGCTGGCTAACTGCTTTTAGAAATTGATTTCCAGTTAGCTGGCTAACAAACATCTAGAGATGGTTCAGCCGGGCCCAGCCTGGTCAGACCCAAAGTCAATGGACTTAGCCCGAGTTAACCGGGATTCAGACTAGGCTCAGGCCGGGCTGAGCTCCTACTATATATAAAGAAATGATTCTGATTTCACTTCTCTAATCTGTTCTTTCTGTAGCTTTCATCTTTCCTCTTGCACAAAACTGCAACTCTTTTTCCAAATTTAGGTAAAAGAAAGACAGCAGAGACTTCCCAAGCATTGGGTGGTGACCTTGGAAGGTGACCAATGTTGTTGTGGTGACCAGTGCAGAGCTTGGAAATCCTCATGGTGATGGTCACACCGTTGGAGCAGATATTTTGCAATTGCTGATCAGTGCTGTTCCATTTGTTGGCTTTGCATTTTAGTAATTTCTTAGTTGCTTTTTGTTAATTTCTTCTCCAAATCCTATTTTAAGCTCTTTTCCTAGCACCAAATCTTTCTCATGCAACTTGGATTCTGAAACAATGGAGAGGGAGACATTGGAGAGGGGTCGATGTTGATCGAATCTTTTATAGGTTAGGTTGGATTGGGAGCTGGACGGTTGGGGCTTTGGACTGCTCAAAGCCTGAACGGGGCTTAGGATGGGCTCAGGCCACCTATAAGGGGCATTGGACCAGGCCTGGACAACCCCAGGCCCGGCCCATCCCAGCCCATTGCCAACACTACAGACATGGTAAAGTAAATCTTGTGGAATTAAAAGCTTCACAATAGTAGAATCAATAACGACAACCCTCTACCATTTAAGAAGTTTCAACTAATACAATCAAGTTTGAAAGATAGAGGACTCACATTGGATGGAAGTAAGGATTTAATGAACTCGTTCAACTCAGCAACTTGATATATTTTGGCTGCAGACATCAGCATGCCAATTGATAATCCAAATATGGATCTCTTACATGCAGGAGTTAATGTCCCTGAGAAAAGATAGCATAAACATATGAGTTGCAGATGTATTTTACCCCACATTGAATAGATGTTTCAGAAAGAAGGGCTTCTACCATTGTTGGAATCCAAGCCCAAATTCGCAAGAGAGAGGGGAAGCTGGAAGAAGCGGACTACAAGAAGGTCATTTGTATTCTGCATATTACAAATTCCAAAAGAGTTACTAAATGTGTAAAGAATGATATACCTAAAATCTCAAATTAAAGCTTTAAGTAACCCCAAAACCATGATTAATATCCCGTTATCATCACGATCGTCCTCATCAAGATTTTTATAAGATTCCATGTAGCCAACCAGGACCATAAACGAGAGAGATCCTAAACAATAGGACAGGTTAAGCTTAAGGATAAAAGATTATGCTGCAGCAACAAACAGAAAGGAAACTAGGTGCGATTGTACTCCAGTCATGCAACAGGAGAGTAAAGACAGTGGTAGCGAGTTATTTCTGCATTGTCATCAACTACTTTAACAAGACATTCCAACATCAGGATTTAACGAGTATAACAACCATAACAGCATAAAATAAAAAGAAAACAGCATAGGATTTTTAAGTATGATATAGTGTTTATTCTTCATTTTGTAACAGCAAAACTTCCAATATGTTAAGTGACTTAGTTTTTAACAGAAACATCTCATTAATAAATAAAACAATAAAGTTTGAATCTTACTTTCAACCGTGAAGAAACAACTGTCAACACAAAAGAATGAGCTATAGCTTCAAAATTTGAGGGCATGTTATCTGAAAGGTTCGCTTGTACCCAGAAGGCAGACAGCAATTGGCCTATTTGATCCTCATTAAGCTTCACTACATGTAGTTCCTGCAAAAAGCATTACAACACATAAGTGTTGTTGTGGCAAGGTAGCTTACAAGCATATGCCAAGCATACAGAACACAAACTGGAGTTGCTTACCCCCTCAGAAAAGCTGGATGTAACAGCAGTCCTGTCAATTATTGAATTGATCGAGTAAAAATTGGAGGAATTCTTTCGAGTAAAGCATTGTTTCCAATCTTCGTCCATGCTTTCCAATTCCTTATACTCACCATGCACATTTTTTCCATGCCTTTCAATTTTACCATCTTTCTCTCTACGGAGCCTTTCAAGTAGCGATGTTATTGAAGCAAAAGCTGATGCAGTATCTGAATGCCATTTTCGCAATTCACAGATGGAACCTAACTGCAAAGAAGCTTCGCGCTGGAGTTGAATAGAGCTGGGCATGAGAAGGATGGAAAATATTCGGTGTGCCCCAACTCGAACCTCAAGATCTGGATGTACCATTACTTTCAAAAGTTGGATTAGAAGTTCTTCAGGGAAGACCTACAATGAAGTTATATACAAGTGAGAAAGTATGAGAGAACATGTAGACAAAATTGAGTATAATCACACAGGATAGGTTAATAATTCATTTCATATAAAAAGATGAGCAATTAGAAAATCCACAACTTAATGAAGTTGTATTTGTTCGATAAAGAATATCACTAACCAACAAAAACTAATATATTGATCATTGAACTTCCTGGAAAATTGACGATATAAGATTGAATACTTGGCAGTCATTGAAAAAAATACACAAATGAATGCCCTGAAAATAGTAAATTGATCCAACCTGCAGCGAAAGTGAAGGTGATGACAAAGAGATCATATGAGCAAGAACAATGAGGGACCCAATGGTTGGACGGGCAACAACTCCAGCAGATGTTAGCTTCTCCAGTGTTATGGCCATCATGTCAAATAGGGGTCGTGTATCACCAATCTAATCTCAACAAAAAAATACAGAAAGAAGTTGATTCAAACACAAAACTAAGTGCTACTCAGTAAGACTGTAACTCTCAGCTTCCACAGGAGGGAAGAGGGATTTTGCAGTTCAAGTTACTACATGCATAGCTAGTCTTGACCAGACAAATGCCTAGATCCCAAAACAAATTTACTGTCAAGAATCAGTCATGTAAAATCTTAAAGTTTACCCCTTTAGCAATTTCAAGCAAGCAAAATTCAATGGAGTTCTGGAGTGATATATTCAGGTTTGACTCTTGGTCTCCTGCAGATTCAACTGTTGCTTGAAGACTTTTTCTCAAGTGTCTGCACAGATCACTCACAATGCTAATTTCAACCAGCACTGCTTCAGATCGTATTTGCCTAGCTAAAGCTGCAGCAAGTTTAATGACATGGGATTTGAGTTGTGGATCATGTGCTATATTTTTGTGGTCCAGATGGCGTATGACAGCAGCCAAAACCAATTGTTGATCCCCTGGAGTGAAAGAAACATTAAAAATCACACAGTTGCAATTGTTTTTTTCCAGGGGAGTATTTGCAACCCTAAATTCAAGAAAGGGCTAGACATGCATAAGCTAAGCATAATGGAAAGGCATAAAGAGTATTCAAGATACCTGAAGTTTCCAAAAAGTAGCACAGGTCGGACATAACAATCATGGCCAGACCTTGTCGAGGAATCCAGTGCCTCCCAGAATCAAAGTAGTTAAACATTGGGTCAAGAACTCTGCGCATTGTTGTCCTCTCCTTTGCTAGCTCAACCATTCTTTGAATACAAACTTGAGCCCATACTCTGGGTGTCTCAAATTCTTCTCTAAAAGATAAAATGCATTGGAAATAGGAAGACAAAGAATCACTAGATTGGGATTAACTATAGAAGAGTTTACAAAACTTACCTTGTCAACTGAGAAGGATCTTTTTTTTCAGTTCGTTGTCTCATAAGTATGCAGCTAGAGTTAGCATCTGTATCAACAACAGGAGTTCTGCCCTCACATCTAACTACTTCATCCACCCAGTTATGTTGTGGCTCCTCTCTCCCATCATTATTTTCTACATGCAACTCCGGCTCATAGTTATCCAACATTGCATGAACAATCTGCATTTGTTTGAAATTGATTCAAGCATGATTTAAATAATAATAATAACTATACAGAGTAATAGCAGCAAGTGAATGCCAGTTATAGCTTGATAAGAATTCAACAGTCCTACTTGGCTCAATTTGTTACTTATCTGCAGGCTAAATGGTCATGAATTGCAACTAGCTTTTTAAAACATAAATGCCAGTAACACAACAGAAGCAAATGGCTAAGCATAAAACATCAGACAATGTTACTATATATTATAAGATTGTTAACAGTAAGTCAATTTCCATAAAGTAAATAATCATGTAAAGCAACATATAACCACTCAAAGCACATACCTCATCAAAAGCAGCAAAGATGTATGAAAACTCTGTCATGTACCAAACCTATCAAGAGCAAACCACCAAATAACATAAGTTGCATACCAAGAATTCTACAATCATTGACATGTAGGAAAATGGTGATTAATCCTTTAAATTAATTTATTTATATCTGAAGAATATATCATATGAACAAATACCATAGCTGAAAGGCACTGAAGGCTATAAGCTTTCAAACGGCTAGTATGATGTTTTTCTCCATTCTCACGTGCCAGCTTACATACTCTTTGAACGAATTTCTCAATTGTATGTGTATATGTACCATCTGCCTGTTTGAGCATCAGAGTACGGTAAAGTGATAAGGTAAATTATCATCTAAAATAATTATAACTAGAGTTTCTTCATAAGAAGAGAGATTTACTAAAGGGTTGATATTAACAGAAGCTGATTCATCTACTTCCCAAAGATGAAATAGGTTCTGGAACAAAAAATTGTAGGTAAATAACTAATTGTGAAATTATACTAACAGCCACTGTTAGGTCAACATAACCATCTTCTAGCATCATCTGTGGTATCTTCTGTACCTTACTCGTCCAATTATTAGCATATCATCTGAAAAACCATAGAGTTTAGACATAATCTACCTGACTATAAATGAATGTTGTTAAGGTTTGGCAACCAAGGATCAGGCAAGCTTCTTGCTTAGATTTGTCCAACAGTTCATTGACCACATTTAACAAATTGATTGCAAAGTATGCCCTGAAAATTCCAAGATATGGCATTATAACAGAAACATAAATTCTCATCATTTAACTTTAGGTGTATGCAGCAGAAACAAACACCATTAGTTAGATTTGTCAGAGGACAAGCTAAATGAAAAGACTTAAAAGTTTCACAATCTCACAGATAGACAAATATAAAAACCAAATCAACCAATTAACAGAGTAAAATGCCATTCAGCAGCCTTATTAATCACATAAGCAAACTACATCATCAAGCTTTTTCGTGGACAGACATGAACATGTGGTCAAACATGTAGAATTTTGGGACCACATCTAGATGTAAAGCAGAGTATTGACAGCAAGAAAGTATTAAAAAAAAAAAAAAAAAAAGGGCACCAAGTACTTACATCTGCTCTTTACATATAGAAACCATTTTGTTGTATGCCTCAGCAACAATATTGATGAACTTGACTTGTCCACTTCGCAGTTCTTTGTAACATCTTTCCTCGAGATATTTTGCAATCTATTTAAAATAGCACCAGTATGAAGTTACAGGTTCAGTCTCTACCTTCAAGGCTTGAATAACATTTTATAACACAGCAGTTATGCATAAAGACAGCACCTTTGGAATCCTCAGTGGGTTTTTTGCAGCATATTCACATAGTTTGACAATTTTTCTTTCATTTACAGTACAATCCTGCAAAACATTGTGGAGGCTTCAACTTTTGTTCCCATAAAAAAGAATAACAGTGAAGCCAGAACAGATGGGTTGTACATAGTGCTAACAGATTTCCAGCTACACTGCTTCTAACAACTCTTCTACAGAAATAGAGTATGTCTGCAGATCTGAATCTCCAATGCATATGAAAAACAAAGTTCAATGCATTTTGTATTGTTGGAACAATGAAGGTACTCAGTATACTGCATTAATTGATTAAATGCAAACAAAGGCATTTTGAAACATAAAACAATAGGTCGCTCCAGAAAAGTCTCTGAATGTGACCTGTTCCATCGCATGATAAAACCTTTCATGGTAATGTCACTATTCACTACATCCACATATGTCAACACTCTGATGTTCCAGTCACAAGTAAAACTGCAATTTGAGAACCATATATTTCCTAGGCGACAGCTTAGTATCAATTGATCACACGTCTTCTCAAACCACCAAGGCATTGTTGAGGGAATGAAGACTCACTGGGGACTTAGGGAAGATATCCGAAAGCAATTTCTTATATCGCTTTACAGGTTGCCGAGATCTGGACCTCAATGCAGGACAGCATATGCACATGGTTTCGCAAGCAGGGAATATCTTCCTGGAAATGAGCCCCATTTCCTGCACATAACGATCAAAAGAGGAGAACATAATGAGAAACCCAACTAAGATCTTCTGTTGCAAACTCGAGTCGTAAACAAATTGATCCTTGAATATAGTTAAAATCTGCTCAAACCAAGTAAAGTGAAAGCACCGGCATGAATGAAAGCAAGATGATCCACACGTACAAAGCAAGCGAGGAAGAAGTTGTAGAAAAGCAAAATAGCTGTTGTTTATGATTTTGTTTTTTAAACCAGGAAAAGAGATAAGCAGAAGGCCGTAATTTAAGTTATGTGAAACAGACACAAAGCAGCAGCAGGAAAACCAAAAACGCATCATACATTTAGATGTAGATCGAAAACTGCAAGGAGAATGCCAGTGTAACGCATACAAAGAAACAACACGAAACAACCCAGTGCGTCTATAGCACCTACAAGCTACAGCAATGTACCAACTGGTATCCGAAGTAAAACTTCTCACCCGATAAACATCAAGTGGGTGTGGCATATACGGCACCAACAAGAAGAAAAAGAAAAACCCAGAACAGCAAATTGAGAGAACACAAAAAGCATGAAAACAAAAGAGTGCATAAAAGAAGGGCAGAGAAGGCAACGCACCTATCGGGTGTGGCTGAGCCTCGGCAGAGGCAACAGATCTACGAGGGCAAAAGAAGGAAGAACACAGGAGAAGGAGAACGAGCAAAGCAAAAGGAAAAGCAAAACAAGGTGATATCGGGGAGAGCGCGTGGATTAAGAAAGGAACGTTTGAGAGACAGAGCACGTGAAGTATGTCAGTATTGAGCAGCTTTTTAAGTGTGGAAGACTAAAACTTGTTTTTAAGTTCCAAATTCAAACTTTTGCCTTTGAATAAAAGGCTATGCATTAGAAAAAGCTTTAATTTTTATGTAGTAATTATTTCTCTCTTCTTTTTATTTGACAAAAATAACTTATGATAATAAAATATATTCTACTCGGATTCAAATGTTTGCTATAATTAAGAAAACGCTAGTTTTTTAATATCTTCCCGCTAATTCAAGTCAGCATTCAAATATCAATCCCTGAAAACTGTACCATCACACCATCCATCTTGCAAACAAGGGATACCAAATTAAAATTAAATTAAATTAATTTAGTAAATACTGATGCATATAATCAAATTTAAAATATCTTAAACCTATAAATTAGAAAACATGTTTTTAATTTTTAAAAAAATTAGAAAGTAGAAATTAACGGTGGTAGTTGCTTTCTTAATGCTAAGGTTATTATGTATAGAAAGATATATTTAATAAGATATTCATTTTCTCATTCTTTTTTTTAAGAGCAAAATACTCAAATTTTCATTCATGATGATAAAACTCACTCAAAAATTGAGGAGTAGAAACTTAAATTCGTAGATGTGCAAAGGGAATAGATACTCGAGCTAAAGAATGAGCACGTCTATTGGCTTGCCTACGAATCCACCTATAAAAAATATTCGGTAGCGATAATAACAAAGTCTTACAATCACAAATAATAATACCCAACTCGGAAAGATCAAAATCTAGTGAACTAAGTGCGAAAAAAAAATTGAGAATCCATTTTCTCATTCTTAACAATAGTTTTGAGGTTATTTAATTTTATTTCTATTTTAAATTTTAAATTTAATACAAAATTGAGCCTCATTCGCATTTTACTTTTTAAAATTTTCTTATATATATATTTTTAAAATATCACAAAGGTAATATTTATGGGTATACATATTCAACTAATCTTCTTTGACAAAATAAAAATCCTTGCTGTTGATGGCAGATGCCGGCGTCATACTAATGGCCAAAGCTTTATTTGGCACCTAAACTTGGACATAGAATTTATTGCAACCCACGTGAGCTGTACAAAACAGGCAACTTGATAGCTACACTATGCAAAATTAAAGAAAACGGATGGTGGATTTTTTGTTTTGTGATTCAGTATGTCCATAGAATAATATCCCGTTAGTAAGCTTAACTTCCACGTCTTTGGCTTTCTTTTTGTCCGTATTAAAATAACAAGATTCTGTTGATGTTACTTAGGCATTACCCTTAGTACTAATTAATAGCTTCTAGGAAGAGTGTTTATGCTTATTTTTATTAATGATTGCTAATTTCGGCATCATGTGAGACATTGCTTAGGCTTGACACTATTTAATGGAAGTTGAGCCCCACAATAGAAGAGGAGAAATAACTATGACTCTCGTCTGATTAATTCCTACAACCTCCACCAGTGTAAATTATGTAGTACCTCCATATTTAGACGAGCCATAATTTTTAAAATTAAGGATTTTACGTACAGTTAATAATGTAAGAATAAATTCATTTTACCACTGCATAAAATTTCAGCCTACTAATTCACTCAATTTACTCTTATAGTAAGAAAGTTCAAAGTCATTTCCCTGAATCCCTTAGCCTTAAGAGGATCAATTGCCCTGAAGATAGAATGATCAAATATTACCTTAACATTAAATTAAAACAATGTGGTATAACACGGTGGGCACGTGCAAATCTAGCTAATCAAGAAAATCTAAGCCAACTTCTAGGCACCAACCAAATAACTTTAGTTCAATGAGTGAGCAATGGACTGAAGAAATAGCAAAACAGATCACGACTGTAGCCTTTGTACCATTGATGATTGTGATCTTACGTTAAAACTCCCCGACCCCAAGCTTATAGTTATTCATCAAAATTGCCCTGCGGATAGTAGGCTAAGCCTAGATTAAACAGGCCTCAGGCCCTAATAGTGAGTCCGAGTCTAACCCAGGGCTTGACATATTTTAAAATTTTAAATGTTGTTTTGTTTTAGAAACAAAATTTGTTTTTTTATGAAATAAAGCAATGTTGTTTTAATCTAGGTTAACCTGAATCATTTTTCCTACCATTTCTCCCTATCCTGTGTCGTTTTCGTCCTCTACCTTCAGACTCTAGTCTCTTTCTCTCTCTCTCTCTGACCATTCTACTGCTCGCTACCCACTTTGCTTTCCTGTTCCACTCTTCCCAATCCCTTCCACCTCCCCTTTGCAGTGCCACCTCACTACCCCACTTCTCCACTGTCATCTTTTCTTCCTTCTTCACCACCTACTCAATAAGGTAAAGTTTCTTCGTCTTATTATGGTTTTGAATCTTTTGATTGAATATTGAATTTGCGAAATATTGAAATTTTTGGTATTGTTGCCATCTTGGGGTGCTTTTGCAGATTTACACAAACATATACATGGGCGTATATGTGACCATATAAATAATCGTAAAGTGAAGTTTTGAGACCTTACACAGTCACATACACACTTGTTTATGTACTTATACAGTCACATACGCATTCGTGTAAGTGACCGTCACAGAAACTTCATGGTGACTTACACAGTCACAATACACGACTATGAATGTGATCGTATAAGTTGATAGGTGTACATTATACTATGTTTTGATAGATGTTTAAGTGTGCTTTTGAGTATTTCTTAGATGATTATCATCTATACAGGCTTGGAATTATGCTATTATTAGTGTTTGTTTATATTCTAAGTGTTTATATGGTTTTGAACATAATTTGGATCTTAATTTTATGTTTCAAGAGGTCTTTGATGTGTTTTTGAGTGTATGGAAAAAAGAAATTAAAGAAAAGAGAAGAATTGGAGGCATGGAAGCAGGTCACAATCGTGACTTGTCTTGCCACGTTCGTGACAGAGAGCGCAGACAGTTATTCTAGCAAATTTCAACTTTTCTAACACGAGACTCTTTTTGTAATTTTGACATTTTGGGCCGATTTTTGGAATCAAATTAAGTGGGTAAACTCTAGGAAGAACCTTAGAAGCCTTAAGAACTATTTAAGAACATAAAACACTCATAAAAGGGCAGCCGCCGTCTTCCAAAGTGAGAGAGTAGGAAGGAGGAGCTAGAAAAGCAATCTAGAAATTCCATATTTCCAGTTTGAGTTCAAATCAAGTTCTTTCTTTCTTTCCTTTGTTTATTTCATTAAACTTGATGTGTAACTTGGATTTGAATATGTTATTCATGTTTAGGATGCTCTAATTATCAAATTTGGATATGTTCTTGAGTTGTTTTGTGACTTGATTGTTGTTGATTTCAATTTAATTTTCTAGTGTTGTGATGTTTGGGTATGCTAATCTTCGATAATAAATAGAGAGAGTGAGTCAAAAGTAATCTAATTAGGTTGGGTAATGAGAGTTAGTGACCTAATAAGTCTCCTAAATATCAAATTGATAATTATAAGAAGGGTGATCTTGTGTAAGGACTCGATTATTCAATAAATCACTTAAGAACTAGTTGAAAATGTTAGGTAGATTTTGTGAATTGAGAGGTTGCAAAATCTAGAATTTCGTAAACAATTAGAGTTAATTGATTAGGTCTTGAAAAAGAGTAGTCAATCCTTTAGAAGATCTAGAATCAACACATAATTGAATCAATAACAGTTAGGGAGCAAAATAACTATCGAATGAATCCTAAGCTTCATCTTTGATATTCCTCACATATTTGTGGTGGCTCATTTGTTATTTTATTATTTGCTTATTTTTATTTAATTTGTAGCGTCATAATGCTCCCTGGGAGGATATTGTGAGCGCCACACAAGACAGCACATACTGAATACGAAATATTTTGTAGAAGCATAACATTCAAAATAAACAATTCCAGACCTATGAAACACTTTATACACAGATTTTTATAATCTCAACCAATATAATTACATATCATAATGTCAAAAACCAGCCTGAATTAAGGTTATTACAATATGTCAAACAAAAATCCAAAGTCATATACAAGCCCAAAACAAACTCAAAAATACATTTTGAGCAACACAAAACTCAGACTCCACTGGCTATTGGGATGACTTGTCCCAGTCCTTAAGTCCTTCTCTCTGAACCTACACGAGGCAATTTCACCATGGTAAGCGTATAGCTTAGTGAGTAATAACTAATCTATTTCAAAAGATTTCTTTAACAGTAAATCAGACATAATGCATTTCAAAACAGATATCATGATTATCATAACTGCATAACACAAGAGGTATAAACCTTCAGAATCAGAACATAATTTAGTTTATATCAAAATAAACAAATATCAGAATACAAAATCAGATCACTACTAAATCCATTTACAGAAGTGAGTAATGGGACTTATATAGAAGAGACCGAAGTCTCGACACTGAAGTGTCACTGAAGAGACCGAAGTCTCAACACCAAAGTGTTACTGAAGTGACCAAAGTCTTGACACTGAAGTGTCAATAACAGAAGACACCGAAGTGTCACAGAAGCAGCTGCAGACCCTTCTAGGCATGCCTATTTACCCACAAATGGGACTTAACAGAATCAAAACAGAAATGTCTGAAATTTAATTCACATATTTATAGCTTTGCAAATTATTCAAGCATATCACATATTTACAGCTTTGCAAATCATTCAATGATCCAAATCAATAGCAAACAAAACAATCAAAGCAAAACTATCAAAATTGACCATCTAAATTACTTACAAAAGTTATTGTCTAAATTACTTACAAAAGCTCCCTGTAGCTTTATTGCCTCGAATTCCCGACAATATCTAGAATCGGTCGCTCTAAAGATTCCTCTAAAACATTTAATACAAATATATATCACTATTGTGCACAGTTATGAAATCATTTATGCACATTCATGTATACTAAAAATGAATGATGCATGTTCATGTCAAAAATTCGGGTTTCTTATCCTAAATCTTGTCACATTATCGATCATGTGAAACCATACTCAATTCCTCAATCCAGATTTATTTCACAATCAACTTTCGAGTCCACTTTGCTCAATTATTCTCATCAAGAAGTTGAGGTAATTAAGTAATACTTCCTTCTATAAAGTTTTCCCTCTTTGTCTTAGGTTTCCAATGATACTAAGTTCATCCAATTTGTTTTAGTATACTGAAAGTTATACTAAAAAGGTTTTAGACTCTTCTTAAGCTTCATTAGAATTCTTATCTGAACTTCTAATCAGATTCTAATATTCTTAGAGGCAGAATTAGAATTTAATCTCTTCAGAAAATTTGTATCCTCATGTCTCTAGTTTAATTCAAAGCAAGAATCATCCCATTATGATCTCTACAGGACATGATATAAGCAAAATACTGAGGTATGTTCAGTAAAATATTCTAAGTTATCATACTTCAGTACAATCACATTTCTATCTTAAATTAATTAACCAATCCATTTCCGAAAGCTATGATTTTTGGTGGAGATGTAGATCAATGTTTTATGAATCCATTGGTTTAAGAATCAAGTCATTTAGAGGCTGGATGACAAAGTTATAGTCAAAAGACGCAAAGGTGTTCAAGGTGAGTCATTAAGGGCAAAGTCACTGTCGTGCTTAAGCACGAGGGTGACTTTTAACTCACCCATGCAAATGCACCACAGTGACTTTCAAATATTTCATACAAAGTCACCGTTGTGCATATGCACGAGGGTGAACTTTCCAGCTTAACCAACAAAGTCACGAGGGTGAACTTTCCAGCTTAACCAACAAAGTCACGACGGTGAACTTCCAACTTTTTCAGAAAAGTCATGCACAATAGTGCATTGCATCTTCTTCAACGCACTTGATTCTCTTCTTCTCCTTTCATTCTTTTCCCATATTTTCTCACTTCAATATTATTCAGTGGACACATATATCATTTAAAACAATTTCTCTACTTCCATTTCAACTCCATAACTTCAAATAAATAAAAAATCTGAGATTCAATACCAACATCAAAAATCTGATTCTCATTCACACCATTTCAAACTTTTCTACACTTTCCTTCTTCCATCTTCATCAATCCTAACTCTTCATTTACATCATTTCTCACTTATTCTCACTATATATCACTCCATTCCAACTCACCTTACTCCAAAATAACTAAAAGTCCAGATTCAATAAACACATCAGAAATCTGAAACTACCCATTCACTTTATCTCATTACCGTGTATTTCCATTCTTACTACTGTGTCTTTATTTTCAAAATACAACCAATGCAGAACCTATAGCTACACTGTTCTTTACCACATTTTTACGTACTTAACTAGATCACAATGAACTTCCATTCCCCCAATCTCAAATACATAATCTGCATATTTTCGAAATCTCACCAAGTTTATATAAAACATCTTGGGCATTACCGAAGCTATAATACTAAAACTTCTCATGCATGTACTCATTTTCAGTACTACAACAACATCAAATACATTTGCAAAACATCCAGAAACTATAACACAACTTACTTGCTTCTTCAGAAAAAAAATCCCAACTTTGATAGTGAAGAACAGAGTTTCGATGTAGAATACAGAACCAAGCAAAAGTTGGAGAACAATAAAAAGCTACAGTAATTTGCCTTTCAAAACACATACTTGCGTGTTTAATTAATACCTTGACACATGGCCCCATTGCATGTGAGACGTTTGTCATCCACAAGGAGTGCTACATGTCATTAAGCCATTTGTCTATTTTTTTGAATATCCCAAAATTCTCAGAAAATTCGTAAAATTCCCAAAAATTTTTGAAATACTACTAATAATTTCCAAATAAATTTCCATCACTAATAAACCAAAATTCTCATCTTAATCAAAATTTTAAAACCAATTACACCCGGAACATCATGAATGCATGTTCAATAATTTGTATGAGTCCAACAATACATATGCATAAATAAGCAAAAACTCAATTATGCAAAGCATACTATGCATTGAAATTCTTGAATATTCTAACCCCTACTATGGGGCGTTACAATTCTTCCTTCCTTAAGAAATTTTGTCATCAAAATTTACCTGATCCGAATAGTTACAGATACTGAGCTTTCATGGTTTCTTCCGGTTCTCATGTTGCTTCCTTAAGTCTATGATGTTACCATAGTACTTTTACCAAAGGCACTGACTTGTTCCTGAGCTATTTAACTTCTCTGGCCAAGATAAAAACTAGCCCTTCTTCATATGACAAATCCAGTTGTACCTGAATTTCTTGCACTAGAATTTTAGGTGTCACATCAGACTAATATCTTCTTAGCATTGAAACATGAAACGCATCATGTAGCCTGGCCAATTCTTCATGCAGAGCCAACTGATAAGCTATTGGTCCAATTCTTTTCAGAATTTTATAAGGACCAATGAATCGCGGACTAAGCTTACCCTTCTTTCTAAACCGAAGTATATGTTTCCATGGTAACACTTTCAAGAATACTTTATCACCCACTTGATACTCAATATCTTTCTTTTTTAGATCAGCATAAGATTTCTGCCTATCACTGGTAGCTTTCAATCTTTGCTGAATAATCTGAATCTTTTCTTCAGTATCTTTTACAATTTTTGGCCCGATCATCTTGTTTTCACTCAACTCAGTCCAACATACCAGGGTTCTACACTTCCTACCACACAACACTTCATAAGGCCCCATGCCAATGCTCGTCTGATAACTATTATTGTAAGCAAACTCCATCAAACTCAGATAGTTATCCTAACTCCTGGGAAACTCTAACACGCAACCTCACAACATATCTTCCAATATCTGTATAACTCGTTCAGATTGTCCATCTATTTGGGGATGGAAAGTAGTACTAAACATAACCTGAGTACCCAATGCTTTCTGTAGACTTTTCTAGAATCTTGAAGTAAATTGAGGATCATGATCAGAAATAATCGACAATGGTAATCCGTGCAGTCTCACTATCTCATTCATATACAAATATGCAAGCTTATCCAAAGAATAGTCAGGACGAACAGGCAGAAAATGAGCAGATTTTGTAAACTTATCCACAATTACCCATACCGCATCATGCTTCCTTTGTGTGAGAGGAAGTCCAATGACAAAGTCCATGGCAATGTTATCTTATTTCTATTGAGGAGTAGGAATAAGATATAACAAACCCAATGGAACCTGGTGCTCAACCTTAACCTATTGGCATGTCAGACATTTTGTTACATAATCCACAACATCCCGTTTCATACCTGACCACTAGTAATATTACTTCAAATCCTGATATATCTTGTTCCCACCTGGATGCATAGTAAATACTGTATTGTGAGCCTCAGACAACAGCTTCTTCTTCAATTCATCATTAGCTGGCACACACAACTGATCCTTATAATACAATTTACCATCTCCTTGCACAGAAAAATCAGACTGTTTACCTTCCTATGTAGCCAAGATAAGTTGTTGTAACTTATCATCAGCTCTCTAAACATCAGAAATTTCTTGCCTCAACTTAGGCCTTGCTTGCAACTGAGCTATTAAAGCTCCATCAGATTCAAGTTCCCATTCACCTCGCCTCACTGATAATGCTGAAATTGTCTTCTGACTCAAGGCATCTGCCACAATATTAGCCTTACCCGAATGATAATCCACAATACAATCATAGTCCTTAAATAGTTCCAACCAACGCCGTTGTCTCAGATTGAGTTCTTTCTGGGTAAGCAATACTTCAGACTCTTATGATCTGTGAAAATTTTACACCTTTCACCTTACAAGTAATGCCACCAAATTTTTAAGGCAAACACTACCGCTGCAAGCTCCAGATCATGTGTAGGGTAGTTCTATTCATGAGTCTTTAGTTGCCTAGAGGCATAAGCAACTACCTTTCCTTCATACATCAAAACATACCCAAACCAGTTCCAGATGCATCACTAAACAAATCATACTCTTTACCAGAAATAGGTTGGACCAATACAGGAGCTTCAGTAAGCATACTTTTCAGCTAATCAAAGCTACTCTGACATCTATCAGACCATTCGTACTTCTCTCCCTTCTGTAACAATTTAGTTAAAGGGGATGTTATCACTGAAAACCCCTTAACAAACCTTCGGTAACAACCAGCCAGATCCAGAAAACTTCTTACTTCTGTCACATTCCGTGTTGGCTTCCAATTAATAATCGCCTTTATCTTACTAGGATCAACTCTAATTCCTTCAAAAGAGACAACATGCCCTAGAAATGATATCTCCTAAAGCCAGAAATCACACTTACTCAGCTTAGCATACAACTGTCTTTCCCGCAGGGTCTATAATACAATTCGGAGATATTCAGTATGGTCATGTTCATTCTTAGAATAGACCAGAATATCATCAATAAACACCACAACAAACTAGTCCAAATAAGGCCTGAACACTCTATTCATTAGATCCATAAATACTGCTGGAGCATTAGTTAAACCGAATGACATTACTAGGAATTCATAATGTCCATAACGGGTCCTAAATGCAGTCTTCCGTATATCCACATCCTTTACCCAAAGCTAATAGTACCCCGATCTCATATCTATCTTCGAAAACACTCCTGCATCTTTCAACTGATCAAATAGATTGTCAATCCTTAGCAACGGATACCTATTCTTCACTGTGACTCTATTCAATTGCCTATAATCGATGCACATCCATAGTGTGCCATCCTTCTTTTTAACAAATAACACCGGTGCTCCCCACAATGACACATTGGGTCTAATAAACCCCTTATTCAGAAGCTCTTGTAACTACACCTTCAACTCCTTCAACTCATTAGGAGCCATTCTGTACGGTGCTCTAGTTATAGGAACAGTGCCAGGCATAACTTCAATAGATAACTCCACTTCCCTTTTAGGAGGGAGTCTAGGTAATTCCTCAAGAAATACATCTGGGAATTCATTTACTACAGGAATGTCAAGTAGTTACCACCCTCCTTCTTGGAATCAAGCACAAAAGCTAGATATGCTTCACAACCCTTCCTGGGAAGCTTTCGGGCTTGTATAGAAGATACCACATTAGCTAAGGAGCTAGTGCGGATGCCATGCAATATTACTTTAAACTGGTCAGATCTCCTAAGCATAATTGTCTTAACCTTACAGTCAATTACTGCCTGATATTTGGATAACCAATCCATACCAAGAATCAGATCAAATTCATGAAACGACAATCTGATCAAACCTGCTACATAATCATCTCCTTGAATCATAATTGGACAATTCCTATACACCTGATTAACCAACACACTACTACCCAGAGGATTGGTTACCTGGATATCATACTCTAACTGATCTATAAGCATCTCCTTATCAAACATTTCTCCAGTACCGATATATAAATGTGAAGATCTAGGATCAATTAATGCATACATTTCAAAATCAAAGAGAGAAACCATACCAGTAATGACATCCGGTGCATCCTGATCCTCACGAGCTTTTAAGGCATAAGCTCGAGCCGAGGTAGAAGGCACAGTTGGTCAATTTACAGTTTTTGAGTGGGAACACGGATTAGGTCTGTTCTAATTATATCTTCCTCGACCTCTTCCTATTCCTCTGTTCCCAGCAGATGCATGGGAGATCTCCCTACTGACTTGTGATGTTTGAGCCTGTCTGAGAGGGCAACTAACTATCAGATGCTTAGTACTGCCACAACGGAAACATGCCTTCATAGCCCTCCTACCAACATCCCAATGATGTACCAAACAATCAGGGCATCCCGGGGGTTCAGAACCTCGGCCTCCAGATGACCCCCTACCAGAAACAGCCGAGGAGGGAAAGTTTTGTCGCCTTCCCTGGGTCACAGATCTCTGAGTATTTTCTGGTGCAGAAGTAGTACCTTCCCGACTTCGTTTCCCTGAGGACTGGCCTCCTCTAGTAAAGCCCCTTCTCTGATTCCTTTCTCTCCTAACCATCTCCTATCTCTCTATTTTCATGGCAGCCTGTACCAGCTAATGATACGTCACTTGCTGCAACAGAGTAATTGCTGCCAGATGCTCCTTGATGGAATCATGCAATCCATCCTCAAACTAGTGACATCAGAACTCCTCAGTAAGCACAGATTCAAGGGCACACTTACTGAGTCGGTTGAATTTCTGATCATACTCAGCAACTGATAAGTTTCTCTACTTCAAGTTTAGAAATTGCTTCCATTTATCCTTTCTGTAAGCCTCTGTCACATACTTAGCTTTAAATTCTTAGGCAAAGTAATCCTAATTCAGAGGTAGCGGTAGTTGAGGACTTCTCAAAACGAACTTCCACCATTCATAAGTTGCTCCTTACAGAAGGGAGATAACATAGTGCACCATCTGATCTGCTGGACAATTAATTTCATCCAATACCCTCTTCACTTTCTCAATCTAGAATTCCGCTCTCTCTGATTCCTCCAAAGATGTCCCAATAAATTCTTCCGCTCCATACTTTCGCAGCTGATCAATTGGATCCCTCGATACTGTCATCCGATGCAACAATGTCATCATATCCTAGGGAAAACTTAATCAAAGCCTCTCCCTAAGATGGAGGAGGAGGTGGCATCTCATCTTCACCTCGATTGACTACAGAGGGTCCAAATATTACTGGGTGAGTTTGCTCCATCTGATTGCTCACAGCAACTTCATCAACAGAATCACGAGATCCTTCCATCGTAATTCTATAGACAAAACATAGGATACTGCATTAGGTCAAAACACAACTTGTACAATCAAAGACTTAATAAATAAAACATGAACAAACTATGAACTAGGCAGTAATAAAATTGATTGATTGATCAATAATGAAGGCTATGAATTAATTCTACCCTTCTTTTTCCCTTTACCTGCTTAATTTAATCATACTTAATCTTAGATATTTTATAGTTATGATTACCCTCTCTCAAGATCTAATTAAGTAATCCTAATAACAATAGATAGAAAATGAATTGTGATCTCTCAATCTATCAAAACTCTCTATAATTACGAAACTCGATTTGAAGTAATCCTATAGATAGATAATAAAAAATTAAGATCTCTCTTTAATTTCCTACTATTTTGATGTTTATAGGTCTATTGAGGTACCAGATCTCTCTATACAAAACAATACGAGTGAATCAATATCTCTTGATTCAAAATGATTATAAAACAATAAACATCACAAGCATATTCATTAAATAAAGAATATAATTCAATAAATAATTCAAGATTAATTCCTAAAAAGGAATTTAGCAATCCATAGCTGCAACTAATATCCAAATTTAATTATCATTAACATCTAACAATAACAAGGAAATAAGAAAATATTGTATAATGAAACCTAGAAGTCTTCTCTTCTTTGCCTTATATAGAAAAATCTGCAACCTTATTCTTAAGAATTCTCTTTTTGATCTCATCTTTAATTATGATTATGCTATCGTCAAGTGGTGTTTTGAGCTTTTTTATATACTCTTGAGTCTTTTAGGGTTTTGTCTAAGGTTTTTCCTGTGTATATCTTCCAAAAATAGCCTTAAAGCATCAAAAGTATGAAAAAATTTGCATCCTGGCTGCCCAAACTCTTTATCATGATTGTGTAAGGAGTTGCATGATCATGCCAAAGGCCCCTAGCCTTCTACTTTTTATTGCATGATTGTGTATAAGATTTGCACAATCGTGCCAAAGGCTTCTAACCTTCAACTTCTTATTGCACATTCGTGTATAAGACTGCACTATCATGCTAAACTTGGTTCTCCGACTTTTTCTTCATCTTTTGTTCACTTTTTCCTATCTCTACTCATCACCAAACACATCAATAAATCCTTGAAATATAAAATCAAGATTAAACTCTTGCCTTAAACAATAACAAATAAAAAAAATTACACAAAACTAACTAAAACATAAATATAAGTCCTAAATGCATGATTATTGATTGTTGTAGATTGCATCATGTTTTAATGGGTAGTTCGATGTGTGTTTAGTTGTTAATTTGATTATTTAGTGTGTGTTTAGGCTAGAATTGTGTTAGTTAGTTTGCTATTTGTCTTTTAAGTGTTTTATGGGTTAGAGCATGTGTTTGGGCTTCAATTTTTTATTTTTAAGGTGTCTTGATGTGTTTGCTAATGTTTCAGGAAAAATATAGAAGAACGGAGAAAATTTTGAGAAAGCTCAGAGCTGGAACCAGGGCTACGATAATGAAAAAACCAACCAGGAGGAGCCACGATTGTGGCCTGATATGCCACAATCGTGATAAAAGCTAAAACTTTGGGCCATGAACATGGCCTGCGCTACAAAACGCGGACATATTTCCTAACTTGAGTTCCCAAAGGACTTTTTAGACCTTTCGAACCTAAATAGGGTTGCCCTAAATGGAAAAGACATAAAAGGCATTATGATGGAACCCTAAGAGAGCCTCCACTTCTAAAATTTTGGGAAAGCTTCAAGGGAGAGAAGAAGAAGAGAGAGAAGAGGAAGAAGAGGAGAGGGAAAGCAGGTCTTACCCACCAAGAATACCATTAATAAGAGTTGATGATGTCGAATCTTCAAAGGAGCGTAAGGAATTTAATAGAAGACAATAAAGATTGAGTTTGAAGTATGCAAGGCAGTATCTGCTCTAGAAGCTAAAGAAGAAGAGAATAAAGAACATAGGAAACAGGACATAGAGGTTGAAGAAGACACGAAAGTCTCTGTTCATGAAGTGTAAGAAGAAAAGGAGAAGGGGGTGACTGAGGAAGGATTTGAACAACTTACCTTCTTATAAGACAAACTGCTGGATTCAATAGAAGATTCAGGGAGTTTTGTTATTCCCTATTTTGTTGATAGTTTGTTGCTGAAAAGGATATTACTAAGCTCATTAGGTTTCCTTAATTTGATAGATTTTGTCCTTTTCATTATCTTACAATTTGTAGCTTACTCACAAGCTACAAAATTGATGTTGAACGAGAAGGGTGGAAGCAAGCCACTAATAATTGATCTAGGCTAAGCGTCTAAGGATGCAAGGTCAAGCTAATGACCCTAAATTAGCATGTTTAGTATAATAGATTTAAATTGTTGCGTAGTTATATTTGTTTCTACTTCCAAAATAAAGTTCTTAATGATTTGGAATGGTTTGGATTGCTAACTCTCTTACTCTATTTAAAGCAATTATAAGATAGGGCAACAATCTCGGGCGTCAAGCGCATTTGGTATCAGATACCAACATCATCTCCACCTCAATTACCATGATTGGTTCTTATGCTCTAACCCTTCTCTTCTTATTTTATTTTATTTTTATGTTTTTCTTATCATGTTGCTTTATTCCCACCTTATATGTTTGAGGACAATGTGTTATTTAAGTGTGGGGAGGTATGTGCATTGTTATTTTGATGTTGACTATGAATGGGTTGTGTGCTTGTATGTTTTTATTTTGAATGTGAATTTTGCATATTTTTATGTTAGTTTATTTAGGTGCATAATGTGACTCGTGTGAATGTGTCAATGGCTAGGACTTAACGAGATTAATTTAGCTTTGAACATGGTCTTTTAGGTTGCAAAGATTTATTAGCTTTTGAAATTAGTAACCTAAGTTACTTTAGGTAAATATGCATGTTAATTAGGATATAATGTTATTATATTTACCCTAGGTTTTTGTCACATTCATTTATAATTTTAGGCCAATCAAATAAGTAGTGTCGTTAGTATCTTTTCATGAGAATTATTATTTAAGAAATGAGGTAGGCAATAGTAAAATATGAAAAAAAAGTGTAAATTGTAAGCAAATAACTATTTCGCTGGCCTTCAGGTTATAAATAGAGCTAATAACCAATTAAGAATGTGATATAGCTGAGTAACCGTATTGACACACATCATAAATTTGTGCCTTTGCATCAAAAGGCTATAATGACAGTCCAACCCAGTCGTTATATAAAAACATGGCCTAGTTAAGTAACTGGATCGTTATTCATTACAAATATTTGCCTCCGTGCAAAAAGTCTAGGTTTATGTCATTAAAAAATCAACAAAAATAGTGTTCTTGCCAAATAAACCCTACCGATCTTGTGTATAGCTTGAATTTTCATGAAAACCTACTTAAAGATAGTTACACTTTTGGTTGACCGAATAATTATCAATGTGTGTTTAAAAGTGATAGGGGTGAATAAACTTAACATTAAGGTCTTGATTAGTTGTATATTTAGTCTAAAGAACTTAGGCACAGGTTTTATAAGTTAATAAGTTAGAATAACTTGAGAGATAGTGTTTGTAGTTAAATTTGTTTCGACAAGTTTAATACTATTGTCCCATTATTGCATATGCGTGTTTTGTATTTTGGTTTGTTTTGTTTTTGCTTGAGGATAAGCAAAAGTTTAAGTGTAGGGATATTGATAATTGTAGATTGCATCATGTTTTAGTGGGTAGTTTGGTGTGTGTTTAGTTGTTAATTTGATTGTTTAGTACGCGTTTAGGTTAGAATTGTGTTAGTTATATATTTATGTTTGAAGTGTTTTATGGGCTAGAGCACGCGTTTGAGCTTCAATTTTTTTTTGAGGTACCTTGATGTGTTTGCTTGTTTCAGGGCAAATATAAAAGAACGGAGAAGATTGGAGAAAGACTGGAGTTGGACTCAGGGCAATAAGCCACAATCGTGACAAACCAACTAAGAGTAGCCACGATTGTGGTTTGATATGCCACGATTGTCACAGAAGCTAAATAGAAATGCGAACAGATGTCCTGACTTGTGTTTCTGAGCGACTTTTTGGACCTTTTGGATCCGGAAAATTTCCTAGGGTTGCCCTAAATAGAAAAGAGTATAAATGGCATTATGATGGAACCCTAAGAGAGCCTCCACTTATGCCATTTCGGGAAAGCTTCAAGAGAGAGAAGAAGAAGAGAGAGAAGGGAAAGAAGAGGAGAGAGGAAGAGGGTGACTCGATGCTGTTGCCTTCTCGGTTTATTCGATCTAAGTTCTTTCTCCTTTCCATCTTTATTTCTGTTCAGTTAATGTATGAGATGATGATGGATTATATGATTATGGATCTTGGATTGTTGATGATGTTCTAACATTTCCTTTAGGATTTTACCTTGATTCAATGTTAATATAGTCATTTTTACGTTATTTTGATTGGGTGTTATGATTAATCGCAAAACTTTCATATTTCGGCAATAAACCTGAATAAAAATGATTGGGTTGGATTAATTAGAGTTGAGTGATCCAATAGACCAAGTGATTAATCATATCGATTATTGTATAGAGAGAGATCTTGTGTGAGACCCGGTAGCTTATTAGAGTGCTTAAGATATAATTAGAGTTGTGGTCTTTTGTTAATTGAGAGATTGCAAATTTCATGATTCAATTAGGGTTTATGATTTAGGGTTCAATGATTATAAATCGAGAGAGAGTGATCCACCCTACGATAGTCTAGAACCGATACCACAATAATGCATAAATGACTAGATTAGCATTGATGATAGGGAAAATCCCCTCTCATAATTTGGTAACTCTTCTTGGTTAGTTTCCATTGTGACGTTTGGGTTGCTCGATTTCAATTTCTTTTTGTGTTAAACTTGCGAATTAATTTCTCGATAATCACTTTCTTGTATTTACTTTTCTGTGTAATTTTATTTTCATTTTGTTAGTTTCCTTAGCCTTAGATATCCTAATATTAGACTAGTTCACCTTCCTCGTGGGATGGACCCTTAACATACTACAAATCACGACCTGTGCACTTATAGTATTTGAGGGCTATAAATTGTAAAGCTTGCGCAACATCCAATAATTATCAACGAAGAAGACACTAAAGCATACTCCAACACTCTTGGATATTCAATCAATTACTACAACTCAGGAGTTTTATTTATCCTTTCATCAAACATAAGATCAAGAATGGGGATAACCCTTTTTTTGTGGTATGATAATTGGACAAACATTAGTCCACTTATTCATCGAAATAAACTCCAATAGTTAGGACACAGAATACCTACTTACTCTAAAACTTAAGCTATCATTTTTAATGATGACTAGTATGACAATTTCAAAGGCTTCCATGCTTTAGTATATCATCTTACTGTCTTCAATGATACAAGCAATGTTGATACCATCATTTGGACCATTAATCCGCTTCTTAAATACTTCCTTTCATTTAATCTTCAACAACGACTCTCCTGCAATAGCATGGTATACACTCCTCTGGAAAAATTCCCTCAACCCAAAAACTTCCATAATCACGTGGATAGTGATAAAAAGCAGATTACTGACAAAAAACATATGGTATGAACAACATGACTCAGTATGTGAACTATGTAGAGATCTTGAGGAAGATTAGAGCCATCTATTCTTACTTGCAATTACTCTAGAGTGCTATTGGGATGCACTTAACTAATACTAGATATAACGACTTAATCACAGGATTAAGAGCTTACATTAAACATGATTATTTCTATCATGAAGCCTAGACAGCCGAATGTGATCCTTATCAAAACAACTTTTCTAAGTATCATTTATTCTCTGCGAGAAAAAGGAATAGCAGGCTTTACAAGAGAGTTGGTGAAGATAAATATCTAGTTGCGGATCAGTGCATAAATTGGATTAAAGCTGTGACCACCACTAAAAGCATGGAACACCACCTCACCCTAGAAATCAAAAGGAAATGACATCTGTGAACTAAATTGAATTTTTAACAGCACTATTTACTTTCCTCAATTCTTATGTAACTTGATTTAAAAGTTAGGCGAAAGCCTTTTACTTGGAAACATTGTAATGTTGTAATAATTCCACTATTGAACTATTGTCAATACAAATTCAGTAAATTTTCCACAAAAAAAACTCAAACACCTAGAAAACATACTAAGTTTTACACTTATTAACATCCCCTCACTTAAATCTTTGTTTGTCTCCAAGCAAAACTAAAACCACGAAATAAAAAAATCACAAAACGCATAACATACAAACACTCAATCATGCAGTAATCCAAAAATGGTACAATGGCATCAAATCTTATGAAATTAATTTATCCGTATACATCAATCTCTTTAAAAGTTCCAACACACTAACTTATTCCATTGATGTTCAAATGCTTTGATTTAAATGCACATATCAACCAAAATATCGATACCTATTTATACATATATGGCACTTGTAAGCATGCACTTCTTCTTATATAACAATTAAAGTGGTAGATCATTACCAAATACCCATTCATGAAATTTATTTTGACATTTAATTTGAAGATGTATAGGTTTTCTTTTATTGACAACTTGATACTTATTAAGCCTAGTTAGAGTGTTATTATATCATTTTGATGCAAAGATAATGTTGGGCCCGTGTTTTGCGTACCAGGGCAGACTCAAGCCCAATCTAGCGGGGCGAGTGGGGGCCCCGCATACTTCAAGTTTGCACGCGACCATAGCCTTAATCAATATTGTCCTCTTTGGTCATGGGCACGAATCGAACCCATGACCTCAAGGTTTTGTTGCATTTAAATGCACACCTCTTACCATTGAGCCAATGCGGGGCCCCCACTCGCCCCGCTAGATTGGGCTTGAGTCCGCCCCGGTACGTAAAATACGGGCCTAACATTAAAAGGCGCCTTTTAATGTTGGGTCCGTGTTTTACGTACCTGGGGTAGCAGTTCAGCCCCAACGTACTTCAAGGTTGCACGCGACCCACACACTAATTGGTATTGTCCTCTTTGGTCTTGGGGAGAATCCACGACTTGAACCCAAGACCTCAAGGTTTTGTTGTTATCTAGCAACACGCCTCTCACCAAGTGGCTCAATGGTGAGAGGCGTCCACTTAAGTGGAACAAAACCTTGAGGTCTTGGGTTTGAGTGTTAGAAACTCCCCAAGACCAAAGAGGACAATACTGATTAAGGTTGTGGTGCCGCGGTATCACCCGCAAACACACGCCGGGGTATAACCCCCAAACACCGAAAGGTGAGGTGTGGGGCCCAACAGATAATCAATTTGTCATAAATGTCTCTCGCTTACTCAACTATATCACAACTCTTAATTGGCTTTTAGCTTTATTCTTAACCTAATTTTTTAAAAGGTTAGTAGAATAGGAAATTTATTTCACACGTTTATCCCACACTTTGTTGTCTTCATTTTCGTTTTACCTACATCACTTCTTCTTAGTCAATCACTCCAATGAAATACTACTAATAATGTTTGCCAATTTAATTGAATTTAATTATAAATGTATCAAAAACAGTGCCATATCTTGATATAATAAGTGCAATATTCTAACCAACATACATATTCACCTAAAAAATGCTTAAACTATAAACTTTACAAGCTAATATTTCTTCACAAATTAAATAATCATGTTTATAGCTAAGCTAATTCATTTCAATTTTAAGCCCATTGACACATTCACATAATGCACACATCATACAACGAAATGTTTACACAATACCAACCTAATTAAAAAATAACATAATGCAAATGCCTGTAAATATAAATTCGCACACAAATTTTATACAAGAACATATATGTACCCACATTTGATAAAAACATTGTTCTAAATGTGGGAAACAAGACTCAACATAAACAAACATAACTAGTAAAATAACAACAATTAAAAGAAATAAAAAGAAAGGCAAGAGTACTCATAGAAATTGTGGATGTGACAACGTAGGAGACAAAACTTATACACACTACATGTTATGAAATTCTATTATTAAACTCACAACAAAATAAAAATAAAAAATTAACAAAGCACTTTCAAACACAATTCTACAAAGAAAAAACTATGCATAACGTGCTAAGTTTTAGGCCACTAGCTTGACCAATGTAGTTCAATTATTTTAACAAACTCCTTTTTTGAATGTTAAGGTCCTATGCATAATCACATTACGACTTATGCTTCTTATGTCCAAAATTTACCCTCCTATGGCTCTCAGTCTCTTTCTAATTGTCTCCACCATTCCTTTCTCTTGTTCCCATCGATTTTCAACTCTATAATGTGTGGTTTCTTAAGAAAGGGTATCATGGTGCTTCCATTCTCATTAAGATCTCTTGCTTCAATTTAACATCCAACTCCTCCTTTCCTAGTTCTCCTTCCTCCTCAACTTCCACAACACTAACTTCTTTAGTATTGCAATCCTCTTGCTCTTTTTATGCATTCATCTACTATATCAATCTTCACGCAAGACCTACTTTCCTCAGGATTCGTTAATACTTTATTCATATTAAATTCAACTTGCTCCTCACCAATTTGAAGAATAAGTTTCCCTGTATAAACATGCACTAAAACTCTTCCTGTATTTATAAACGGTCTACTAATAATTAATACCCATTTTTAATCTTCTTCAAAGTTTAACACTACGAAATCCATATGAATAATAAACTTGTCCACTTTTACTAGCATATCCTCCACTACAGTGGATGGTTTCTTTTATAAATTGATCCTCTAATTAAATAAGCATGGATGTTAGTTTCACATCTCCTAGGCTCAATTTTTGAAAATAGAAAAAGCCATAAGATTAATACTTACACCTAAGTTGCATACACATTTATGGAATTCTAAATTACCAACTATATAGGGTATAATGAAACTCCCTAGGTCTTTCAACTTTAAGGGTATATGGCTTTTGACCAAAAAAAAAAAAAGGGTATATGGCTAGTGATAATGGAGTTGTAACTTTCTATCAGAGACTATTTGGTTATCTTACCAATTTTTCTTGTTTGATAAGATGTCTTTGAGAAAATTCGTGTCCTTGGGTATGCTCTCCAAAGCTTCCACAAAGGACAAGGTAATTTGCAATTTCTTTAACTTCTCTACGAACTTTGCAAATTGTGCATCTAATGGATTATTCTGCAACTATTGTGGGAATGGAATCTTTGGTGCATATGGATGGGGAAGAACATAAGTGATTTTCTCTCTCTTCTCGTCTTCCTTATCCATTGTCTTTTAGTCTTTTACCTTATGGGATTCTTCTAACTTTCCTTTCACTTATAACTGTGATAACATTCAATGCTTCCATGGATTAAACTTTATGTTGTTCGGGAGACTCCCCACACTTCATGTAGACAATGCATTAGCTAATTGGCTCAATTGAAAATCCAAATTGTGGTTGGAAGAAGCAGGATTCTACACAATTTGGTCAAATTTAACCTTTGCATTTTTTAGTTCTCATATTGGCTTAATTTGGAATTCATAACATCTGTCAAATTTTCCATCTTCTATTCCAATGAAACAAGCCTAATTTTTTGAAATCTTAGTGGGCCTTGAGCTTTTATTGGGTTTCCTGCATTGTTAGAATAAGAAAAAGTTAAGTGGTTTTTGCAACCAGGATTGTAAGTATTTGAGTAGGGATTATTAGCTCCTCGACTATACTATGCTCCTATAAAGTTGATTTGCTCCATATTATTATTTTCCCCTATGAAGCAATCATTTGAGACATGATTTTCTTGACCGCATAGTTCATATCCATGTTGAATTTCCTTAAGTGGGCTAGAAGATGTTGCTTTTAGGTTGTTTAATCTTTTGGTTAGGTTCACCTCTTCAACCTATAATGTTGTCACTGAATCCACAACAAGCACTCCTTTTCTATCTCTAAAGGTTGGTTGCTATTTACTTCTTTCTAGTGTCAATAGACAGTTGTTGTTTGCCATTTCTTCTAGCAAATCATGTGCTGCTTTAACCATTTTACTCATTAAAGAGCTACCAGTTGCTACATCTATAGTGCCTCGTGTGGGTTGATTCACTCAATTGTAGAGTGCTTACAGAAGGAACTCCTTTGGCAATTTATAGTATAGGCAGCTCATTTGCAACACTGTAAACCATTCCTATACTTCATATAAAGACTCCCCATCACTTTTTTCGAAAAATTTCATTTCCTTTATGAGCCTATTGGTCTTTTTTAAGGGGAAGCATTTAGCTAAAAAAGGCTTATACTAGTGGCTCCCATATTGTGACATGGTCTGGGTTGAGAGGGTTTAACCATGTCTTAGCTTGATTTTAAATGTAAAAAGAAAGAGCCCTATCTTGGATACATCTTTCAACAATCCATTTTATATGAACTTGTCACAAATCTCCAAGAAGTTGGCCACATGAGCATTAAGATCCTCATTAGTTAGTCCATAAAATTAAACGTTAGTTTGCAACATATTTAGCAGTCCTAGTTTGATTTCAAAAGTATTGGTCTGCATTGGTAGTCCCATTATCCCGTGTTGATTTACACTAAACCCAAGCCTCACAAAGTCCATAAGGATTGTTTGCTGGTGCCCTTTACATCATTCCTCTGCCATTGTTCTTTTTATCACTTCTTAGCATCTCACTTTTTGAATCTCCCTCTCTTGCTTAGTGATATCATAAACTTATATATCATTGGCTTACTCAAACTCCTTATTGATCTTATGTTCATGCACCTGAAATCACACAAGAAAAGTATTAAAGTACTTAAATCAAAGTAACTTAAACTATAATAGATGCTATAATAATCCCCAGCAAGGGCGCCAAAAACTTATTGATAGTTTTAAATAGATACACTTTAGTATTACAAGTATACAGATCATAACTTATAATATAAAAGATATCATTCACACGATGATTGTATAGTCATGTAACAATTCTTGTAAACTTTGTTTAAGGAAAATAATAAGATGATTAATTAAGAATTAAACTAAAAATAAAGACCTAATAAATAAACTATGAACTAGGCAACAATAAAAATGATTGATTGATCAGTAATGAAAGCCAGGAATTACTTCTATCCTTAGTTTACCTTTACCTTCTTAATTTAATCATACTTGATCATAGATATCCTATTATTGTGATTACTGTCTCTCGAGATCTAATCAAGTAATCCCAATTATAATAAATATAAATAATTATAATTGATAGAAATTAAATTTTGATCTATCAATCTATTAAAACTCTTTTTAACTATGAAACTATATTTAAAGCAATCTAATGGATAACTAATAAACAATTAAGATCTCTCTTCAATTACATATTAATTTCATATTTATAGGTCTATTGAGCTACCAGTCCTCGATGTGTAACAAAAGATAAGTGAATTAATCCAATCCCTTGATTCAAATTAAATAGAAAATAATAAACATCACAAGCATATTCATCAAATTAAGAATGCAAGTTTAACAAATAAGTTAAGAGTAATTCCTTAAAAGGAATTTAGCAATCCAAATATGTAACTAAATATCTAAAGTTAATCATCATTAACATCAAACAACAGGAAGGAAATAAGAAAAGAGTGTATAATGAAATCTAGAAGTCTTTTTTTTTTTGTCTTGACATTTACATGATCATGTCAGAGGCTTCCAACTTTCTACTCCTTATTGCACTATCTTACATAGGACTGCACTATCGTGCCAAACTTGACTCTCCAGCTTTTCTTCATCTTTTCTTTTCTTTTTCTTGTTTCCAATCATCACGAAACATTTCAAACAATCCTTGAAATATATAAATAAGATCAAAATCTTGCCTTAAACAATAATTAATTAAAAAAACAATAACAAGAACATAAATCTAAGTCCTAAACATATGATTATCTACTAAGAAAACACTAAAAGCAGACTTTAACACGTAGAAAAAATACTAGGTTTTACACCTATCATAAGGATTATATAAAATCTCTAAGTACCTTGAGAGGGATAATCTTTCAGTCTATTTCAATCTTTTATCTCTAGCAGATCTATTTAACAAATTATAAACTTTATTGAGTTTTTTTTTCATAGCTTAAATCTTAGGTACATTAGTGCTATCATAAGAATTTATATTTAATAGCTTTTGTTCTTCATAAAGGCCATTATTTTTGTGACACAATTATAAGCTTCATGTCCTTCAACTTTGAGGTATTTATTCAATCTAAAGGGTGGATTCCTTTTTAATTAAAATATTTTGATAAAAATTTCAACAGGGCAATGGTTTGAGCATAGCTAATTACTAAGGTATATAGAACTATTAAGGAAGCTTATAAGCTAATTATAATCTACTACGGCTCTATAAAGCTTATTCTTAAGAAGCCACTCTCCATTTTGGTTATTGGTTTACGGTAGTAGATTCCATTTTAGTATGAAATCTATAGTATCTATATGGCTAATGCAATTAATTTACTACATCTTTTGAGATGTACTCTTACTCCTTCCACTTCAAAGTCACTTATTAGGATTTAGTGTGTACTTTCCATCTATAAATCCATCAAATCTTTCCATAATTCCTTCCTCTGGGATTTAAGATTTGCTACATACATTATTGTGAAACTCAATCTTATCAAGCATCTTGTTAGTAGAACTTGACAATGAATTAACCTCTTACATTACGAGTGATGAAGTATCTTGTTATCATTAGGGTCATAAAAGATTATGATCCATCTATTGCAATGCCTATGATGATTGCTCACTGTAATCCATTTTTTTTAATGAACCATAGCCTTTTTTGATGAGAAGACTCCTTTATTTTATTACCTAATAGATTAGCAAATGGTGGTTTCTTATCAAGGAGAACATCATGAAGCACTTTTTGCTTCGTGGGTTTTTAATAGCCTTTAAATTCTAAGAGACAAAAATCATTAGGTAGTGAAAAAGAGAGATTTATTCTTCCTCCTTAATTTATGATTGGGCAGTACCTTGTATGCATGTTATTGACTACTGGTGTTAATTTTAAGACTGAAGAGCTAGAGGGAATCTCTTCTTGAGCAACTTTTATACTTAATAGCCACTACTATTACTTATCTTCTTGATAGATAATTTTAAGAATCCTTAACAATCGTGTCTTTAATTGAATATATCTGCACTATTGTATCTACCTTAGTCATCTATCAACTTGACTAGCGTATTCATCTAATCTTGGTCCATCTCCTTTTTCTTTATATATACCATAATTGACTCCAACTTTGCCTTTTTCTCCTATAACTTGGAAGCGATGTTTGGTATTTTCTCCCTCTTTGTTCTCCAAAATCCTAAGTTGCAATCCTTTTTCTTGAATTCCATAAATCTTAACACTCTCTCCTGATTCAATGTTTTTACTAGTAGGGACCTCCTTAAGTCTTCATTAGTATTTCATTGGAACTTCTTCTTACACATGCTTCCCATCTTTATCAAATCTCATAAGCTTGACTTTATGCAGTGATTCCTTACTAAGAGGAACCTCAACACATATCTTTGTGTATCTATTCTCTTATAGCATTGCAATTGCATTATCCATACAAATAGGTCTTCCAATAAAGCTTGTAAGCTAACTCAAACCATATATAGAACAATATTTAAGAGGGACATTGTGTATTTCACCTAAATGGTAACATTTTTAGTTTTTGAAAAGGTTTTTTCTAGACTTAGTCTCCATTTTTGAAGCAAAAGAGGCTTGTCATTTACATGTTAGGGACCAGTTTTTAGTATCTATCCAGTTGAAACTTTAGAGCTAAATTTAAAGATGAATATCGCCTCTTCGTTAGTAAGGACTTGCTCTAACCTTTTTTTATAGTAATAAAGCTCATTAATGAGCTATAGGAAACCCTAATCTCTTATCAGAGGACGAACCAATTAATGAAGTAAACCATCTTTTGGCACCCTTTGACATAATTTCCTCAGAGTTCATAAAAAGCATCAATATCTATGAAAAGTATCACTATCACCCACAACTTGTTTCCAAGAACACCTAACTAGTTGTTTATATCTCTAATGGTCCTAAGGGCTTCAACAATTGAAATACTTGAGTTTAATGCCTTGGAGCTAGTTTGGTTCGAGATAGTTTCAAGATGAGAAAGAGGCTATACGAGGATTAGAAGAATTAAGTTACTGAGAGGGAAAGTCATGGTCTGCCAGGGAAAAGCCAAGGCTAGAAGAAGGTTAAGGGGTTATCAAGATAATTCTAGTTGAAACTTTGAGTGCAAAGAGGAACTAGAAGAGAAGATATTGGAGAAGGAGCAAGTGGAGAAGGAAAGGGAACCTCGTTGACAATTTCCATATCTAAAAAGAAAAGAATGACTGCTATTAGAGGGGAGCAGTGTTCTGAAACCCGGACCGGTTGTTGGCCCCTGAAA
>JAOQMQ010000006.1:16165119-16190070 GCA_027563845.1 Erythroxylum subrotundum
TAAGTGGGAGCTTAGGTAGAGGACGTAGGTCTTAGCACCGAACCTCTATAAAAACAGTGTTTGCCCTTCTTCTCTATACTCTTAATTTAATTTGATTAAATTTTTGTGTGTGTATTAATTCCGTGTTTTTGTAGAACTCTTAGAAAAAGATTAAAGATCTATTCAACCCCCCTTCTAGAACGTTTACAATATACTCAAATCTTTTACTAGAAATCAAATTAACAATAAGGATGTGGAGTTCCTTAATGACCCCTTTATAGCATAGGATGTTTGTAAGGCTATTTTTTAGTTAAATTCTGCTAAAGCCCTATGTTTAGATGGGATTAACGGTTTTGTTTTTCCAAAAAGCTTAACCATTAATAGGAATATGGTAACTAAGACAGTGGTTAGAGTCTTTTAAAAGAGGAAAGCTTCTAAAATAAGGTTCCTAATCCAAACTCTCTAATGGAATACAAGCAAATTGGAACTATCATGCTAAGGTAAAATGTAGAGAGGTGGCTAAGAAAATATAAGAAGGGGGATTAGGGATAACTCTTAGAATCTTATATAATAAGGTGTTGATGGGGAAGAGGCTTTTGAGATTGTTGAATGAAAAATAATCATTATAGACCAGATGGATACATACTAACCTTTTTAAAATGAAAATTATTTGGGAAATTGAAGCAAGGCCTTCACATTCTAGCTTATATCTCATTTGCTTAAGCTTAGGGGGACACTTGTAAGGTATATCATATGTAAAATAGGCAATGGAGAAAAAGCCTCACTATTCTTTGATAATTAGAGTAATATATATCCATTAAATGATTCCTCAATGGTGGCTTACATTCAGAACCTTTTAAGGAATTCTAAGGTTAATATTTGGATAAGTTCCAACTAATGGGTGAACAACATTATAAACCTGGCTCAAGTGATTCCTATTAATGGAGGAAAATGCCAACAATGGATAGATTAAGCTTCCGTAACTTCTCTAGTTTGATCCATTTATGTAACTTGAATCCTGAAAGTCTAGAGCATCTATTTTTTAGTTACACCTATTCATTAAGCATATAGAGAAAGTCCTAGAACTATGTCAATTAAAAAAATACAATTTATCTTTTGTAGGATTCACAAAGTGGTTGTAAGAAGATATTATAAGCCTAGGAGAATGTATGAATAAGATATAGAAGGAGATGAATTCTACATATTTTAAAGCATAGTGGATCTGAGAATAGATTTTGGCCAATGTGATAGACAGATGCTACAATAAAGAATTCATGGAATCATGATGAATAAGCTGAGAAACATAAGCTACAAGAGCTATGTAAGTTAATACCTTATATAATAGTGTGCTGAACATTGAGTGAACTATGTTTTAATTATTTTGTAATGATTCTGGTGTAGAGAAGAGATGATAGCTATTACATGGTTGTTTTATACTTTTAGCTCCTAAATTTTCTCCTTTTTCTGTGATATATTTCTTTAATATTTAAAAGAAAAGAACATTTTGAAGTGATTTGCCTTTAAGTGGATTTGTTGTTTTCTTATAAATGGCTGATAAAATAGTTCAAAATTCAATAACATTCTACCTTTTCTTAATTAAGGAAAAATAGGCATAGTAGACAGACTAATGTGTTTTTTTCCTTATGGTAAAGGTTAAAATTCCAAAGATTTTTTAAATGGAATAGTGGAAGATGTTCAAGGTCATATAGCCAAGTTGGAAGATTGGTGACATTTAAAAAAATTTTATTTCCTAATCAATAAAGTTCAAGAAATTCGGCATCCCTTGCCAAAATGTAATTTATATGAATTAGTTACATATTTACAAAATATTTATATGATCCTTTTTGTTTGTCAGTTTGCTACAATTATGTCTTTCATGATATTTGTACTTCATTGTTCATGGTATAAAAGCAATGGTGCATTGATACTATCAATTTGTTCAAATTTAATTGACTACTAGTTGTGTAAAAGTTTATTAGGAAATAAAATGATAATTAGAATTATCTAGAGAAGATAAGGTGAGTAAATGTTTTAGGATTTAACCTTTTCTATTGTGTTTAGGATTAGATTGGTAAATCTAGTGGTGGTTATCTAGTGCTTCATTAACTTCTTATACTTCATGAGATTTTAGGGATACAAATGTGGGATAAGTTAGCATCTTACTTATCTTTACATCTTCCATTGAAAGGTCTTTCTTTTATAGATAGCTAATTTTATGTAAAAAAGACACAGATCTCCCTTCTGTCTAAAAAATCTTAGAAAAATCCTGTCATCTTTAAAATTCTTGAAAAACTTATTATAGTTTTCATTGTTTTCAAAAAACCTTATTATAGTTTTCATTGTTTTCAAAAAACCTTTCTCTTAGACTTCATTTTAAAAATAGCACTAAAACACACGCAGTATGAACAACAAATGTGAACTAATCAAGTGTCATTATTATGAAAACCTAACTCAATTTTTTAAACTAGCCTAGATTAATTAAATTCTTTTAAATTAATAATTTAAGATAATTATAATAAATTACAAGTTCAAATCAGATTTAATTAGTTCGGTTCTAGTTTAAGAGTTGAGTTGAATTGTTATGTAACTAGTATTTGATTTGTCCACATCTATTTATACTAAAAGATAAATTGTTAGTTATGTTTTGTCATTATTTTTTAACTGAAGTCTAAAAAAAGGGGGTTTTCTAAAAATTTGAAAACTAAAAGTAGTTTTTTTTTTCAAAAATTTTAAATATTATGAGATTTTTCTAAGTTTTTTTAAACTACAAGGGAAGTATATGTATTTCACCCTAAATTTTATTTCTATGTAAGTTCATAGTGAAAACCATAAAAATCATATAAAGGTTTTGAGAGACAGAAATTGGTTAAATGAAAATTATGTATCCTTAACTAGTGTACACCATATTTATATACAAAATCTAAATCTATATAAAGAAACCAAATCAGGAAAAATACAAAATATAAAATACATCATTATAAGAACCAATTATAGAATTAATAATATTCCATAATTGGTGGCTTTAACAATATACAAGAATTAAGGGTGAATTATAGTTGACATTTGCTTTTAACTTGATGCTAGCTGTCAATAAGCATCAATTTGGAAACCAAATAATAATGTCAAGCATATGGCATAGATTTGGTGACAAAATCAGTAACTTGATCCTAAGAATGCACATGTTGTATTTGGAAGAGTTTATCTTGTACAATTTCTTGAATGGAAGGGTAATCCACCAAAATATGCTTTGTATATTTATGATATACAGTATTAATGGCTTTACGAATAACATTGATATTATTAGTATAGAGATAGGTAAGCTCATCTAGAGAAATACCAAAATATAAAAGAAGACATTGAAACAAAATTATTTTTGAGCAAGCTAAAGATATGAAGCAATATTCTACTTCAATTGAAGACTTAACAACTTGATCTTGCTTCTTGCAATTCCATAATGATGGATTTTGAATTAAGAAAAAAAAAACATCAACCACTAATAGAACATCATGTATCAAAGTACCCAATGTAATTAGCATCAATAAGGAGATAAGATCCATAGAAGAAGTGGAAGGAAAAATGATACATCTTCTGATGGTTTCTTTTAAGTAAGAATAATTTAATGAAGAACAGAAAGATGTAACTTGTGTAGGTATGAAACAAACTGACTCATCACTTAGACAAGATAAGAAATGTTAGGATGGGTTGTAAAATATATCAGGCTATTTACAAGATGTTTGTAAAATGTAGGATTAGGAATTAGTTTACCAACATCCTTTTTTAATTTCATATTGAGTTCCATAGGTGTAACACGTGATTGTTTGTTGGGTAGAATGGACAATTTGATTAAATATGTAGTATACTTATGTTATTGAGAAATACACCATCATCTAATTGAGAGATTTCTAACCCCAAAAGTCAAATGCCTAAGATATTTCATGTACAAAAAGGATTGAAGGAAATGCTTTAACATATCAATACCCATTTTATTATTTTCTATGAAAACTATATCATCAATATACACTAGTAAGTAATGAGAAAATGATTCCATTAGATGAATGGGAGGCAAAAAAAGTGAGTTATCATTGGAACTTTTTTGAAAATTAGAGAATTTAATTATAGATGATAAATTTTCAAACCATGTAAAAAGGCTTTGTTTTAGTCTATAGAGTGACTTGTGAAGTTTACATATCAAGTTCAAATTAAAGAGTAGCTAACCTAGTAGAGGCTCCACAAAAAAGGCATTTTTGACTTCCATTTGATGTAAAGACCATCTTTTGTCAGATGTAACTACCAATAATTTCTAAAAAATGGTCATCTTAGCAACTAGGGAAAAAGTATATTCATAGTCAATATTGTATTCCTGTATACATATCTTTGAGCAATAAGTTTGACTTTATACTTATAAAGAGAATCATCAAGCTTAAGCTTAATTGTACATACCCATTTACTGCTAATCAAGGAACCATCGAGTGGAGTAGAAATGTAACACCCAAATATCCCTTAGGAGGATATGTAGACACCACATAAAACATAACCAAAATAATCCAAAACATACCAAACATTTCTTACATGCATTCCCAGAAACTCAAGCAAACATACATTACATATCATTAAAAGTTGTTTTTAAACATAACATATCAAACATATTGTACTTATCCAAATACATGCCTTAAACATAAGCCATCCTATAATAAGGTTATCACAAACCATTAAACAAAATACAAACTGTCTCATATTGTCAGATACAACTCAAAAACTCAAATATACATTTTTCAAAACAAAACACATTATTTATTGGCCACTACGGTAGTCCTTGTCCCAGTCTTTATCCTTCTTTGTTTTTGAGAAATTAAAATGTCATTTATTATAAAAGAGAAGTTACAAAACAGGGGGAGGGTTTCTCTCATGCTCTTAAAACATTGGTTTTAGACAAATACAAAAATGGCAACGTATCCAGTCCAACATTTAATGACACTTCGTAGACAATTAGTGTAAAACTAACTTGCCCTTTCTCGAATCTTCGCATGATTTCTCGATTAGGGAGGGTGAAGTCGATTCTAAAGGCTAGGCAATTGATGGTTCTGGTGCTACTCCCTCTCAGATATTCGTACAAGAAGCTTGACACAGGTATCAAACTCAACAACCGAACTCTATAATCATTTAAGGCATGGCTAATATGAATTCATGTCATTAGGATTTGATTTTTTTAAAAGGACTTCGGAGGCTAGCCAAAGACGGAGATCGGAGAGGAGATCTCATCTACGAAAAAGGTATCCAATTCAAAGATTTTGAAAGCTTCCTTTCTTTTTTCTTGAAACTTCCACTGATTAAGCATTAATCGGTTGATGACAGGGATTTGGATGGATAACATAGATTTTCAAGCAATGCTCAACCTAGAAAGGAGAAGATATTAGTAATTCCAGGTGAGTCCAGATCTGAACAACCCTCATTTTCTCCCTAGAAACTGTGAAAGAATAATCTGCTTGTTTAAAGCATAAGAACTGTTGTGAAGAACTATTTTTTGATTTCATTTCTACATGTTTGAACTGAGTAACAAGAACTTGAGATCAGATAGGACTAGGGCTAGGGCTATATTCTCTATAAAAGGGCCATTCTCCTACTACAGTGTAGGTTTAACTGATTGATGATCAGTTGCTCCCTTATGGTAACAATATTGAGAGGTATTAGCGAAGTAGATTTATCTTTAAACCTTCTACTATTCCTCTCATTCTAGATTACTTGAAAACATGTAGCCACCAAGAGTAATATAATAGCCCTATCATGTTTAGAAATATGCAAATTAGGTAATTCCTGTAGGATATCTGTGAGTCTATGCTAAGAATATAGCTTAATTGGGAATAACTAAACATAATGCATAATGGTGACTGTTTCTAACGGTCGTCTAACATTCATATATACAGATTCAATTCATATCACAACAATCTTTAATTGTTCATAATACAGAATAATCCAAACATTATGTCTCAGAATAGAATATGATTCATCAATCAATACAGAACATTCTTGCATTAAAAAAAAACTCATAAATATCAAAATAGAATGTACAAGTATCATAATTGAATATCATAATTGAATATCATAATAGGATATAATCCTTTCATATCAAAATATGACTTATATCAGACCAAAACTTGTTTTGTATCAAATCAAACCTTATCTCTTATCAGAACAGAGCTTGTTTTGTATCGAAATAGAACTTATTTTTATCAAAATTTGAACATGTATCATAATGCAAAATAAGTTAGACTGCTAATCTTTTTTATAAAAGTGGGTAACGGGACCAGAATAGAAGATACCATGAATGGTATCTGAAACATAAGATACTTAAGTCTCTGAGACAAAAGACACCAAAGTGTTTGGTATAGAAGACACCTTAGTGTCTGGTTACAGAAGACACCTTAGTGTCTGGTTACAAAAATAGCTGCAGACCCTTCTAGGTATGCCTATTTACCCACGACTAGGACTTAACAGTTTTAAAAGAAACCATTTTAGATTTCATAATTTCATGTACATGATGTAGTGCATAACATATCACCTTATTCATTTGATCAAACTTAACATGCCCTATAAATAAAAACTTATGCATTAAAGCATTAATAAATGTATTGAGTCACCACACATTATGTATATTCACACAATTAGAAAGCACTTCCAATACAATCTCAATTATCAAACTCCTTGGACAATTGATGGTCCGAAATTATTACAATATCATAATCATATAACAGTGAAATAATGCATAAGTATGAATTCATTTTCTTATGATCAAATTGAACCCATTCCTTCTCATTCAAATTTATCATGCCTTATAAACATAAGCATTTGTAATAATGCACCAATGAATACATTAATTAATTACACTTTACATGCACTCACCTAAGTTCCTAATTCTCAAACATTCATAACTAACACATCACTTTTATTATTTAAAACACATTTGCGTTCATAAGTATACTTCATTACTTTAACAGCTTATAAGTTCCAAAATTAGATACTTTATTATCTAATAACACCTTCTTTATGTTATTACTTCAATTAAAAATCCAAATCTTATTCAACCTTTAATGAACTTATTCCACATCAAACTAAGTTCATTTTACATCTTAATTAAGTCTAATTAAACCATTATAAACTACCTTAACCTTATATGGTCCAACAATTGCCCAAAATCAATCTTTTCTCCTTCCTAAATACTTCCCACAACTATGGGAATAAGCCTTATAAATCCCACGATCGTGGGATGAGTGAACCGAAGGTTCACTCACCCACATTCTTCAATTTATTTCCAAAACTTGACTTCTTCACTTCCATTCGACACACCTTCACCAAAGACCATCAATTTCACTTCAATTTTACCTTATTCATGCTTCAATACCTCATCAAATTCATGTCCAAACCAATTCAAAAATTATTCATTAATTAAATTACAAATCAATATCTTCCACACATCAAAACCAAACCATAAGTTATCATACAAGGATCATTTTTCTAGTATTCATTTATCATCATCATAACACATATTTCATGGCAATTCAATTATCATAAAACTTGTAATAATACATGCTATCAAGTTTAGTAATCCCTTACCTAATTACGTTCAAATTCCTTCTTCAAAGAACTAACCAAACTAGCCCTTCATGCAATCAAAACACTTCCGAAATTTAGGTAGGTGTAGGATGATCTTAACACCCAAAAGACAGCAACATAAAAGATAACTTGTGGTAACTTTCTTGTTGCAATATCTTGCAAGAATTCTAAGTGAAATTGAAGAAAAAATCAGCACTAAGAGAGGGTTAATGGTTTAGGTGGTGATGCTTCCATGAAGGTTGCATAAATTTCTTACAAGTTTAACACCCAAGTTGCTAGGTGTCCTAATCTTGGAGGAGCACATGTCACCAATACATGTATCACATTTGTTCTCCCTTTAAGCTACCAAATGTCACACACCTATTAGGCCATTTGTCACTTAATCAATTTTGCCAAATTTCATTCAATTATACTGCCATCTGTCCCTTATTTACTCATGCCAAATGTCAATGCATTAACTATGCCAAATGTCACTAACTCATAGGCTTAGTCATTTCAATTTTCATGTGCCAACTTATCTTGCCACTTGACATTTTCTTTGTCCAAATGTACATTTTAATACATCAATTTTCTAATGGTATCAATTAATTCCAAATCACTAATTAGGATCCATTAAGCCCAAAATTTAAGCATATGCAATTCTCAATCATCTCACAATTTTTAACACTTATCATACATGTACTTTCATAAACATGTAACATTTAATCTAGCGTACAATTTGGGGCTTTACAAGAAACTAAGCTTCAAGTTTAAATTTTATCTTCCAGTGTACTTGTTGATCACCTAATTTCTATTTTTAGCTTATAGGTAGAAGGTATTGAAATGGAATCAAAAGTATTAAGGTAAGTGGTGGAAGTACCATACCTTCAAAAAAGTGACCATAACACTCTAAAGGTTGCCCAGAAGTAGATGAATGGACTAACATGGTTAATGTAAAGTGGAAGGAGGTGAGGTTGGTGACTATAGAGATGTTGGACCTTCAAAAGTGTGATCAAGTCAAGGCATTGACAATGTATTCACACTGGTAACTAAAAATTAGTTTTAGAATTTATCCTATAATTAATTCAAGGAATAAGATCATTGAAAACAAATGTATAGAGAAAATTGGTTCTCTATATGAAGACGTAGAGGTGAAATAAGAAAAAAAAAGAGATATAAATTCTCCAAAAAAACCTATATAACGTGAAATGCACATCCTTTTTTCCTGAAAATCATAATAACGATATGGTTGTCACTATATCCACGAAATAAACATTTGACAACCATAAGGTGAAATTTTTGTTGGTTTATATGGAGGCAATAAGACAAAGCAAACATAACTAAAAACTCTAAGATAAGAGTACTAAGGGGTTTTCTCATATAATACAAGAAACACCAAAGTGTTCTATTGTCAAGTATAAATAAGAAAGATAGTTACAAGAATAGCTTCAATCCAAAAATTTTGTAGGACATAAGATTCAAGTAAAAGAGTACGAACAATTTCAACCACATGCCAATTTTTCCTTTCAAAAACGTCATTTTACTTCAAGGTTTGGAGCCAAAATAGTTGATGCTAATCCCTTTTATTAAAAAAAAAGGTGGTAAGTTATAAACAACAAAATTCTCCTATAGGATAAGATCAAAAGTTCTCAACAGTTTTGCCAAATTTTATCTCAATCATATTAACAAATACTTTTTTATAGTATTAAGGAAAAATTTAGCATGTAAGAAAAAAGTTTCAAGTAAAACATATGAAATGGAAAATAAATAATAAAAATATCAATATCTCAACTGAGGTAAAGATGGTAATAGTCCCTATAAATTAGTAAGAATAAGATCAAAAAGTGCATTGGCATATAAAAATTAGTAGAAAATGATAACTTGACAACCTTACTAAAAGAGCAACTTTCACAATTAAAATTTAAATACTCACAGTCAACATTTAACTAAACAGGGAGAACACCAGATTGAAACATGTTTTTAAGTCTACTTGTATGATGGTATCCAAGGAATCAATGCCAAAGACCCTATTTTTTATTATCAATCAAAACATCACTTAAAGAAGAAATAAAATAACAAAATAGAATGCAAGAGCCATTATCCTGAGAAAATAAGTTATCTAAGTGAAATAAACATCCTTGTTTATACCCTTTCCTCATTCACCTTCCTATTTTGAAGGTCCTATATTAAACAATCAGCATGAGAAAATTTAACAAAATAATTTTGATCAAATAATTAACCATCAAAATTAAGTTAGTAGTTAAATTTGGGACATAAAGAGAATTAAAGAGAGAAAGAGATTTACATAAATAAAAAGGTTCATATCCCATGGATAGGTAAGCATTTTCTATGAACGGTGATAAAAATATTACTTAGTGGATAAGGTTGAATTTTTGAAAAGTTGTGTTTATGTTTTGAAATATAATTAAAGGTTACAAAGTCAAGGAACTAAGGAGATGAATGACTTATTTTACTTAATAAACCAGTAGTGAAAAAAGCAAATGAAATAGCACCTAGTAGAGTTGTTTATAGGATAGATTGGATCATCTATTGTATGTTCTCTTAAGTGACATTTGAGTATCTATTTTAGAAGCCACCACTATTATGCTCACTTAATTAATAATGAAAAATGTAGATTGGTTTATTGTTCCTTTGTAAAAGTTGACATTCAAGTATCATATACCATTTTTTCTTACAGTAGTTGCATTCATTCCTCTTCTTGTAATGAAATTGTATATGCCCAATGCTACTAAAAATTTGAAATTGCATTTTTCCATAATCTCCACTTGATTATTTCATATGAGGCCTACCATGATAAGCTTAAAAAATAACATCATCATAATTAATTTAGCATCCAAAGTAACTTGCGTGTGTAGTTGGGTTTCCTATTATGGAAGGTTACCCAAAATTGATTCAATATCTAGTATTCCCCTATTAATTATGTTATCCCTAGCATTCTCAAACTTGGGTCTAAGCTTCATGAGAAGCTAAAGCACTTTGCTTCTGCCTCTTTCTTTCTTTATCTTTTGATAGACCACATTTTCAACAAGACTTAATGACATCATATCTAGTTCAATCTATAATCCCAATAATTCCAAGTAAAAATTTCTTATATCTCTGTCATCTTGATTGATTTTGGCAATCTCATACTCAATTTCAAATAGTTTTTCCTAGTTTGTTTAGGAATATACTTTCTAAGTTGATGCAATATTGCACTAGTACTATAAATAGACCTCAAATTCAAAGTAATATCTCCCTTAACATAATTTAAAATTCAAGTAAAAATTTTAGCGTTATTTTCTTTCCATTTTTACTTTTCTTTATCTTCAGGTGGTTATTTCAATGATTACTCTAAAATTCCAAATATTTTTTTCATTTTAATGAACGTACAAAAATGAAATTCCTTAAAAGGATAGCTTCTCCCTTTAAACTTAATAGTTATAGTATCACATTTTTTCAGATTTCATGAGGTTATAAAAGAAAAAATACAGAACATACATGAAACTTTTAGAGCCAAAGATAAATACTATAAACCACCAAATAGTTGCTTCTAATCAAAGAGAAGAGAAGCCAAACCAGAATGAGTGTATGATAAAATAAAAGAAGTTTGGATTTTTACAGTTATGATACCACAACAACCATAACAATCATCAAAGATTTTCAAAGAAAAAAATTGGTGGAATAAAAAAATTATGTATCCATTACTAATACTTATGTACAAAACAAAAAACTATGCAATGAAAATAAAATAGAAAAATACTAAATGAAAAATACATGATTATATAATTCAATTAAACAACCTTTATAGTAACTGAACGTGAAAAACTATTCTATTATAAATGGTCTACATATAAGTTGGATAATTCCTATATAGTCTCATATTCCTTTCATGCTAGATGTGATAAATTATGGCATCAATATAGCTTTTAAAGGTCTTCTAATCCTATTTAGTCCTTAATCTCAACTTAATGGCCCAAAGCATTATCTCCTTCCATTCAGTTTTATTACAAGTTGTTCCCAAATATGCAATCATTTTGTTCCAAATCCATTGTGTGAAGTTGATTTAAAAGAAGAGGTGTTTAAGACTTTCATAGCTATTCCCACATAGTTCACACATAAGGTTGGAGATATAAAATTTGAGTGAATATTTGGTAGCTAATCTGCTATTAATTGCCAACTAAAGGATGAAAGAGGGAGCAAGCAAAATATAAGGGTTCCATACTAGCTTGTGCCAAGGGTTGATTATGGGATTGTGAGTTTGTAGCTTAAATCTTCTTAAAGCTCTTAGATTTATGTATTATTGATAATAAAAATTGAAATTTCATAAGCATGATATAACAAATTATATAAGTGTGATTGCTGCCAATAATAATAAACAATTATTACATAAAAATGAGGCATTAAAAAAGGATATCAATGACTTTAAAGAGTTCTTATATAGATTCATTATGGATAATGAAAAATTAAATAACATGTTTGGAATCTAAAAAATCATTAGTGATACGCCTGTAATTGGTTTTACTTATACAAGTTCACCATCTAATAAGAAGAAAAATTTTGTAAAGCGAAAGCATTTCTATGATAAGCCTATGCTTAAATCATTGCAACGTAAAATCGTAAATTCTAGACATAGAAATTTATTGCTTGTACACTTAAGCTAAAAGAAAATTCTACACATCCATATATGGTTCACATTTTCAACTTAGAGGGCCTAACATTAAAAAAGGTATATTGCAAAGTTACACTAAAAGAGAATGCAATAGTTTTCCTATTTATATACGCGTTTTATCATGAAAATAACATAAAATAGCTCACAATTATCATAGGTCATGATATGAGAAAAAAGCACTTGTTTATAATCATTATATGAAAAAAAAAATCATCTAAAGAATATGCTCTATGCCAATTTATTTGTTATGCCTCACTATAATGCTAGGAGAGCTTCATATCCCTTATATTTTTTAAGTAGAGTTCCAAATTATAATCATATTTAAAGAAGACCTAGGAATAAATATAGGTCAGATTCTTATAACTCACATGATTTATATACTTTCAGATCATCTTATGGTGATTATAAAAATGTCCACAGAAATTGCTCTTTAAAACAATGTTTCTTGAGTAAAACTAAAAAGATATAGGTTGAAAAAGGTTTAAATAATTATCTCTAAGGACCTAAATTTGTGTAACTAAAACATATTGATTTCTTTACCTTGTAGGTGAATATTAAGCTGCATCAAATGAATACCAATAATTGGTATCACTTTTATTAATACCAAATTATGAATAACAATGGTATATAAGAAAATGAATTTTCATATGGAAATCACTAAAAGCCCTCACATGGGATGAGGAAGGAAATTATATCAAAAGAGCAATTATCTAACCAACTGAGGAAGAAAAGGAGATGACTCTTGGTGGTATATAAAAGGAGGTATACACTTCCTTTCATGTTAATAACATTTAAGTAGAAATTGATTTGGCGTACATATTTAGTGACAAAAAGCATTGTTTCATGTATCTAGAGGAAAAAAAATATCTGTTAATCATTAAATTAGTACATGAGCGTTTTGGAAATTCCGCATTTATTTGAAAAACACTTTACATTTACATTTTTTAGGTAAAAGGAGAGAGAAGTTACTTATTTTTCTTTTGACGCGTATAGCTTTTATTTCATATACCATTTTTAATGTTGACAAAAAGGGGAAGAGAGTGGTGATTTTCAAATTTAATTTATTATGGAACATGAATTATGAGGGAATGTATTACATATTGCATTAACATAAGGAGAGCTTACTCAATGTTATATATTTTCTTTAATATTACCAAATATTTTTTCGTCATAAAAAAGGGAATATTGTTACACCAATAATAGTCTAAACCCATAATTTTGATGATAACAAAATATGTTTCTATTAATGAATTTCAAGGCTCAATTATTATATGATCATTTGTATATAAAGCATAATGTATAAATAATAATTAAAAGGAAACTCATTATGATCTTTGAAGGAAATTTCTTGATCTTTAAATAAAAATTTAGGTAACTTTCAAAATAAAACTTATTGAGCCTTTATTCATTATTTTGTGCAAGAAAGCTAGTTTTGAGTTATATATGGTTATGTTGGTGTATTAGTTGGGAAAATTATTTGAGATATACATTACGAGCATTTCTCTTGACATTGAAAAAGATTTATAAATAGTTAGTTTATGACAAAATGAGATCATTAAAAGGATTCCTCTTCATTAGTGAAAGTTCGCTAATAAGCAAGGTTTAGGGATATCTAATAGTACGCAGCTTTACCATAACTGATAGAGAGACTATTTTTGATATATCTACATGAAAAAAAGGGATAAATATATTAAAATAATAATTAAAAATAAAAATAGACATAAAAGATAATAAAAATAAAAAAATGTATAAATAAAATTATAAAAATACAGAAGATATTACATGGAGGGTTCCTCTTCACTCATTAAGGGCCTGTTTGGTTGGATGTTAATTAATATAATGGAACGGAACTTAATGGTTTATAATGGAATAGAATGTAATATAGTGAAAAGTTGTTTGGGAGGGATGGAAGGATTCATAATGTAATGTAATGAAATGTTGTTTGGAAGATGGATGGAATGAAATGTAATATATAATAAATGACTATTATAACCTTATATAGCATTCCCACACAACCCAGAACCGAAAATACAAAAACACTCGAATGTTATGGTTTTAAAATAACAAATACCTGTGACTTACGAAAAATATGTCACGGTTGTGACTTGAACAGACAATAACTTTTTATATATATTTTTCTATTTTTCATTAATAAAAATTTTATTATTTTATTATTAATTATATAAAATATTATTATTAATTATATAATAAAATTTATTATATTAAATATTATTATATTCTATTTGATTTATATTTAAAAATAATTTATTTATATTTTCATTTATATAGAAATATATTTATGACTTACTAAAAACATGTCACAGCACTGTGTCAAACAATTAAAGAATAAGTTTTTATTTATTTTTCTATTTTATTAATAAAAATTTTATTATTTTATTATTAACTATATACCATCTATTGTTAATTACATAAAATATTATTGTGTTGTGTTGGTTGTTATTAGAGTAGGGTAAGAAATAATTGGTATTATGAAAAATTATTGAGGGTATATTAGGTAGTATATATTTATTAGTTTACGTTTCATCCTAAATCTCCCAAATTAGAGATTTCTCATTTTTACTGTTTATGATGGAATAGAACGTAACATCAAACCATCCGCTTCCATCTCATTTTATTATAAAACCTCCTTTCAAACGATAGAACTGTATTGTATTTCATCTCATTCTGTTATAAAACCCTCAACTAAACAAACTCCAAAGGAAGACGATAGTGAATTCTCAAATGAAGTTTAGAAAGTGAATGTAGGCCAAGAATTGTTCGATTGAATTATTTGTAATTGTTATATATTTACTTGTCATAATCATTTATTATAAGTAATTTATTCATTAATTTATAAATAGGACCAAAAATGAATACACATAATTTATCTCTCTCTAATATGCCATTCGATAATCAGTAACATTATTTTTAAAATTTGTGTCTAAGATCATCGTCTCATGATTTAATTTTCATAATAATGTTATTTTTAAAACATTTATAAAAATATATAAAATATTTCTTAAATCCAATTCAAGTTCTAATAAATTAAAAGATTTGCTTTAGGTTTCGATAAGGTAAAAATAAAATAGTGAGTAAAAAATAGTGAAGAATGATAATAAATTTAAAACTCATTTGTGAATATTATATTTATTTTATATTTAGTTGTTTAAATTAAATTAATTTTTAGTTTCTAGATTCATCTATATTTGTTATGTATTTTCTTTGATATATTAAAACGATATACCAAAAAACCTTAAGATAAATTTTCTAGTCTTAATCTATGTGACTTGAGGTGTCATATGCCTTATTAATTATAAATAAAATGACAATTTCATACTACATAGGTAGAAAATTATCTTGTTTATAATTAAATAAATAAATTTATATAAACTCTAAAAATTATTTGACTTTAAATTTCTCTTTTTTTTTTAACTGAATAACAAACCTTTTGCTAATTTGAAACTATAAATATTTCTTCCTATCAAAGGCACCTTAAATAGACTGAAGAAATTGTATGGTATTATGCAAGCAAGCCTTTGAATCTATGGAACATCTTTACTATGAATGTCAACAGACGAGGTTATGGTTTTAGGTAACAGAATTATGTCACATGAATATCTCTCACTGAAATTGGCAGGAGTTGCTTGCTTGGTGTTGCAAACAAAAAATGAGGAAGGATACAGACTAGATCATTTTCAAACTTGCCTTCAACCATAAATGTTAATGGAATATGGATAGAAAAGAAGCGGACTTATGCAATAGTTAACAATGTGAGGGACTAGCTCTTAGCTCAAAACTGAATCTGAAATGTAATAGGGCAATGGCACTAAAATGGAGAATTCCATTAATGACGGCAATCGATAATAATTAAAGGAAAATGGGTGTCAAGTGTAATAAATCATTTAAGATGAGCTTCCACTTGTGTTAATAGTTAGAATAACAGCTTGCATTCTTTTACTAATGATTCCCAAGTCAGCATGGATTTGAGCAATTTCGTACTAAAATCTCTTTGAAAGTTGATGAAGTATTTAACTTGATAACAGATTTCATGCAGGACTTTTTATAGGATTTTTGCTACTTTTCTTATATATCACAGTTGCATTAATTATAGAATGCAAGGTATTTGCCACATTGGCAGCTTTTTGTCTAGAGCTAGTTTCCAATAAACCTTAATGGGTTAGTCTTTTGTTTGTGGAAATGCACCCAGAATAAGTTCTTTGAGTGTGATTGAGGATGAAAAGCAACTAAAACTCCAGCTCTGTTTAAGATCAAGTTAGTACAAGGAAAAACAATGTGGAGACAAGAGAATACAAGACTGTGTATAGTTCTAAACACCCAAATCTTTCAATGAAAATGCTACAGAAACTTTTCAATGAAGTGCGTAATTGATCGAAGACCAGCTAGGCAAAACAAGTAAAAAGCAACTTGATAGTGTGAACAGAGAGACCTTCGGCAAGGAAGTGTACCACTGGAATTCATTCCCTAACCAAGTCTTCATAGTCTAAAATTGCTAGGCTTTCCAATCATGATAATGGCAAATCCAGGGTGTTGTTGCATGTTCATTCAACAAGCAAGCAAGGAACATTAGCATTGTACATGGGGCACAAAGCTAGTCTTCTTAATTTTGTTGCAGGGATTTGCATTCTTCAACTTGAACTGCTCCAGAGAATTTCAATCACTGAAGACTGGAATTCCATGGATGCAAACTCCTGAACAGCAACCAGTGTAAACTCTTGCCATGGACTTCTTATAAATTGAAAAAGAATTTTGTTCTAGTACGAGTCACAACCACCTTAGGCTTTAGAAGTCATCCCTAAAACAGACGAAGGAAAGTAACATGGTGATCCATTCAGCTTTCTTTTCCAGGGTGTTCCTTTTATTAATTTTAGTGCAAAAAAGTAGCATAATAGTCACTAATACACAGAAATAGAAGAAAGATGACCTAATTAAACAAGCTGTAATTCTCAGAATAAGTTAAAAATTGATCAATTCTCTTCAATTAAATTTGTAGCGTAGGCTAGAACAAGTAATGTGCCAAAGCATACAAGGAAGAAACATAGTACGGCCTGCATATAACCGATGAACCAAAATATGATTGAATTAGTGTACTAGAAATATTTGCTACGGAGTCTAGAAGAAAGGACAAAGAAATAAGTAAAAAGTTAATAGAAGTAAAGGATGCAAGAGTTCCTACTCAGTGCAAATAAAAGATCCAAACCACAAAAAGCATCATAACATCAGACCAAAAAACATGGAAATTGAAACCAAATAACATATTGCAAACGAAAAGTGGTAGTCATTCAACAGTCAACACAGGCACTATAGATCAAGGACATTGTTTTCCATCCAAAACAGTATAAGAATGGACTTAACTTCATCTAATTTTGTTTTCTGTAATACAGTAAAGCTGATTGGATGAAAAAGGCTAGTAGTGACTGGACAATTTCTAACAATGGGAAAATAATCAATCTTCTTATACTCACAATTAGCAGATGTCAAACGGAGAATAAACATGACACAGAGGATGGAAGTCCTGAATGGTAACTCTTGCGAGTAGTTCAACATTACCTTGAAAGATTATTATGCAAAAGAACAGTATTGTAATGACCATAGCAAGAACGCTGCTATTAGATGACGACGCTTTGTCCGTTCTCCTTTTCTTTAATGCCCTCATTCGTTCAATCCTTGCATGCTTCAACTTTGCAAGTTCAGACATTTCTCTAACCAATTTCATATCAGCTGCATCTAGCGATGGACCCCTCGGAGGTCGTGGAGGCTTGGGAGGCTTGTTGGAGATTCTCGTTTTCCTCTTATCTTTCAACAATTTATCACCTATGCTAGTTGTTCCCTCTTTTCTGATATCCCTTATTTTCCCTTTTTCATCACAAGTACTCAATTCGTCTCCCTTTGAACTTAAGTCATCATCACCATCTATTGAGCAGGTGCAAATCATAAATCCACTCCTCAATCTACCAAGTTCTTTTTTTGGATGCTTACCCCCAAACTGTTGACCTTCAACCTTATTCTCTTGGCCAGACGTGCCACCAATTTCCAGATCAGCAATCGCATTGCTTTCTCTCAATTGGGCATGATCCATCTTTGCTCAATCTCTTCCTCTAAGCCCCTGATTAACACACAAGCCTATGCCTCCAATGCCCACAAGCTAAAACTTCAAAGAAACAATCACTAATCGTTTAGGCAAAACAATTCAAGTGATCAATCCTCAAAATTCCAGGATCCAATCCTCGAAATCCCACCTAGGTAATGCAGCACTGCCTCCATTTTATGCTTTTTCGGTCAAATTAAATGCTAAAGAGCAGCACGATAATAAGCCAATTATACAACCAATCTAACTTGCCATGAAAGGTGGGGAGGGACACCATTCTAACTAAAACAGCTCGAAAGAGATCATTTTTCCTTTTGCATACATTTCTTCTGCATTAGATGCAACCCATGAATCAACAAACATAAAATCGCAATCTTTCTTATGCAGATTAGGGAATAAGCTGCTCGTAAATCGAATGCTCCATTTTTAATTCCAAAGAGAAGGGAAGAAACCAACAATCATGAGGTTTTTTTTTTTTACCCAAATAAGGAACGAAAGAATAAAATAATGTACAACAAAAATAGGTAGAGAGAGAATCTGAAATCCAACAAAGCATACCTTACCCTTTGTCAGTTGTTCGCGCAGTCGTTCCAAACGCAACGGTCGTGAACATTCTCTACCTTGTTTTTGGACATTTGTCAGACGAAATAGCTTGTTCTTGTAATGAAAAAGAAAGTGGCCTTGCAACAAAGTATCTCATGTTTGAGCCACCAAAATATTATTTCTATAGCTTTTTTTTAAATAAGTGACATAGAGGAATACGTCCCTTCGTACCTTTGAGATCACGAGTCCCCAATTACCTTGGGCTTTTTGTACCCCTTACATTCAAGCCATTCGGCCTGAGTAATTGGGAACAATGGCTTGAATGTAAGGAGTACAGAAAGGCCCGGGTAATTGAGGATAAAGGAATACATCCCGTGATTTGTATTATCATTATACCATAATTAACTTTCGATCGTATGAATCTTATTTAACAAATTGCTAACAAAATAAGTGATTGCAATTTTATTTTATGATATTATTATTTTAATTAATAAAAATATTCTTTATCTTTATGTATTTTATTATTACATTTAATATTTAATACTAAAAATAAAATCTTTAAAATAATTACTTTGCAATTGAAATTATAATTATAAGATTCAATTTGTATTTATGTATTATTACTAAATTATTCATATTTATAATTTCATCAAATTAGGATTTGATACAACAGAAAAACTAGCACGTATTATATATTTTTATATGAGGAAAGTAATTGATCTCATAAATTAAAAGTATAGAAATACTTAAACAAATCTAATAGTACTTATTAGAGGAAATTTTCAATAAACTGACCCGATTATGAAGATATCAAATGACATATTACTTATGTGTTTGTAGATTTTCTTATTATGATAGTTATATAATCGATCATTAGATTTATTATTAATAACGAATCTTATATGAAAATTATAATATGTTGATGCTACTCATGACATATTATATTTAGGATGACTCTGCTAATAGTATTTGGATATTGTATGAATTAAATAAAGATCGCTGAGTAAGCTAATAAAAGATTTATTACTATAAAGTAATTAGGGAGAATATTTCACATTTATTGATTAGTAGTAATTTAACGAATTTTTTTACTAGAGTAAATTAAGATTTAAAACGGTGTTTTAAATATCAATTATAAATCAATTACTAATTAGCAAGAACAAACATAAATGGATTTAAAAGGGTATATACTTAATATATATTCTATTTCCAATTGGAATATTGGATGATGAAATGATTAAATTATGTATCATAACCATGTATAGTTAGGTTGTATCAAACTACTTTGACATTCTTAATATTTGGGTAGTCAAGATATGATGTAAATCATCAATCTTGATCTATGATTATAAATTCTATAATTAGATAATTAAAGATAAATTTAAAAGGAGTTTTAATTTGTCTAATTCTAATTATGAATTAGAATTAGAAGAATTAAATTTTATAATTATTGCCAACACATTAAGAACTTAATGGGTTACACATAAAAGATTACTTAAAAAGAGAAAACTTAATTTAAATTAAGTTGGACTCAATCGTGAAGTTTAAGAAACTTCAATGATCATTATGAAATATTTGATTTTATTAAAAGTTAAATTTGTTAGTCACCATAATAAAAGGGTGAATTAGGTATTCAAAATTTTCAATATCTTAGACCAAAATACTCAATAACAACAATTAATGTAAATAAGCATGGGAAAATTGCTTAATCTAAATCAATTAAATAATTGAACAATAAGTTAAAGAAGATAGGAAAGAGAAAATGCAAACCAAGTTATAGTGCTTCAATAATCAACCCTTGCCTACATCCACTCTTAATACTTTTCTTAGAATTCCAATATAATTCTTCTTTTAAGGCAAAAAATAACCTTTGTATAATCTTTTTCTATAAAAAGATGCCCTTTTTACGATATTTTTCCAAGGTTAAGAGAAACTTCATTCCTACTTTGAACACTCCTAAGTACAATATCCAACACTCAAAAAGGGATTTAAAACTAAAAAATATTTCACTTATTCAATTGATAACTCCAAAAAGATTACTCAAACAACTATGAGAAAATGATGCTTAAATGATTGAAATCTACTTTAAAATGTGTATAAAAGACACGTTAAAGCTTTTCAATACTAAGACCAATAAGAAAACACTTATTTATAGTGTTTTAGGAGCCTCCTAGTTGTTGGAGCCAAGAAATAGTCGTTATAACTACTATATGTAATGTATTGGTCGACTAGTATAGCATAATGGTCAACCAATATGCATTAAAGGCTCCAGATTCAATAGCCATTAGAACACTGATTGAGTAGCGGATTTATTGGTCAACCAATATATCCGGTGCTCAATCAGTGTTATAATGGCTAGTGTATCTGGAGCCTTTAATCTATATTTTCAACCAATATGGTACAATGGTTAACTAATACATCAACTAATGTTATAAAAAATTCATAGTACATCAAATTTAATAAATTTAACTTATATTGATTGACCACTAACTCAATTAGGTCAACTAATTATTCTAAAAAAATGATTTTAAGAACTTTAAATGCTTAAAACCAATTTTTTAATCCAATTATAATTTAAACACTTCCTAAAGTATTCCCCAGAGAGTTTTTGAAAGATCAACAGATTTTTCTCTTAAAATAAAAGACTTCAATGCTTTTTAATGAACATGAAGGCTCATACAATAAAGTGAAATAAAAGATTTATACATGATTAGCCTTTTAGAGCGTTAAAAAACATAGTGAGATTACAATTAATATTACAAATTAAAAAATAACCTTAATAAGCCTTGAGCTTCTTTTATTCTTAATTTGATCTTCAGTTAGATAGTTGTAAACTTCAACTTCTCTTTATCAAATTCATAAGCTATCTTCTTGAGTTTATGACTTCAATTTGTTCTTATATTGCTTTTCATCAAAATAATAAATCCATTAGTAATACTTACGTATTGTTATCATCAAAACACGGATTGAAACCTCCCTTAATTCATCAATCTCCCCTTTTTTTATGATGAAAAAACATTCATGATAATAGAGAAAAATAATAAAATTAAGCATACAAATAAATACCAAGGTCATTAGCTCCCCCTTATTCATACATAAAACATTATCCAATGTCAAGAATAAAAGAGATATTTACTATTAAAAAATACATGTAGATATCATAATTTACTCAAGGATATTAAATAAGATGTAAGAAATACAAAAACAACAAAACGATCACTCCTCCTAAATCTAATATAACAAATCTTTCTCTCTTTTTGTATTCACCAAAAATAAATCATTATCTAATAATGCAAAATGTAAAGCGTCATGCTCAAACTAACTTGTTAAAACTAATCAAATCATAATTGATTAAGATGATAAATTTTCTCACTAAAGAGTGTTATTTAAGGAGTTAAAACAAAAGGTTAATTTTGATATAAACATCCCTAATAATGTCTAATTTGAAAAAAATATCAATTTCGGTATTATGTCTAAGTTAAAAATTGAATTGAAGAATCAAGGGCAATTTTTGACAAAATTAAGGGTTAGAATTGAAATAAATAAAAGCTTAACTGCAATATCCAACAATCAATTTCATAAAAGAATATGTAATTTATAAAGCCCAAAAATTTCAAAAATAAAAACATGAAAAGTGCCCAAAATACCAAAATTGAACAAAATAAAAGATTTATTAATAAAATTGAAAAGCAAACAACTTTAACTATGAAGACATCAATTTGAAAAATTAGCTTTTATTTAAGAAAAGATTGAAAACCCCTAAAATTTTAAGGGTGAGCCTTGGAGCAACTATAAGAACCAGATGGTAAAGTTGCTCCTTTGTGATCATAAGATCACAGGTTCAAGTTATAAAAATAACCTCTTTATAAAAATACAAAGGGAAGGTTGCATACATTATGACCCTCCTCAGAGCTTTGCAAAACAAAGAGTCTTATATACTGAGTACGTTGACTTTTTGAAAATCCCCAAATTTGAAGCCCAAAAATAACAAAAAATTAATTTTATGCAATTTAACGAGATTTTTATGAAATGGAGGATGGCATTTTTGAAGTAAAAGAATGCATTGTTTAAGGTTTTGGAATAAATAAACAACTAAGATGAAAAGAAAAGAAAAGAGGATAAATAGTGCTGCAATCGTGAAGACTGGTCGAACAGTAATTGTGGTCATCCAAACCTATCAACCAAATATGGTACTCACTATAAGAAAAGTCTCCAAAGGGAAAACCTATATTGTTCAACTAGTAAATTATATTGGTCGACTAGTAAGAGTAGGTGGTAAGTCAGTATATGCAGCCAAACTTGAAACAAACTTAATGGAAAGAGAAAAATTCTTAGGTGAAGTGATATTGGTTGGCTACAAAAGAGGACATTGGTTAGCAAATGTGTCTATGTGGTCACCAAGATTAGCAACCTAACGACTAGCAAAATAATTAGAAATAAAAAGGGGGTGAATTTTGAAGATATTAGTCAACCACATTAAGATATTGGTCTATTAGTTGATAAAATAACTTAAGAAACTATCTTTGAAAATTAAAGCATCCAAAAACTTAAAAGTATTGGTAATATCAATCAATAATGGTCAAAAACATTAGAAGAGGCTTTAAACATATAAAATCATGCCCAATTGTCTCCTAATATCATCATTTATTAGTTTAGAGAACATATTTATCAATTAATTTAGTTATCAAAAAGTTTTAGCTCAACATTCGTAATTGCATATAATATTTAAGTTTATATCCATAATATACAAAATAAATGTTTAACCTTTCATCACTAAGAATTTATAACAAAATTGATAATTAAGAGCAATTATATGACAAATTTCTAAGGTATGAACTAATAGTTATCTGTTGTTGAGCATTACTTATGATGTCATTTAAATAAAGATTCTTCTTGAGTTTCAATACATTGAAAGTTTCTCATCCTTTTCATCTCCCTTACTTGGTTCAATAATTAAATCTTTTTATAAGTCTTTGATGATCATTCTTGCTCTCTTTAAGGACAAATTTCTTCATCTTCTACATAAATGTTTTCAAGACTTTCTTAGACGCAAGAGGGCTATATTCATTAAGACAAAAGGCATAAATTCTTCAAAAAATAATACCTAATTCAATGAATACTTCTATACTTCTTACCATTTTCTCTTTTAGAAACCTAGAAAATAATCAAATTAACGTGTTTTAGGAACCTATATAAGCTTGGTTCCTTGACTTCTAGACTCCTTTTCAATCCACACTTTCAACCATTTTCTTGCCATTTTATTTTTTTAATTGGAAGAAATTCATTACAGGCTCAAAATGAGCATCAAATAGGAAAATGTACGAGTACAAAGATCATGTTACAATATAGTCTCTCTAGGCATTTACTACATAATAAATAGCATGAAAAATAAATAAGAATCATTCCAAGTTCCATCTTCTTATCATTGAGTCAATATCACATAGCAGACCCTATAGGCTAGCACATAGCTATCAATTTTGTAGTTCTTATATAGCCTATTATTCCTTTCTCTTTAGATGGAATAGACTCAAAAAGTTAAGAAAAGACTGAGACTTAGTTGGTCTCTTCTCATTCTCCTATAAAGCTTGTCTACCTAATTGAGAATATCTTACCACTCTAGATATATGGAAAGTATAGATCCGACATATGTTGCATCATAGCCCATACCACTTTTGTTGGACCCCAATTTTTCAGTAGAATTTAGAAATAATAAATGATATAAAATTAGTGTTTTATATATGCATTGTATAATGGAAGTTGAAATTAAGAAATAAAGAGAAAAAGTGTGAAAATTGAAGAATTTAGAAAGTTTGACTTTTTGGTCATCGAGAGTTGACTTTTTGATTTAGGCCGAATTTGAGAATATGATCTATATGAAAGTTATGGTTTATGTTGAGAGCTTTTTGTCGCCATAAAGTTTGATATTTTTCGATATCAGGAGTAAAAGCTATGATCAGTCAAAGTTAAGTATTATTTGGAATTAAGAAAATTTTGACTTTTGGAGTAAAAGTTGACTTTTTGATTTGGGCATAATTTGAGAAAATGATTTTAATGAAACTTGTGGCTC